>SJYV01003020.1:0-18203 GCA_006410875.1 Neotragus pygmaeus | reverse complement strand
TTTTTTTTTTTTAAGATTTACTTATTTGTTTTGGATTTGGTGAGTCTTCACTGCTGTGCAGAGACTTCGGTTGTGACTGGCGGCGCGAGGGAGGGGCTGGGGAGGATGGGCGGGCTCCTCTTCCTTGCAATGCACAGGCTTCTTATTGCAGTGGTTTCCCTTGTTGCAGAGCATGGGCTGTAGGCCCATGGGCTTCAGTCGCTGCAGCTCCTGGGGCTCAGGGATTGTGGCTCATGGGCTCTAGAGCACTGGCTCAGCTGTGTCACTTGGACCTCGGTTCCTCCACGGCATGTAGAGGCTTCCCAGACCATGGATCAGACCCGTGACCCCACATTGGCAGGCAGATGCTCAACCACTAGGTGCCCAGGGAAGTCCCAAGCTTGAGTCCCAAGTCCCAAACTTTGTAGAAAGCATCTCATTTAGGATTGGGTTTTTCTTATTATTAGGATTTGGGGAATCTTAAAATATCAAGGGATTTTTCAAGGGAGACCAAAGAGGTAAAGTGCCATTCTCATCCCATATTAAAAATACATACTATCAACATTATTTATTATTGTTGAGCTTAACCTTGGTCATCTGGCTGAGGTCTTATTTGCAGTTTTTTCTCCACAGGGTAAAGTTACCCATGTCCACAAAACTGTACAGCTTGGAATGAAATCACTGTGTGCAGACCACGTATAAGAAGAGTGGACTTGTGGTATTCTTGAGGGTGGAATGTTTACATCAGTTAATCGAAATTCTATAGAAAAAAATTAGTCTCTTCCCCCATTTAAAAAATTTATTTGTACCACTATGGACTTACAGCTGTTCATTTTATGCTTTGAGAAATAATCCAGTAATTCTTAATTTTGCTTAAAGTGTTGCCTCTTTGGCCACCAGGAGATCTCACAGTTGGCTCTTGTGTTCTTTTGATATGCCCCATCATTGTGAGGTGGTTGTTTTAAGCACTTCTCACTTTCTGGCTCCATAAGATGATCCAGGTTCATCTTATATCTTTTCTGTCCCAAAGTTAGCCATTTATCCAAGAAATCATGGTTTCTTTACTGAAGAATAGTATTAAGAAACTAGCATCTGGGTACTAGATATGTTCTAGATACTGAGGTGTTAGTGCTTCTAGGCCCTGCCAGTTGCTATAAAACAATGAAATAAACATATGTATGCTAACCAGGCTCCTCAGTTCATTGTCCCCCATATTCTATGAATATTCCATGTGTTTGCCTTCATATTTTCCATTATGGCTTATTGCAGGAGCCAAGTCTGGTTCCCTGTGCTATGCAGTGGAGCCTGACTATTCCTCTGTCTGTATACGGTGGTTTGTGTCTGCTAGTCCTGAACTCCTAATCTGTCCCTCTGCTACCCATTTTCCCTCTGGTAGCCATGGGTGCCAAAGCCTTTGACTGTGTGGATCACAATAAACTGTGGAAAATTCTGAAAGAGATGGGAATACCTGANTGAATAAACTTCTTGCTTATAGTAAAATCTTTATTATGTTATATATCTTCAGATTTTACAATTATTCATATACTTGTTCACTGATTTACAATTTTAAAAGAACTGGAAACAAAGCGTTTGTACTAGTTTCCTACTGCTACTGTGACAAGTCACCACAAACTTAGGGACTTAAAATAACATAGACTTATTATCTTATAGTTCTGGTGATCAGAAGTCTGAAATGAGTCTCCTAGAGCTACGCATGAGAAGTCAAGATGTCAGCAAAATCTGTTCCTTGTCTTTTCAGCTTCTTGAGACTGTCTGGCTTGGGGCTACATCGCTCTTCAGTTCAGTTCAGTTCAGTTGCTCAGTCATGTCCCACTCTTTGTGACCCCATTGACTGCAGCACGCCAGGCTTCCCTGTCCATCACCAGCTCCCTGTTCAAACTCATGTCCATCAAGTCTGTGATGCCATCCAACCATCTCATCCTGTCATCCCCTTCTCCTCCTGCCTTCAACCTTTCTCCCAGCATCAGGGTCTTTTCCAATGAGTCAGTTCTTACATCAGGTAGACAAAGTATTGGAGTTTTAGCTTCAGCATCAGTCCTTCCAGTGACTATTTGGGACTGATTTCCTTTGGGAACTCATCACTCTTACTTATTCTTTGGTCCTCACATCTCCTTCTCTGACTGTCCTGTTTTCCTTATACTAGTACCTTTGTAATTACACTGGATCTGCCTAGATAATCCATCTTTTATCTTAATATTCTTAACTTAATCACATGCAAAGTTCCTTTTGCCAAATAAGGTAACATACAAAAATTCTGAGGATTAGGACATGGACATCTTTTGGGACACCCTTATTCAGTCGTCCACAAAATTCATTATTGAAGCCTAAGGAGACATGCAAAGAAATATATAAAATTGGGATCCGATTCTAAAAGGCTAATTAGGCTTTAATACTAACAGACTGAAGTTGCATAGAAGTTAAAATTATTAAGATAAATAGTAATGAGATTGTGTGAAGTCTAAGGTTAATATAATAATCAAGAAAATCGATCTTAAAAACCACAAATGCCATATTGCTTTGAAGCCAAGGTCTGTTAAATTCAGTAACTACAACAGGGATACTTTGAGACATCAGCATTTTATAGTATCAGACTGGATACCCAAACATAGTCTTCAAGCCTTGGTCATTTAATTTTTCTTTTTAGAAATGTATTTTTGAAAATATATACATGACAAAATTATTTGGAAAAGCCTGAGTGAGTGAGTGAGTGAAGTTGCTCAGTCGTGTCCAATTCTTTGAGACCCCCATTGACTGTAGCCCAGCAGGCTTCTCTGTCCATGGGATTCTCCAGACAAGAATACTGGAGTGGGCTGCCATTTCCTTCTCCATGGAAAAGCCTAAAGGGTAATAATGAAGAGTAAGTCTTCTCCTTTCGAAAGTCTGTGGTTTCTGCATGGGCTACAGAGTCTCTGTCAAGCTCTGGTCATGTGCAGAGGGGCCAGCTGTGGACTCTAGTAGATGCAGCCCCAAGATGACTGGGAAGTAGGGCATCCTTGGTCCTCTTGAAGAGAGGAGTTAGAGGCAGGCGGGCAGGCTGTGTATGGTTATCAGATGCCTTTCCCTGAGTGAGAAAACCTTCCTCCACTGAGACCTCAGAGGTCTGACAGCGTTTGTGACACGAGATAGATAATGGCTGAAAGAAATTAATGTCAATGAACTTTTGCACTGAAATTTTGGATTATATCTCAATTTTTAATTAAGAAAACAAAGCCCCAGAGGAATAAATTCTGCAAGCCCCACAGGGACACAAAAAGGTGGCTCAGTGCCTAGGAATTCACACAAAAGAAAGCAACCTGGATCCCCCTGAGGATATTACATTTAGCCATCATGTCTCCTTAGGCTTCTCTTGGCTATAACATCTTCTTGGAGTTTCTTTGTTTCTGACAAGCTTCTTCTTTTTTTCTTTTTTTTTTTTTAAGATTTACTTATTTGTTTTGGATTTGGTGAGTCTTCACTGCTGTGCAGAGACTTCGGTTGTGACTGGCGGCGCGAGGGAGGGGCTGGGGAGGATGGGCGGGCTCCTCTTCCTTGCAATGCACAGGCTTCTTATTGCAGTGGTTTCCCTTGTTGCAGAGCATGGGCTGTAGGCCCATGGGCTTCAGTTGCTGCAGCTCCTGGGGCTCAGGGATTGTGGCTCATGGGCTCTAGAGCACTGGCTCAGCTGTGTCACTTGGACCTCGGTTCCTCCACGGCATGTAGAGGCTTCCCAGACCATGGATCAGACCCGTGACCCCACATTGGCAGGCAGATGCTCAACCACTAGGTGCCCAGGGAAGTCCCAAGCTTGAGTCCCAAGTCCCAAACTTTGTAGAAAGCATCTCATTTAGGATTGGGTTTTTCTTATTATTAGGATTTGGGGAATCTTAAAATATCAAGGGATTTTTCAAGGGAGACCAAAGAGGTAAAGTGCCATTCTCATCCCATATTAAAAATACATACTATCAACATTATTTATTATTGTTGAGCTTAACCTTGGTCATCTGGCTGAGGTCTTATTTGCAGTTTTTTCTCCACAGGGTAAAGTTACCCATGTCCACAAAACTGTACAGCTTGGAATGAAATCACTGTGTGCAGACCACGTATAAGAAGAGTGGACTTGTGGTATTCTTGAGGGTGGAATGTTTACATCAGTTAATCGAAATTCTATAGAAAAAAATTAGTCTCTTCCCCCATTTAAAAAATTTATTTGTACCACTATGGACTTACAGCTGTTCATTTTATGCTTTGAGAAATAATCCAGTAATTCTTAATTTTGCTTAAAGTGTTGCCTCTTTGGCCACCAGGAGATCTCACAGTTGGCTCTTGTGTTCTTTTGATATGCCCCATCATTGTGAGGTGGTTGTTTTAAGCACTTCTCACTTTCTGGCTCCATAAGATGATCCAGGTTCATCTTATATCTTTTCTGTCCCAAAGTTAGCCATTTATCCAAGAAATCATGGTTTCTTTACTGAAGAATAGTATTAAGAAACTAGCATCTGGGTACTAGATATGTTCTAGATACTGAGGTGTTAGTGCTTCTAGGCCCTGCCAGTTGCTATAAAACAATGAAATAAACATATGTATGCTAACCAGGCTCCTCAGTTCATTGTCCCCCATATTCTATGAATATTCCATGTGTTTGCCTTCATATTTTCCATTATGGCTTATTGCAGGAGCCAAGTCTGGTTCCCTGTGCTATGCAGTGGAGCCTGACTATTCCTCTGTCTGTATACGGTGGTTTGTGTCTGCTAGTCCTGAACTCCTAATCTGTCCCTCTGCTACCCATTTTCCCTCTGGTAGCCATGGGTGCCAAAGCCTTTGACTGTGTGGATCACAATAAACTGTGGAAAATTCTGAAAGAGATGGGAATACCTGACCCGCCTCTTGAGAAACCTCTATGCAGATCAGGAAGCAACAATTAGAACATGGAACAGTTAGGTCATGGAACAACAGACTGGTTCCAAATAGGAAAAGGAGTGTGTCAAGGCTGTATATTGTCACCTTACTTACTTAACTTATATGCAGAGTACATCATGAGAAATGCTGGGCTGGAAGAAGCACATCTGGAATCAAGATTGCCGGGAGAAATATCAATAACCTCAGATATGCAGATGACACCATCTTTATGGCAGAAAGTGAAGAGGAACTAAAAAGCCTCTTGATGAAAGTGAAAGAATAGAGTGAAAAAGTTGGCTTAAAGCTCAACATTCAGAAAACAAAGATCATGGCATCTGGTCCCATCACTTCATGAGAGACAGATGGGGAAACAATGGAAGCAGTGTCAGATTTAATTTTGGGGGGCTCCAAAATCACTGCAGATGGTGATTGCAGCCATGAAATTAAAAGATGCTTACTCCTTGGAAGAAAAGTTATGACAAACCTAGATAGTATATTCAAAAGCAGAGACATTACTTTGCCAACAAAGATCTGTCTAGTCGAGGCTATGGTTTTTCCAGTGGTCATGTATGGATGTGAGTTGGACTTGTGAAGAAAGCTGAACACTGAAGAATTGATGCTTTTGAACTGTGGTGTTGGATAAGACTCTTGAGAGTCCCTTAGACTGCAAGGAGATCCAACCAGTCCATTCTGAAGGAGATCAGCCCTGGGATTCCTTTGGAAGGAATGATGCTAAAGCTGGAACTCCAGTACTGTGGCCACCTCATGCAAAGAGCTGACTCATTGGACAAGACTCTGATGCTGGGAGGGATTGGGGGCAGGAGGAGAAGGGGACGACAGAGGATGAGATGGCTGGATGGCATCACTGATTCGATGGGCGTGAGTCTGAGTGAACTCCGGGAGTTGGTGATGGACAGGGAGTCCTGGCGTGCTGTGATTCATGGGGTTGCAAAGAGTCAGACATGACTAAGCAACTGAACTGAACTGAGCCATGTGTCTGTTTTCGATCTGTAAGTCTGTTCTTGTTTCATGGATGAGTTCATTTGTATCATATTTTGAATTCCACATATAAGTGATATATAGTATTTGTCTTTCACCCTCTGTTTGATTTGCTTAGTATGACAGCCTCTGGTTCATTCATGTTGCTGCAAATGGCATTTTTTATGGCCGAGTAGCATCCTGTGTGTGTGTTTCCACATCTTTGTCCGTTCATCTGTAGGTGGACTCTTGGATTGCTTCCATGTCTTGGCTACTGTGGATGGTGCTGCTATGAGCTTCAGGGTGCATGTATCTTTTTGAGTTAGTTTTCTCCAGATATGTTTCCAGGAGTGGAATTGCTGGATCATATGCAACTCTGGTTTTTCAGGTGCCTCCTTGCTGTTTACCTGATGGCTGTGCCTATTTGCATTCCCACTGGAGGTGTGGGGGTTCCCTTTTCTCCACACCCTCTCCAGCATTTGTTGTTTGTAGACATTGCAGTGGTGGCCATTCTGACCAGTGGGAGGTGCTGCCTCATTGTAGTTTGGATCTGCTTTTCTCTAATGGCTGACAATGTTGAGTATCTGTGTGCCTGTTGACCATCTGTCTGTCTTCTTTAGAGGGGTGTCTGTTGAGGTCTTCTGCTCATTTTTTGGTTAGGCTGTTTATTTTTTGAATGTTGGATTATGGGAACTGTTTGTATGTTTTGGAAATTAGGCCCTTGTCTGTTGCCTTGTTTGCAGGTGTGTTCTCTCCCATTCTGTTTGTTGTCTTTTCATTTTGCTTGTGGTTCTCTTGCAGTGCAGAAACTTATAGGTCTGATTCAGCCCCGTTTGTTTTTTTTTGCTTTTATTTCTATTGCCTTGAGAGACTGAAGTAAGAGAACATTGCTATGATTTATGAACGTTCCCTTTTGAACACTCAAGCTGTCCTAGTCTATGGTCTAGTTTTTATTTTCTGTCTTTTAGAAGAGGAGTCGATCCTGTTGTCTTTTATAGCAATGCTGTGGTCCCAGATGACTGGCTTATTTTTGCCCTGTGAGCTCTCAGCAGAGGACGGGGAGTTTGTATCAGGTAGCGGTGAAGGCAGAAGCCAGGCACAGGCTCTAGTGTGTTATTCCAGTGAGCTGAGGAAGACAACGATGTCCTCAAGGCCCAAAGCCTGTGAGTTGGAATCTGGACCTCACCAGAGTGGCAGATGGCAGAACTCCCTCTCCTTCTTCCCTTCAGTTGTAATTCTCTGGAGGAGAACTCCAGGAGCTAACTGTTACAATGTCCTGCACCCACAGGAGCATCCCTCCCCGCCTACGCTACCCCTGCTCCCATGGTGCTCTACCTTTTCAGCACTGGACTTCCAGTTCTTGTCCCTCAATGGTAGGGCCTCATCATGATCTGTTCATCCAGGGGATTTTTGATACTTAGTTTCTCAGATCCCTAACCTCCCTTTTATTTATGTGTGTAATATCTGCAGAACTGACTTAGAGGAAGAGGTAAAAACCTGTACTATTTATTCATCTTGTCAGAAGATTAGTCATTTAATTCCTATCCTTCTTATGGCTATACAGCTCCTATTAACTGAACTTTATGCTGAAGCTGAAACTCCAGTACTTTGGCCACCTCATGCGAAGAGTTGACTCATTGGAAAAGACTCTGATGCTGGGAGAGATTGGGGGCAGGAGGAGAAGGGGACGACAGAGGATGAGATGGCTGGATGGCATCACCGGCTCGATGGATGTGAGTCTGAGTGAACTCCGGGAGTTGGTGATGGACAGGGAGGACTGGAGTGCTGCGATTCATGGGGTTGCAAAGTATTGGACACGACTGAGCGACTGAACTGAACTGAACTGAAGCTAGACAATGGGGATACATGAAGAACAAGAAACAATCTAGCCCTCTCTCATGTTTACCACCCTCAGATTTCTTTCCGGCCACACTGGTATCTTTCAGCCATTGATAAGCATTTTGCCTCTAGGTTTCTGCACATGCTGTTTCTTGTTTTGATTCCATCTTCCTTTTTCAATTTGTCTACTTTGAGATCTCAGCTCAGACAGCACTTTTGCAGAAAAGCCATCTTCCCTGACTGTCTAATTAGAACCCTTTTATTAATATGTGTCATTGTACCAGGTTTCTCACAAAACTAGACAGCCAGAGGCCATGTAACAGTCCTTTTTAAAAGGTATTACTCACCAGTTTTTAAAGCTTTACCTCACTCCCATATAACCAAACAGCCTCAAGTCTACTGACAGCTGACTAAAAGAGCCACAATAGGTAAATATTAGTATCAGTGTGTCATAATGCATCTAATATTGAGTAAAGCCATAGACAGATCCTACTTTCTAACAGTACCTTGGTAAGTAAGCATAACAAGAGTGCTGGTTTTGTTTTGTTTAATCTTGAAAAGAAAAATCATGGAACATAGGTACTGGGTTTAAAATCACTTGCTAGTTGGCTCTAAAAATATAACATTGGGATTGACATATACACACTACTGTATATAAAATATATGACTAATATGAACTCACTGTATAGCACAGGGTGCTTTATTAATACTCTGTAATGACCTAAATGGGAAAAGAATTTTAAAAACAGTGGACATGTGTATAACTTTGCTGTACAGCAGATACTAACACAACATTGTAAATCAACTATATCCAATGAAAATTAATTAAAAAAAAAAGTCTCTGACCTCCTCTATCTTATAGTCACTCAGGTTCTTTCAGAGGCAAGCAAGTCACTAGCTTTCTGTTTATTTTTCCAGAAATTACTTGATATTTTTAGTGGCTTCTCCTAGAATGCCATTATGGAGTTAATCCATATATATTTTTTATGTATGAAACTGTTTCTATTACTAGGTATAGAGCCATTAGGAATAATTTCTATCAGTTCCTGAAACCCCATTTTCACAGGTTTTGTTGTTTACTGTGCTACCTGAGGTTTAAGCTCCAATACTTTGGCCACCTGGTGCAAAGAGCCAACTCAATAGAAAAGACCCTAATGCTGGAAAAGATTGAAGGCAAGAGCAGAAGGGGATGACAGAGGATGAGATGGTTGGATGGCATCACTGACTCAATGAACATGAGTCTCAGCAACCTCTTGGAGATGGTGAAGGATGGGGAAGCCTGGAGTGCTGCGGTCCATGGGGTCGCAAAGAGTCGGACATGATTGAGTGACTGAATAACAACAACAAAAACAATTTAATAAATATGTACTGCTTGAAAATCTACAGTATGTCTTTTGGTATTTAAGTCCTTGACCACAGTTTAATTTTCTTTTTCTTCCAAAAGAGGGAGTTGTCAAGACAGTTAGAATTTGGCTTTTCCAACTTCAGGCTGATTGACTTTGTTAGTTGACTAACTAGTCAACCTCTTTGGTTTTGCTTTCTTCATATGTGAACTGGGCATTCATATGTGAACTGTTGGAGTTAAGTTGGAGTTATTATTGGAGTTAAGTTAAATACTTCTTTAAATTATTATTGTGTTAAAAATATTCATTAAAAATTATTGTTGGAGTTAAATACTTTGTAAGGTTTCTGCCATTTACTATGTATTTAATAAACAATTGTTTTCATGAAGGACTCCAATAGATGTGCAAGAGTTGTCTTCTTAAATTTGTTGTTTTTATCTTACTTGTTTGTGACTACACTTATTCTACTTTTAATTAATTTACACAGGATAGAAGAAGGATTACCGGACTGTAACACTCAAAGCTAGCACTGGGCTCTTCCTTACGCAGAGTGAGCTAAGGCTCACTGAGTGTCGATCATGTTTTAGGCTCTGTGCTGTGTGCTCTTGATACACTGAACTTTTTTGAGTTTCCCAAAACTTGTGAGATAAGTGGTGTTATTTCATCATCCTCAGCTGAAGAGTGAGTAAGGATTAAAGCATTTGTGTAACCCCCTTCTCCCCAACCCCTCCTGCCCCCGCCAGCTAGTTATGGAAGCAGGGAAGTCCAAGTTTAGTTCCTGTTCATGTCATTATTGAGTTACACTGCCTCCTGAGGACAGTGTTGATGCCCGCATTTCACTAATCCTCAGGCCTTCACTCCCTCACTCATTAATTTTTTAAAAGAAAAATAAGCATTTATTGAATGCTTATTCTGTGCCAGTTACTCTCGAAGGCAATAGTTGTACAAAGCTAATAAAGCAGTGTGCCTATCCTCAGCCAGGTGGCTGACAGGTGACGGGGACAGCTTCGAGTTTGGACTACCATACGGGCGTGCTAAGTTGCTTCAGTCACGTCCCACTCTTTGCAACCCTATGGACTGGAGCCCCCAGGCTCTTCTATCCTTGGGATTCTCCAGGCAAGAAAACTGGAGGGGGTTGCTGTTTCCTCCTCCAGAGGATCTTCCTGACCCAGGGATTGAACTCATGTCTCTCACATCTCCTACAATGGCAGGTAGTTTCTTTATCACTAGTGTCACCTGGGTGATTGCCAATATTTGATACAGTACCTATTACCTTTCTCTTTTAAAGACATTATGGAAAGAAATGAAAAGTTCCCTCATGTCTCTCTCTGACTGAAGGAAACAAATCATTTAATCTTTCTCTCTTCTCCTCTGTCCATGTTTCACACTGTCCCTATTACATACCTTGGTAGCAATATTCTTACCTTTCAATATTTTAACAACTTATGATTGGTATTTTATATTTTATTAGTGTTTTAAAATTTAAAAATTTACTTTTAGGTAGTTGTAGATTCACATACAGTTGTAAGAAATAATATTCAGAGATCCCACGTACGCTTTCCCCAGTTTACTCAATGGTAATGTCTTGCAAAACAATAGTACAATATCATAACTAGGATATTAATGTGCTAACATGATTCAATTTATCAAGTTTTATTCAGATATCCTATCTCACTGGTACTCTTGTGAGGGGTGTGTGTGTGTGTGTGTGTGTGTGTGTGTTTATACACCATTGAGGTGTTAATTTAAGGCTAGCTTGGAATTAAAAACACCTTTTATTTTGTGTTGGGGTGTATACAGTTAACGGACAGTGTGGTGACAGTTTTAGATGAACAGCGAAGGGGCTCACCCCAACATGTACATGTATCCATCCCCCAAATTCCCCTACCATCCAGGTTGCCACGNGTGTGTGTGTGTGTGTGTGTGTGTGTGTGTGTTTATACACCATTGAGGTATTAATTTAAGGCTAGCTTGGAATTAAAAACACTTTCTATTTTGTGTTGGGGTGTATACAGTTAACGGACAGTGTTGCGACAGTTTTAGATGAACAGCGAAGGGGCTCACCCCAACGTGTACATGTATCCATTCCCCCAAATTCCCCTACCATCCAGGTTGCCACGTAACATTGTAGCTTGGATATTTTTTCCACACATAATTTTATTTTCACCTGACCTTCCCCTTGAGCAGGCTTTATATGTTTAAAGAAATTCTCTATTTTTCTTTGATAGCACCTTTGCCATTGCATTATTTTAGACATTGCAATCAACCATGAATGATATTTTTCTTCCAGAAATCTAGTCTTTTTAATTCATGTCACACATTCTCTTGAGCTTCCTGTGAGATATTTTAAAATTATCTTCAGAAAGCCTGTGGCTTATTTTCTTTAAATTAATCCATGTATTTTCCCTAATAAAGGTACTTATTTTTATTATATTTGTAAAATGAAATAAAAGTACTNTCTCTTGAGCTTCCTGTGAGATATTTTAAAATTATCTTCAGAAAGCCTGTGGCTTATTTTCTTTAAATTAATCCATGTATTTTCCCTAATAAAGGTACTTATTTTTATTATATTTGTAAAATGAAATAAAAGTACTACAATTTTTGGGGTTTTCCCCTGAGATGAATAATGTTACAACAGCTCATATACTGGTGGTACACTTTCATATTTTCTGTAAATAGAGCTTCCTACTCTTACTTCCAAATCTAATATAATTTTTTTTCTGGGCACTAACATTCCATATTCTAAAAATTGGAGTATTTATCCTACATAAAAATTTATCCTCAAAATCCCATCCACATTAGGCATTACAACTTAAGTTTTTGTAGCTCTCTATTGGTTTTTCTCTTTCTACCCACCTTTTGAAATGAAAATGAAAGCAAAATGAAATGAAAGCAAAAATTATCACCTTCTTTTCCAATTCCAATCCCAATTAAATGTAATATAATATTATATTACTTGGAACTCATATCTCTCCATTTTGTTTTTAGAATCTATAGTATTCTTATTAAGTTATAGTATTAGTCCCATCATCTCCTATAAAGAGTAGAAACCCTAGGTCATCCGATACCTGAAACAGCAGCTTACTGCCACACACGAGTCACAGGACATGAAGATCCCATAACATATGGTAAACACTTGGCAGAGATACAGATTGACCGTCCATAAAACACATCCTGTTTGCAGCTACTTTTTTGCTTGACCTGCGTGATAGCAACAAGTTTTTTGTTTGTTTGTTTGTTTTTAAAGTGGCACTAGTCATAAAGAACACACTTGCCAATGTGGGAGACTTAAGAGATGCAGATTCAGTCCCTGGATTGGGAAGATCCCTTGGAGGAGGTCTTGGCAACCCACTCGAGTATTCTTGCCTGGATAATCCCATGGACAGAGGAGCCTGGTGGGCTACAGTCCATAGGGTCACAAAGAGTCGGATATGACTGAAGCCATTTAGCAGGCACATATGCAAAAAACCAGGAGATTTCACATGAAAATCCATATTTCCAATTTCCCTTGAAAAATCAGCATGGCTGGCAACAATCCCCTGGAGTAGAGGGGCAGCTGCTGACTTCTGATAGGGCAGGGTCTCTAGTTCACACACTCCACCACTTCCTCCTGTCCCATTGACAGGTGAAGTGAAGCTGGGTAGCACTGATCACGTGTTGCCACTCATGCCTGACTTTCCTTAGGTCTGGCTTGCCTGGCTTTTCATGTTACCTGCCTGATGCTCACAGTCACTGCAATATGCAAGTCTGATGTCTGGGTTTGGTCAAAACTCCTGTCTGACCACCCATTGTGGCATCATAGTTGAGTGTTAGATCCGCGAGAATTCCTTCAGACTACACCACAGGCNGGCTTGCCTGGCTTTTCATGTTACCTGCCTGATGCTCACAGTCACTGCAATATGCAAGTCTGATGTCTGGGTTTGGTCAAAACTCCTGTCTGACCACCCATTGTGGCATCATAGTTGAGTGTTAGATCCGCGAGAATTCCTTCAGACTACACCACAGGCATTTAGAAAAGGCAGAGGAACCAGAGATCAAATTGCCAACATCTGTTGGATCATAGAAAAAGCAAGAGAATGCCAGAAAAAAAAATCTACTTTTGCTTTATTGACTATGCTAAAGCCTTTGACTGTGTGGATCAGAAGAAACTGTGGAAAATTCTTAAAAAAATGTGAATACCAGACCAACTTACCTTCCTCCTGAGAAATCTGTATGCAGGTCAAGAAGCAACAGAGTTAGACATGGAACAACAAACTGTTTCCAAATTGAGAGAGGAGTAGGTCAAGGCTGTATATTGTCACCTTGTTTATTTAACTTATATGCAGAGTTCATCATGTGAAATACTGGACTGGATGAAGCACAAGCTGGAATCACGATTGCAGGGAGAAATATCAATAACCTCAGATATGCAGATGACACTACCCTTATGGTAAAAAGCCAAGAGGAACTAAAGATCCTCTTGATGAAATTGAAAGAGGAGAGTGCAAAAACAGGCTTAAAAGTCAGCATTTGAAAAACTAAGATCATGGCATCAGGTCACATCACTTCATGGCAAGTAGGTGGGGAAATAATGGGAACAGTGACAGGCTTTATTTTCTTGGGCTCCAAAATCACTGCGGACAGTGACTGCAGCCATGAAATTGAAAGATGCTTGCTCTTTGGAAGAAAAGCTATGGCAAACCTAGACAGCATATTAAAAAGCAGAGACATCACCTTACTGACAAATGTCCATATATCAAAGCTATGGTTTTTCCAGTAGTCATGTATGGATGTGAGAGTTAGACCCCAAAGAAAGCTGAGGACTGAAGAACTGATGCTTTTGAACTGTGGTGTTGGGGAAGACTTTTGAGAGTCCCTTAGACAGCAAGGCAATCAAACCAGTCAACTCTAAAGGAAATCAGTCCTGAGTATTCAGTGGAAGTGAAGTAAAACTCGCTCAGTCGCGTCTGACTCTTTGCAATCCCATGGACTATACAGTCTGTGGAATTCTCCAGGCCAGAATACTGGAGTGAGTAACATTTCCCTTCTCCAGACGGTCTTCCTAACCCAGGGGTTGAACCCAGGTGTTCCACACTGCAGGCAGATTCTTTACCAGCTGAGCCACAAGGGAAGCCCAAGAATACTGGAGTGGGTATCCTATCCCCTCTCCAGTGAATCTTCCTGACCCAGGAATTGAACTGGGGTCTCCTGCATTGCAGGTAGACTCTTTACCAACTGAGCTATCAGGGAAGACCTATTAGAAATTGGAAGGACTGATATTGAATCTGAAACTCCATGGACTGCGTGGACTCCATTTTTGGCCACCTGATGCGAAGAACTGACTCATTGGAAAAGATCCTGATGCTGGGAAAGAATAAAGGCAAAAGGAGAAGGGGACGACAGAGGATAAGATGGTTGGATGGTATCTCCAACTCGATGGATATGAGTTTGAGTAGGCTCTTGGAGTTGGTGATGGACAGGAAAGCCTGGTGTCATGCAGTCCATGGGGCCCAAAGGGTCATACATGACTGAATGAGTGAACTGAACTGAATGCCAAAGGCAGGTTGGGGGCTTGCTCCTACGTCTTCGTTGATTGACTTAAACAACTGACCCTCACCACCTGAAATTTTCCTTGTGATGTTTGGCACAGAAAACAAGAGTCTTGTCTTTAAGGACTGGACAGGAGCTTGCCTATCTCCTCTTATTGGCCCCACCCTGCTGTCATAGACCTTCCAAAGTTAGAGCACCCTCAATAAGGACTCTGCTGGTTAACAGCCCTCTGTTTGATCTTGGATATCCTAACACCAGTAAAGGACTACACTGTTTAAACTGGGGTGGTGAGGGACTCCCATGCAGGAAATAAACTAAGCCTCTATCTTGATGTATAATCATAGTGAAGGGAAGAGAATGAGGAAAGTCAGGTCAGTGGCATAGGAAGGGTGGATGGTGGTCTCATTTGAATTCTATTGACTAATCTTTGCAATTTCCACTAAATTGTCCTCTCCTGACATCAAGACCTAAACTCTGTGTACCTGAGACCTTGTCTTGCCCTTGACTCTTTTCACTAGTTGGAGTGAATGGGGTTTGGGAAGAGCTCTGGTTTCCCAGAGAATTTAGTAACATTTGGGGCTGTTAAAATTTCGGAGTGTCAATTGCTGTTCTCTACTTCACATTGCTTGTGTTTGTGTGACTTTAAACCTTAGGCTTCTGGCCCATTAAATACTGCAAACTTTGATTTTCTAATTATCCTAAGGGTTTTGAGAACTGTTTGTTAGTCTCACTATCTTGATACTCACCAGGGAAAATATCCAATCCTCTATGGAACAGAGTTGTTAACTGACACATTCACTATAAGAAGGAAAGTGCATAATGTTATAAACGAAGTCACTGCCACGAAATAATACAGATGTATTCTTTTCAGTGAATTCTGTGCAAGCACCCAGTCAAGCAAGACTTCTCTGATTATATACAGGGAATGTGTTTCAGAAAATCACCAGCTGTGTTTTTCAGTGGCTTAAAAGCTGCTGTGCAATAGCATTCCAGAATAAAATAAGTAAATACCACCTACCAACCAGTCAAGCTTACTGATGCAACATCCCTTTACTTCAAAGCTTATAATGAAATTGATTTTCTGTGCTTTTTCAATTCAACTTGCAAACCCCATGAATAACTACTCTAAAATAATTTCAGCTTAGAAATGTTGAGGAGCTGGTAAGAAATTGATAGTGACTGTTTCATTCTTAGCCAAAAGGTACTGAGTAAAAATGTAAAGGAAGAACTTGCTGTGTTTAGATGAAAAGAAATATATGATAGGAGGCAAAGAACCAGAACATTATTTTCCATGATAACCAGAGTAATTTAAAACTTTCTTTGATTTTCAGTGTGATTGACCCCTCAAACAAATGAGATTTCATAGCCTGGAGAACTGACAGAGGGTGTAAATCAGATTCTAATTCTGAATTGTCATTCAGTGATTACAACTATCTGAGGAGACAGTGATTCTGATGACAAGCTTTTTAAAATTCAGGAAATCATCTAGATATTTGTAAACTCCTGGTTTATAGAATTTTTTACTTTGCATTCAAATAAAGAGAATTTTATTGATATTTATTTTGAAGGCATGTGTGGATCCAGGTTTTGTGTGTGCTGAAGCTTATACAATTTGAGGAGGGGGATTTCTTTAAGAAAAAAAAAATAAAGTTTTGAATATAAAATTTGGTAACAAAGTGATTGCTGCTGTTGTTGTTTAGCTACTAAGTTGTGTCCGATTCTTTTGCAACCCTGTGGTCTATAGCCTGCCAGTCTCCCGTGTCCATGGGATTTCCCAGGCAAGAATATGAGAGTGGGTTGCCATTTCCTTCTCCAGGGACTCTTCCAGATCCAGAGATCAAACCTTTGTCTCCTACATTACAGGTGGATTCTTTACCACTGAACCACCAGGGAAGCCCAGTGAAGTGATTATTGTTTAGAAATATATATAAATTGTAGCCAGTTACAAATTTCAAAAGCCTGAAATAGCACGAAATTCAGAAAATTAACAAAATTATTTTAATTGATAAATTTATTGATATGTTTCTACAGTGCTTTTTTCCCTACACTTTTTAGCAGCATACCCATTAATTGTCTCTTCATATGACAAAAGCTTCTGAATATAGCTTTTTTTACCCAGAGAATGGAAAGATAATTCAGACTTTTCTCTAGCATAGTTAGCTTGTATTTGTTTATCCTTATTAAAAGTTTAGAGAAGTTTCAGCTTCATAACTCCTGGTAATCAAGTCCATATGCAATTTTGATTTTGTTGCTAAATTTGGAAAATCCTCTATCAAGTTTTTAAAATATTTGAACCATCAGATTCAAGGTATTTCAAGATCTCTTAGGCACTGACTGATTTGATAGCACTCATTAACAAATTTGTAGTTGATGTTCCTGTATCATGATACTGGATGGATTTGCACAGTGGGATGAAGGAAGATTTCTGGAAGTCATTCCCACTCTGGGATAGCAAGGAATAACAGTGTCCAGGGAAGTGCCTATAAACTACATAAATAGGGTTCTCCAAACCCAACATAGTCAGTTCCCCTTAGATAAATCCTTAACATGTCGAATTCCAACACAGAATGGAAAGAGACACTGATTTTGACTGAGTGTGATTACAATATCCTTTTATAGAAAATTTTACAAAATGGACACATTAAATGAATGTCTATCTCAAAGGGAAGGAACTTGAAGCCAGAGGACTAGATGTAACATTTTACTTAATTTTAAGTAATTAAAATTACTTAAAAGTGCCACTCAGAAGTGTCCTCTGAGCTATGAGTGAGGAATTGGTCCAGCCCTAGCACAGCAGACCAGCAACACATTTTCCTTGAATTTCTGTATCCCACTCAATACCTACATTTTTTCCTTAAGATACCAATTTGGTACCTAATCTCTTTCTGTTCAAACAGAGGTCTTTCTGACACTGCCAAGTGAGTTCTGATAGTTCAAGAAACAACCTGGGAATTTATCTGACCCTCATGTAGTAGAGGGACTTCATTACTTAAAATGAAGTCTCTTCCTTAGGAATATGAGAATGAGAAGATGTAAAGAAACATCTGTTTAAGGAAAATAAAAATGTAACATTTTTGTTTACTGAAAGATCAACTATATTATCTTATTATATATAAAATCTACATTATAGTATATATTGTAGACAGTTATAAATATATAATTATAAATTATTATATATAATATATTATATATTGTTATAAAACCAATACAATATTATAAAGTGATTAACCTCCAATTAAAATAAATGAATTTATATTAAAAAAAAGAAATGACCATTTTCAAAAAATAATATATATTGATATTATATATAATGATATAATAATATATGAGATATAATATAGAATAATATTATATATATTAATTATAAACAATATAATTATATTATATATAACTATAAATTAAAAATTTTCATTATATATAGTATATATTATATGTGTAATATATAATATACTATTTGATATTATGTTATATATAACATTATAAATCTATATACATGAATAAATATAATAAATTATAAAATGATAAAATAATACAATAAAAATAATAAAGATATAAAATATTATATATAAGGTTCAGTTCAGTTCATTTCAGTTGCTCAGTCGTGTCCAACTCTTTGTGACCCCGTGAATAGCAGCACGC
>SJYV01003017.1:0-14182 GCA_006410875.1 Neotragus pygmaeus | reverse complement strand
TACTCTTTTTCCTATTTGGAACCAGTCTGTTGTTCCATGTCCATTTCTACCTGTTGCTTCCTGACCTGCATACAGATTTCTCAAGAGGCAGATCAGGTGGTCTGGTATTCCCATCTCTTAGTCACATAAAATGGTATTTTTTTTCTCTCAGCCCAGAACTGATGATTACACAACTCAGTACTGCATATTATACAACAACAATGTATCCTGCTTGAGGACAGTTTCTCCTTTCTGAAAACCTTCTGAATAATCCTGATATCTTAAAAAATGTAAATTATGAGAGTGGGTCTATAGGATCTTTGTACTGTTAAGTTCTAATACTGTTATCCTAAAATGTGAATTATGGGAGTGGCTTCGGTAACATTTTCCAAACGTGAGACATTCTTTTGATTTATTTTAATAACTAATTTTAAAAATATGTAGTTCAGTTCAGTTCAGTCCCTCAGTCCTGTCCAACTCTTTGTGATCCCGTGTACTGCAGCATGCCAGGCCTCCTTGTCCATCACCAACTCCTAGAGTTTTCCCAAACACAAGTCCATTGAGCTGGTGATGCCATCCAACAGACTCATCCTCTGTTGTCCCCTACTCCTCCCACCTTCAATCTTCCCCCCCAGCATCAGGGTCTTTTCAAATGAGTCATTTCTTCACATCAGGTGGCCAAAGTATTGAAGTTTCACCTTCAGCATCAGTCCTTAAAATGAATATTCAAGATTGATTTCCTTTAAGATTGACTGGTTGGATCTCCTTGCAGTCCAAGGGACTCTCAAGAGTCTTCTCCAACACCACAGCTCAAAAGCATCAATTCTTCAGTGCTCAGCTTTCTTCATAGTCCAACCCTCACATCCCTATAGGACTACCAGGGGAAAAAACCACAGCTTTGATTAGATGGAACTTTGTTGGCAAAATAGTGTCTCTGATTTTTAATATGCTGTCTAGATTGTTCATAACTTTTCTTCCAAGGA
This sequence comes from Neotragus pygmaeus, assembly GCA_006410875.1. NCBI lineage: Eukaryota > Metazoa > Chordata > Mammalia > Artiodactyla > Bovidae > Neotragus > Neotragus pygmaeus. Next base: position 13,220 of record SJYV01003017.1, on the reverse strand, counting down.
GCAAGCGTCTTTTAATTTCATGGCTGCAGTCTCAATCTGAAGTGATTTTGGAGCCCTGAAAAAATAGTCTGTCACTGTTTCCATTGCTTCCCCATCTATTTGACATGAAGTGATGGGACCAGACGCCATGATATTAGTTTTCTGAATGTTGAGCTTTAAGCCAACTTTTTCACTCTCCTCTTTCACTTTCATCAAGAGGCTCTTTAGTTCTTCTTTGCTTTCTACCATGAGGGTAGTGTCATCTGCATTTGTGAGATTATTGATATTTCTCCCAATCATCTTGATTCCAGCTTGTGCTTCATTCAACTCAGCTTTTCTCATGATGTACTCTGCAAATTAGTTAAATAAACAGGATGACAATATACAGCCTTGATGTACTCCTTTTCTATTTGGAACCAGTCTGTTGTTCCACGTCCATTCTAACTGTTGCTTCCTGACTTGCATACAGAATTCTGAGGACGCAGGTCAGGTGGTCTGGTATTCCCCTCTCTTTCAGAATTTTCCAGTTTATTGTGATCCACACAGTCAAAGGCTTATTGTGGGCAATGAAGCAGAAGTAGATGTTTTTCTGGAACTCCCCTGCTTTTTCAATGATCCAATGGATGATAGCAATTTGCTTTCTGGTTTCTCTGCCTTTTCTAAAACCGGCTTGAACATCTGGACGTTCATTGTCCACTTATTGCTGAAACCTAGCATGGAAAATGTTGAGCATTACTGTGCTAGTGTGAAGATGAGTGTAATTGTGCAGGAGTTTGAGCATTCTTTGGCATTACCTTCCTTTGGGATTGGAAGGAAAACTGACCTTTTCCAGTCCTGTGGCCACTGCTGAGTTTTCCAAATTTGCTGAAATATTGAGTGCAGTACTTTCACAGCATCATCTTTTAGGATTTGAAATAGCTTAACTGGAATTCCATCACCCCCACTAGCTTTGTTCATAGTAATGCTTGCTAAAGCCCACTTGACTTCACATTCCAGGATGTCTGGCTCTAGGTGAGTGATCACACCATTGTGATTATCTGGATCATGAAGATCTCTTTTGTAATTTTTTTTCTGTATTCTTACCACCTTTTCTTAATATATTCTGCTTCTGTTAGGTCCATAGCATTTCTGTCCTTTACTTTGCCCATCTTTGCATAAAATGTTCCCTTGGTATCTCTAATTTTCTTGAAATCTCTAATCTTTCCCATTCTATTGTTTTCCTCTGTTTCTTTGCATTGATCACTGAGGAAGGCTTTTTTATCTCTCCTGGCTCTTCTTTGGAACTCTGTATTGAAATGGATATATCTTTCCTTTTCTCCTTTGCCTTTCACTTATCTTCATTTCAAACTTATTTGAAAGGCCTCCTCAGACAGCTATTTTGCCTTTTTGCATTTCTTTTTCTTGGGGATGGTCTTGATCCCTGCCTCCTGTACAGTGTTATGAAACTCCATCCATAGTTCTTCAGGGACTCTGTGTATCAGATCTAGTCCCTTGAATCTATCTCTCACTCTCACTGTATAATCATAAGGGATTTGATTTAGATCATATCTGAATGATCTAGTGGTTTTCCCCCCTTTATTCAATTTAAGTTTGAATTTGGCAATAAGGAGTTTCTGATCTGAGCCACAGTCAGCTCCAGGTCTTGTTTTTGCTGACTGTATAGAGCTTCTCCATCTTTGGCTGCAAAGAATATAATCAATCTGATTTCAATATTGACCTTCTTCTGATGTCAGTGTGTAGAATCTTCTCTTGTGTTGTTGGAAGAGGGTGTTTGCTATGACCAATGCATTCTCTTGGCAGAATGGTATTAGCCTTTGCCCAGCTTCATTCTGTAGTCCAAGACCAAATTTGCCTGTTACTCCAGGTATTTCTTGAATTCCTACTTTTACATTCCAATCCACTATAATGAAAAGGACAACTTTTTGAGGTGTTAGTTCTAGAAGGTCTTGTAGGTTTTGATGGAACCATTCAACTTCAGTTTCTTGAGCATTACTGGTCAGAGCATATACTTGGATTACTATATAGTGAATGGTTTGCCTTGGAAATGAACACATATTCTGTCGTTTTTGAGATTGCAATGAGTACTGCATTTTGGACTCTTTTGTTGACTATGATGGCTACTCCATTTCTTCTAAGGGATTTTTGCCCACAGTAGTAGATATAATGGTCATCTGAGTTAAATGCACCCATTCCAGTCCATTTTAGTTCACTGACTCCTAAAATGTCAATGTTCACTCTTGCCATCTCCTGTTTGACCACTTCCAATTTGTCTTGATTCGTGGACTTAACATTCTAGGTTCCTATACAATATTGCCTTTTACAGCATCAGACCATGCTTCAATCCCCAGTTACATCCACAACTGTGCGTTGTTTTTGCTTTGGCTCTGTTTCTTCATTCTTTATGGATTTATTTGTAGCATATTGGACACCTACCAACTTGGGAGTTTCATCTTTCAGTGTCCTATGTTTTGCCTTTTCATACGGCTCATGGGGTTCTCAAGGAAAGAATACTGAAATGGTCTGCTATTCCCTTCTCCAGTGCACCACTTTTTATCAGAACTCTCCACCATGGCCCTTCCGTCTTGGTTGTGTATAAAATATACAACTCCCTTGCTAACATTAGTGAGGGGGGCACTTTCCGTTCCCCTTTTGATATCTTTGTCAGAATTTTCTCTGTCCCTTATCATACTTTAATAAAACTCTGCTTCACAAAAGCTCTTGAGTGATCAAGCCTGGTCCCTTGTCACAAAGTTGAATCTTCTTCGGAGATCACAAACCTGACATCGTTCACCATAAGCTATCAAGACGAAGGTATAAAAGCTCAAAAAGTCAGATAGAGAATTTTATTTGACTCGTCCTGCCTTAAAAATAAATTATTTTATCAATTTTCACCAATGAGAATCTTTGAGTAGGAGTATGTAAAAAAGAGAGATTCCCAGATGACTCAGTAGGTAAAGAATCCACCTGTGAAGCATGAAGCATAAGCAGATGTAGGTTCAATCCCCAGGTTGGGAAGATTCCCCTAGAGAAGGGCATGACAACCCATTCCAGACTCATACCTGGAGAATCCGATGGACAGAGGAGTTTGGTGGGCTACAATCCAGAGGGTCACAGAGACAAATATGACTGAATCATCTGAACACCCACACATGTCAGAAAAAGCTATTGTTTTTGCAAGAATTGGACATCCATGTTGCTGTGAAGTCTGCCTCCTGCTACAGGAGATTCAATCTTTTAATAAGATATAGCATTAACTATTCAAATTGATATTAATTTAAATCTATATTAATAGCTACTTAAGAGTTGGACTGTGAAGAAAGCTGACTGTGGAAGGATTGATGCTTTTGAACTGTGGTGTTGGAGAAGACTTTTGAGAGTCCCTTGGACTGCAAGGAGATCCAACCAGCCCACTCTGAAGGAGATCAGCCCTGGTTGTTCTTTGGAAGGAATGATGCTAAAGCTGAAACTCCAGTATTTTGGCCACCTCATGTGAAGAGTTGACTCACTGGAAAAGACTGTGATGTTGGTAGGGATTGAGGGCAGGAGCAGAAGGGGCCAACAGAGGATGAGATGGCAGGATGGCATCACCGAGTCGATGGACATGAGTTTGAGTGAACTCCAGGAGTTAGTGATGGACAGGGAGGCCTGGCGTGCTGCAGTTCATGGGGTTGCAAAGAGATGGACATGACTGAGCGACTGGACTGAACTGAATTATACTAAGTTGTGCATTACTTAAGGTTGTTAAATTTTTGTCTACACTTCTTTAAGTTGTGTGTCACCATTATGGAGCAATGCTCAGAGGAAACACACTTTCTACTTATTTGTATTCCAACAAATTGGAGGACATCTTGCTTCTGCACCATAAGAGTGCAAGACAAGAAGCACACCTGAGTTATTTATCACAAAATGTACACGCAGTTAAGTATGATCCATGTCAAGAAAACCCTAGAAGACCCTCACCACCCCATCTTCAATTCCTCCCTTCCACTGTGAATAAAACCATTATCTTGAGTTTCATGGTTTTTATCTTTAATTTGTTTTCTAGCATTAATATGTATCTCTAAACCAAACAGTTTCATTTTGTCTGGTCTTTTGATTTTTATATAAATAAAATCATACAGTTAAACTGTTTCTAAATTGGTTACACCACTTTACATTCTCATCAGCACTGAAGGAATTCCCTTTGTTCTACATAGTTATCAACACTTCGTATTCACAATATTTAATTTTGCCATTCTAGTGATTGTATACTGTTAATAATATCATGTCATGATTTTTACTTGCATTTCTCTTATTTTGAGAGAGCTTGACTATCTTTTCATCTGTCTATTAGCCATTGTATATCCTTCTTTGTTGTTGTTCAGTTGCCATGTTCTGTCCTACTCTTTGCAACCCCAAGGACTGCAGCATGCCAGGCTTCCCTGTCCCTCACCATCTCCTGAAGATTTCCCAGGTTCATGTCCATTTCATTGGTGATGTCATCCAGCCATCTCATCCTCTGATGCCCTCTTCTTCTTCTGCTTTCAATCTTTCCCAGCATGAGGGACTTTTCCAGTGAGTTGGCTGGTCCCATCAGATGACCAAAATACTGGAGCTTTAGCTTCAGCATCAGTCCTTCCAATGAGTATTCAGAGTTGATTTCCCTTAAGATTGACTGGTTTGATCACCCTGCTGACCAAGGGACTTTCAGGAGTCTTCTCCAGCACCACAGTTTGAAGCCATCAATTCTTTGGCATCTCCCTTCTTTACAGTCCAGCTCTCACAACCATACATGACCACTGGGAAGACCATATTCTTGACTATGTGGACCTTTGTTAGTAGAGTAATGTCTCTACTTTTCAACATACTGTTTGGGTTTGTCATAGCCTTCCTGACAAGAAGCAATTGTCTTCTGATTTCATGGCTGTAGTCAACATCCGCAGTGACTTTAGAGCCTAAGAAGAGGAAATCCATCACTACCTCCACATTTCCCCCTTCTGTTTGTCATGAAGTAATGGGGCCAGATTTCATGATCTTAGTTTTTCTAATATTTATCTTTAAGCCAGCTATTTCACTCTCCTCCTTCACCCTCATCAAGAGACTCTTTAGTTTCTCTTCACTTTCTTCCATTAGAGTGGTATCATCTGCATATGTGAGGGTATTGATGTTTCTCCGACCTATCGTCATTCCAGTCTTTAATTCATCCAGCCCAGCATGTCTCTTGATGTGTTCAGCATATAGGTTAAGCAAACAGGATGACAGCAGACAGTCGTGTCTTACTCCTTTCTCAAATTTTAACCAATCAGTTCTTCCATACAAGTTCTAACTGTTGCTTCTTGACCCACTCGCAGGTTTCTCAAGAGACAGGTAATATGACCTGGTATTCCCATCTCTTTAAGAGCTTTCAACAGTTTGTCATAATCCACACAGTCAAAGGTTTTATGTAGTTGATGAAAAAGAAGTAGATGATTTTCTGGAATTCCCTAGCTTTCTCTATGATCCAGCAAATGCTGGCAATTTGATATCTGGCTCCTCTTCCTTTTCTAAATCCAGCTTGTACATCTGGAAGTTCTTGTTAACATAATGCTGAAGCCTAGCATGCAAGATTTTAAACAAGACCTTACTAGCATGAGAGGTGAGTGTAGCTGCCCAATGGTTAACACAATATTTAGTACTACCCTTCTTGGGATGAGGATTGACATTTTCCAGTCCTGTGGCTACTACTGGGTCTTCCAGATTTGCTGACATATTGAATGCAACATCTTGATGGCATCATCTTTTAGGGTTTTGAAGATCTCTACTGGAATTCCATCTCATCTACTGGCTTTAATAACAGCAGTGCTTCCTAAGGGCCACTTGACTTCTAATTCCAGAATTTCAGTCACCTCTGGGTGACTGACCACATCATCATAGTACTCTGGTTCATTAAGTTCTTTTTTGTACAGTTATTCCACGTATTCCTTCCATCTCTTCTTGAGCTCTTCAACATCTACTAGTTCACTACTGTTTCTGTCCTTAATTTGCCAATTTTGGGCAAAATGTTCCCTTGATATTTCCAGTTTCCCAGAAGAGGTTCTCTAGTCTTTCCCCTTCTGTTGTTCTCTTCTAGTTTTATGCACTGTTCATTAAAGAAGGCTTTCTATATCTGTGCTATTCTTTGGAACTCTCCCTTGCTTTTCACTTCTTTTCTTTACTCAGGATTTGAAAAGCCTCCTCAGATAACCACTTTACCTTTTTGCTTTCCTTTTTCTCTGGGAATGATTAGTTTGCTGCCTCCTGTACAGTACTACAGAGCTTCATCCATAGTTTTCCAGGCACACTGTTCAGTTCAGTTCAACTCTGTCACTCAGTCATGTCTGACTCTTTGAAATCCCATGGACTGCAGTACTCCAGACTTCCCTGTCCATCACCAACTCCCAGAGCTTACTCAAACTCATGCCCTTTAATTTGTGATGCCATCCAACCATCTCATTATCTGTCATCCCCTTTTCCTTCTGCCATCAATATTTCCCAGCATCAGGGTCTTTTCCAATAAGTCAGTTCTTCATGTCAAGTGGCCAAAGTATTGGAACTTCCAATGAATATTCAGGACTGATTACCTTTAGGATTCACTGGTGTGATCTTCTTGCTGTCCAAGGGACTCAAAGAGTCTTCTCCTCTCACATCCATATATGACTACTGGAAAAACCATAGCTTTGACTATATGGACCTTTGTTGGTAAAGCAATGTCTCTACTTATTAATATACTCTCTAGGTTTTTCATAGACTTTTTTCCAAGGAGCAAGCGTCTTTTAATTCCATGGCTGCAGTCACCATCTGCAGTGATTTTGGAGTCCAAGAAAATAAATTCTGTCACTTTTTCCGTTGTTTCCCCATCATTTGCCATGAGTGATGGCACTGGATGCCATGATATTGCTTTTTTGAATGTTTAATTTAAACCAGATTTTCATCCTCCTCTTTCACCTTCATCAAGAGGTTCTTTAGCTCTTCTTCACTCTCTACCATAAGGGTGGTGTCATCTGCATATCTGAGGTTATTGATATTTCCCCTGGCAATCTTGATTCCAGCTTGTGTTTCATCCAACATGGCATTTCACATGATATAGTTTGCATATAAGTTAAATGAGCAAGGTGACAATATACAGCCTTGATGTACTCCTTTCCTAATTTGAAACCAGTCCATTTTTCCATGTCCAGTTCTAACTGTTGTTCCTTGACCTGCATACAGATTTATCAGGAGGCAGGTAACATGGTCTGGTATTCCCATTTCTTTAAGAATTTTCCACAGCTTGTTTTGATCCACACAGTCAAAGGTTTTACCATAGTCAATGAAGCAGAAGTAGATGTTTTTCTGGAATTCTCTTGCTTTTCTTGATCTAACGGATATTGCCAATTTGCTTTCTGCTTCCTCTGCCTTTTCTAAATCCAGCTTGAACATCTGGAAGTTCTCAGTTTATGTACTGCTGAAGCCTAGCTTGGAGAATTTTCAGCATTACTTTGCTAGCATGTGAGATAGAGTGTAATTATGTGGTAGTGTGAACATGCCTAGGCTTTGCTTTTCTTTGGGATTTGAATGAAAACTGACTTTTTTCAGTCCTGTGGCTACTGCTGAGTTTTCCAAATTTGCTGGCATATTGTGTGCAACACTTTAACAGCATCATCTTTTAGGATTTTAAATAGCTCAGCTATTTCAGCTATTCTGTCATCTCCACTAGCTTTCGTCATAGTGACACTTTCTAATGACCCTCTTGATTTCACACTCCAGGATATCTTCCTCTAAGTGAGTGATCATACTAGTATGGTTATCTGGGGAATTAAGATTTTTTTGTACAGTTCTTCTATGTATTATTGCCACCTCTTCTTAGTATCTTCTGTTTCTGTTAGGTCCATACCATTTCTGTCCTTTATTGTGCCCATCTTTACATGAAATGTTCCCTTGGTATCTCTAATTTTCTTGAAGAGATCTCTAGTCTTTCCCATTCTACTGTTTTCTTCTATTTCTTTGCATTGGCACACCGTTAACTAGATTAATCCCAGATCTATTCACTACTTCCATTGTATATTCATAGGGGACTTGATTTAAGACATAGCTGGCTGGCCTAGTGGTTTTTCCCTGCTTTCTTTAGCTTAATCCTAGATTTTGCTGTGAGAAGCTGATGGTCTAAGCCACAGTCAGCTCCAGTTTTTTTTTTTTTTTTTTTTTTTTTTTTTGCTGACTATATACAGTTTCTCCATCTTCACCTACAAAGAATGTAATCAATTTGACTTTGGTATTGACCATTTGGTGATGTGCATGTGTAATGTGGTCTCTTGTGTTGTTCAAAAAGGGTATTTGCTATATGACCAGTGCATTCTCTTGGCAGGATTCAGTTTGTCTTTGCTCTACCTCATTTTGTTTTCCAAGTCCAAACTTTCCTGTTCCCCCAGGTATCTCCTGGTCTACTAATTTTGCATTCCAATCCCCAATGATTTATTGGGGAACATTTATTTTGGTTGTAGTTCTATATCTTCTGTCTTCATAGAATTGGTCAACTTCAGCTTCTTCACCATCAGTGGTAGGAGCATAGACTTAAATTACTGTGATGCCGAATGGCTTGTCTTGGAAATGAACCAAGATTATTCTGTCTTTTTTGAAAAGTGAAAGTTGATCAGTCGTGTCCAACTCTTTGTGACCCCATGGACTATACAGTCAATGGAATTCTCCAGGCCAGAATACTGGAGTGGATAGCCTATCCCTCCTCCAGCGGATCTTCCTCACCCAGGTATTGAACCAGGGTCTTCTGCATTGCAGGCAGATTCTTTCCCAACTGAGCTATCAGGGAAGCCCATAAATTGAAAATCAGTCATGTCTGACTCTTTGTGACTATATAGTTCATGGGATTTTCCAGGCCACAATACTGGAGTGGGTAGCCTTTCCCTTCTCCGGGGGATCTTCCCAACCCGGGGAACCCACATCTCCCACATTGCAGGTGGATTCTTTACCAGCTGAGCCACGAGGTTGCACCTAAGTTCTGCTTTTCAGACTCTTTTGGTGATCATGAGGAGTACTTCATTTCTTCTATGGGATTCTTGCCCACAGTAATAGATATAATGGTCATCTGAATTAAATTTGCCCATTACCATCCATTTTGATTTACTTATTCCTAATATGTTAATGTTTGTTCTTACCACATCCTGCTTGACTACTTCCAGTTTGCCTTGATTCATGGACCAACATTCTAGGTTCCTATGTAATACTGTTCTTTGCAGGATCAGATTTTACTTTCATCAACAGACACATCCACAACTGAGAACTTTTTCTGCTTTGGTCCAGCCACTTTATTCTTTCTGGGGCTATTAGTAGTTCTCCACTCTTTCCCATTTGCATATTAGACACCTTCCATCCTGGGGGACTCATCTTTTAATATCATATCTTTTTGTCTTTTTATACAGTTCATAAGGTTCTCACAGCAAGTATACAGGGGTGGTTTGCCATTCCCAAAATTTGAACTCCCTGATATTCAAATTTTGAGAAAAAACTGCCCATGCTCCTTGCTTGGCACCTTACAATAAATGCAGTACTTTCCTTCAGCACACCCAGTGTCAGTAGATTGGCTTTACCACATAAAAGATGGGCAGAGACATGTTTGGTTCAGCAAAACCATTGTTAATTTAAACGTCTATCTTTTTTTCACTTCTCTGAAGTTCTGTCCTTGTCATGAATTAAATGCTCAAATATGTTTGGGTTTCTTTGTGAGCTTTTTACTCTATTCCAATAATATATTTATCTGTACTTAAAGTATTACACATATTTATTTACTATAGCGGAGAAGGCAATGGCAACCCACTCTAGTACTCTTGCCTGGAGAATCCCAGGGACAGAGGAGCTTAATGGGCTGCTGTCTATGGAGTCACACAGAGTCGGACATGACTGAAGTGACTTAGCAGCAGCAGCAGCAGCAGCAGCAGCAGCCACATTTACTATAGTCTTCTAATAAATTCATAATATCTCTTTGAACAAGTATTCTTTGGCCTTTTAAATTTTAGTGTTTCTGTATAAATTTTAGAATCATCTTCTCCAGATCCACAAAAAGATCCATTTAAAAAACCTATTGGAAATTTGTTTGCTTCATTATCTGTGGATCTGTTTGGTAAGGGTTGGTATTTTTACAATTATCACATCTTCAAACATTTGTGAATATATTATATCCTGTCTTCATGACTGCTCCAGCAAAGCAGAGCCACTGCTTCTAACCTTGGACATGGGGTATCTCCTCTCAGCCACTTGCCACTCCAGTGCCAGGCAACTGCCACTCACTGTTCCAGCACCACGCAGCCACTGCTGAAGCCATGAAAAGATACCCAACATCCAAGGTTTCTTTGAGAAACCCAAGTAATATGGTAGGCACTGAGAGAGGGGATCAGAAGGCAGACAGACTGAAACTACAATCACAGAACTAGCCAGTCTGATCACATGGACTACAGCCTTGTATAACTTAAAGAAACTAAGCCAGGCCATGTAGGGCCATCCAAGACAGACAGGTCATAGTGGAGAGTTCTGACGAAAAGTGGACAACTGGAGAAGGGAATGGCAAACCACTTCAGTATTCTTACCTTGAGAACCCCATGCACAGTATGAAAAGACAAAAAGATAGGACACTGAAAGATTAACTCCCCAGATAGGTAGGTGCCTAATATGCTACTGGAGATCAGTGGAGAAATAACTCCAGAAAGAATGAAGAGATGGAGCCAAAGCAAAAACAACATCCAGTTGTGGATATGACTGGTGGCCGAATCCAGGTCTGATGCTGTAAAGAGCAGTATTGCATAGGAACATGGAATGTTAGGTCCATGAATCAAGGTAAATTGGAAGTAGCCAAACAGCAGACGGCAAGAGTGAACACTGACATTTTAGAAATCAGTGAACTAAAAAGGACTGGAATGGGTGAATTTACTCAGATGACCATTATATCTACTACTGTGGGCAGGAATCCCTTAGAAGAAATGGAGTAGCCATCANTATATTGTCACACTGCTTATTTAACTTATATGCAGAGTACATCATGAGAAATACTGGGCTGGAAGAAGCAAAAACTGGAATCAAGATGACTGGGAGAAATATCAGTAACCTCACATATGCAGATGACATCACCCTTATGGCAGAAAGTGAAGAAGAACTAAAGAGCTTCTTTGATGAAAGTGAAAGAGGAGAGTGAAAATGTGGGCTTAAAGCTCAACATTCAGAAAATTAAGATCATGGCATCTAGTCCAATCACTTCATGGAAAATAAATGGGGATATAGTGGTAACAGTGGCTGACTTTATTTTGGGAGGCTCCAAAATCACTGCAGATAGTGACTGCAGCCATGAAATTAAAAGTTGCTTGCTCCTTGGAAGGAATGCTATGACCAGTCTAGACAGTATATTAGAAACCAGAGACATACTTTGTCAACAAAGGTCCATCTAGTCAAGTCTATGGTTTTCCATTAGTCATGTATGGATGTGAGAGTTGGACTATAAAGAAGGCTGAGCACTGAAGAATTGATGCTTTTGAACNCGGCAACTTTATTTTAAACACGCTTAACTAAGCTTCTACCTTGGGGTTGCTGTAGAAAATCGGTTTATGTGTCTCCTCCCTGTAGGACTATATCTTCTATCTCATTCCCAGTTTCTAGCAGAGACTAGATTCTCTCAAGTGTTGCCGTCTAAATGATGTGTGAGCACTTCCACAACTGTTGACGGGTATGGGAAACTACCTATGTGTGAATATTTATTTCTGTGACCTTTTCCTGCTTACCTAATACATCAAAGAAGAAAATCTACATATTTTGAAAGGAAAACCCTGGATGCTGTGCTGTGTGCTTAGTCGCTCAGTCGTGTCTGACTCTTTGTGAACCCATGGACTGTAGCCTGCCCAGGTTCCTCTGTCCACGGGGATTCTCCAATCAAGAATACTGGAAGGGGTTGCCATGCTCTCCTCCAGGAGATCTTCCAAACCCAGAAAGCAAATCCAGGTCTTCTGCATTGCAGGTGGATTCTTTAGCATCTAAGCCACCAGGGAAGAAACATATTTTGAAAAGAAAACCCTGAATAGAATCCCATTATTTGTGAAAGATGGCTCCTATGCATTCAGGACAATTTATAATCACACACATAATAGATCTCCTTTAAACATATTTACAGTTCTTTTGATTTTGAATGGTCCTTGTTAGTGTATAAAGGACAAAACGTAAGTGAGTGTGCATACAAGAGAACTCAAATATCCTCCTTGCCCCATTAAATTTAATTTATTGATAATTTCAGTGTATCTATCTATATTTTTTAAAGAATTATTTTTAAGTACTAGGAGAAGAGGGAGAAAGATAGTTCACTTAAGGGTCATTTGGCATGATTAATGTTATCTTAATTTGAGGGGGATTTTTCCATTTGAAAAATTTTTTACTTTATACTCCATTTGTTTCTAATTTCAAATATGAATTTTAGTCTCATCTATTGCTTTGTGAAGAGTGTGCTTCTNAAGATAGTTCACTTAAGGGTCATTTGGCATGATTAATGTTATCTTAATTTGAGGGGGATTTTTCCATTTGAAAAATTTTTTACTTTATACTCCATTTGTTTCTAATTTCAAATATGAATTTTAGTCTCATCTATTGCTTTGTGAAGAGTGTGCTTCTTTTCAAGATGTCTATAACATAAACAACAAACAAACTATGAGTAATAAGGAGGAAATGATTTTATCATCATTTAATATTTCATGTGTCTAAAAGTAAGGCAACTAGTCTCTTTAGTAAAACATTATAAATACTTTATATCAATAAGCCACTAGTTATTTAAAATAATTTATATCATATTTAGCAGAGTTTAAAATATATATGCATGGTGATAAAAAGGGAAAACTTCTTAAGCAGAAATAATATTTTATTGAATGGAAAATGACCATTCTTCATTTAACTGAAATAAAGTTGGAAAGTTAAATGATAGAAAAGGAAATTACTTTTCAAAATTCCATTATTCATAGAAACATTTCAACTTCATTATTTGGTAAAACCACAATAGAAATTTCTATTTTATTATCATAGTGTTTTTGTGAGTGCTTTTATCTGATTGCTCATTTTTTGGCTGGGATCAATAAAAATTTCTGGAAATTATTAGGGTAACAGGTAACAACGAAATTTCTGTTTATGATACTCTTTAGGATGACATAAAATTTATCTTCAGTGTGGCAACTTTAATATCTTTAAGAATTATTAGAATTTAATCATTAATTTTACAAAAAGGAAAAAAA
>SJYV01003011.1:0-14233 GCA_006410875.1 Neotragus pygmaeus | reverse complement strand
AGAGGCTCTTTAGTTCTTCTTCACTTTCTGCCATAAGGGTGGTGTCATCTGCAAATCTGAGGTTATTGAGATTTCTCCCGGCAGTCTTGATTCTGACTTGTGCCTCCTCCAGCCTGGCGTTTCACATGATGTGCTCTGCGTATAAGGTAAATAAGCAGGTGACAGTATACAGCCTTGACCCACTCCTTCCCAATTTGGAACCAGTCTGTTGTTCCCTGTCAGGTTCTAACTGTTGCTTCTTGATCTGCAACAGGTTTGTCAGGAGGCAGGTGGTATAATATATTGTGTATTTTCCCTTCATATAACAGCTTTAATCATGTAATGGATCTAGTGACAAAATTTCTTACCCACCTCATTAATAAAATTGTAACAGGGGGGTTTATTGCATTCTTTCTGTATACCAACATTGTGCTAAATTCTTAGCATGCATTTTATCATTTGTTTCTCACAACATTTAATGATGGCCCCACATTTTCTGTCGCTCTCCCGTTCTGCTCTCCAGCATACCAGAGCTCACGTTCATAAAACTGTGTCATTTTGTCAAATATCGAAGATGCAGGGCCCCTCTTACGAGCAGTGCTCTGAAGACACAGACTGCAGGTCTTCATTTCAACCGGTGTTAATGTGATCCTGGTGGTCTTAAGAACACATTGATAAATCCACCCATGTATGTTTAAGAAAGATTTTTAAGTTTAAACCCTTTTGCATTTGTTACAGTTGATTTCTAACTGAAGGAGAAAACACTTTCTAGTTACTTGTCAGTTTTTTGTTTAATGTAACACTTGATTTGAAATACAATCAGTGGCAAAGATAATTTTGAGTTTGTTTTTTTTTTCTTCCCCACTGGAAATATAGGCTAGCGCCTCAGCCAGTTTGGGCCACTAGCAAAATGCCATCGGCTGGTGGTTTACACAGCAAACATTTATTTCCCATAGGAGGCTGGAGAAACCTAAGATGAGGAGGGGGGAGATTTGGTTCTGGGCGAAGGCCCTCTTGCTGGCTTGAAGACGGCCACCTCATGCATCCTCACATGGAGAGCCTAGTGAGGGCTGTGCTGTGGGCCCTTCTTATAGAGGCAGGGACCCCCATCCTGACAGCCCCACCCCTGTGATCCCAGCTAACCCCGTCCCTGACAGCCCCACCCCTGTGACCCCAGCTAACCCCAAGCACTTCCTGAGGGCTCCACCTGTGGATACCTTCGCATCAGGGCCTGGACCGCCAACATACAAGTTTTGGGTGGGGTACAGTTCTGTCCATGGCGACTGACTGTGGTGAAAATCTTGTCCATAAATGCTAACTCTTGCCTTTTTTGTTTGTTTGTTTTTAGTATTATGTGCCAAGAACCTTGCAAAGAAAGACTTCTTCAGTAAGTAGACACCCATTTTTGCTCTCTTACACTATTAATATTCTTCACATATTTCTGAAATTTAAAACTTTTTCAAAAATCACTGGGTGTATTCTCCTAAAAGAAAAGAATAGGAACCCATGGTTTGACAAACTTCATTTCCCAATTGACTACGGCACAGAGGCTCCTTAGCTCCAAGGCACAGAATTTATAACTCAAGCAAGAAAAACTCTCTCATTCCCTATTGTGGCCACACCGTTTTCTCTGCCTTTCCATCCATTAATATATCGCTTTCTGCTGAAGTGTTCTCCACTCAAATACAGATGAGACATTTTTCTATAAAGCGTCTGAGTTTCAGTAAAACTGATAGTCAAATTTGATAAATTAAATCACACTTGAAAAGTTGTGTAATGAAAGGAATTGTAAAAATGAAAATAATAAATAGTCATTTTCTTATGAAAGGAATCGCTTCGTAAGAAGTTCACCTACTATAGAGTAGGTGCCCGCAGCGGGAAAATTTTCACACTCTTTCTGATCCTCACCAGAATGCTGCTTGGTTCCTAAGTGGTGTATTATTCACACTCTCAGGTGAAGAAACTGAGGTTCCCTGGCTTTATTCAAGGAGCTGAGAAGGAGCAGAGGGATGGATCCCATCCGTCAGACCTGGCCACCTCTCTGATCTTATAAACCTGTCTCATTCACACTCCAGCATTTAAGAACCTACCCAATGAAAATTTGGTGAATATTGCTTCCAGAGATAAAATAGACAAAGACCAGCAAACACAATGTCTAAGTATTATTTTTTAGAAAGTACAAATACATTTATTTGTAGACACTTTTTCCTCCATTCAACTAGTAGTGATCTTCAGAAATGGAAATCTGAATTTAAGCCTGTTTTTAGAGTTTCATTACTAGTGTCTAAAAATCTGAGGAGGATGTCATTCTGGGTTGCTTTTCTTAGAAAGCTTAATAGAAATAACTTATTTTGCTGATCGAAACTAACCTTAAATTTGAAAATGAAATACACCAGGTTAGTTAGGTGATCTTGAAGCGCCCTTTACCTGCGGGACCATGTTCTGTGTCGCGTTGGTAGACCTGTCATCTCATCCAGGGTGGCTGTCCCCTCTCCTCCAGGGCTCCCTGACCCTTTTGCAAAGATTGTTGTGGACGGATCTGGGCAGTGCCACTCAACGGACACTGTGAAGAACACATTGGACCCAAAGTGGAACCAGCACTACGATCTGTGAGTCGGATATCCTGCAAGGCACTTGGGAAGGACGGGGGAGGAGGTGTCTAGCTTGTAAGAGAAGCATTTTTTTTAGAAAGGGATTACTAGCTTCTTTCTGGTAACACACGTGGATGGCTGAAGACCCAGCGCCTACTTTTAGAATTAAGTTCTTGCATTTGTCTCCATACATTGTTTATGGTTTGCTTCTGTAACTGTGATCTTCAAACATTCAGTCTCCTGGCCCTCTCTAACAGGAAAAAGGGGCTATAGTTCAGGTCCTCTATATGCTACTGTTTTTTCAGCAAAACCGTGAGCATAGTTGTAAAACGCATTATTTGAAATGCATTATTATACATATTTATTACGTTGCTTTTGTTGTTTAGTCGCCAAGTCATGTCTGGACTCCATGGATGTAGCCTGCCAGGCTCCTCTGTCCATGGGATTTCCCAGGCAACAGTACTGGAGTGGGTTTCCATTTCCTTCTCCACATATTATACAAATATTTCATATACACACACATACATATATATGCTGATTTTAAAAATTTTGCTTAGATGGTAAAGAATCTGCCTGCAATGCAGGAGACCCAGGTTTGATCTCTGGGTCAGGAACATTCTCTGGAGAAGGGAATGGCTACCCACTCCAGTATTCTTGCCTGAAGAATTCCATGGACAAAGGAGTCTGGCTGACTACAGTCCATGGGGTCACAAAAAGTCAGACACTACTGAGCAACTAACACACACATATTTTTTGCAAGAGCAAATACAGTTTGGTATGAGTGAATGTATATAAGCCCACACGCCATCCAACAACTCCTTATATCCATTCATTACGTGGATTGCCCTTTGAAAATAACTATTTTATATTCACCTCTGTTTTCATGTCCTTGCTAAGAAATTTTTGTCAGGTAATGCTGAATGATTACCGCTTTGTTTTACCACCACACCACAGATTGTGTTGGTTTTGAGGGGGTTTTTAGTAGCTGGATCCTGAGGCCCATTTTCAATTACACTGTGGCACTGGAGGTGGTCTGGAAAGCAGTTGTCAGTCCAAGTCCTAGAAGCCCCCTCGTGGCTGACCTGCCCTGAAAGGCAGGGGGTCTCCTGTCCGAGCTCTGCTCTGTCGTGTGCTTTGGGTGGATGGAGGGTTTGTAAGAAGTCCTTTGTTGCAGACTGGTTATTGTCTACGCAGCCTAATTGGTGGGAGCTTATGAATCCTGCCATTATCTTTGGAACTATTAAGATCTAGTAAAAATCCCTGTTATAAGGTTATCATCAGCATGTAGTTATCTCCATGTGCTGCTCACATAATCAGCTGTAGCCCTTTGGCCACCCATTGAAGTTGGTAGACAGATATTCATCGAGTGCCTGTACTTGTGCATACAGAGCCAACATTATTTTCAGAGAATTCTTCTGGACTAACAAATCAGTCAGATAGAATCTCAACAGGCTGTTGTAATATAGAAATGCAATTAAAGATGAATTTGCACTTTGGTTTCAGATATGTTGGAAAAACGGATTCGATAACCATCAGCGTGTGGAACCACAAGAAGGTTCACAAGAAGCAGGGAGCCGGCTTCCTGGGGTGCGTGCGGCTCCTCTCCAACGCCGTCAGCAGATTCAAAGACACTGGCTGTAAGAGTCCGCCGCTTTCCTGCCTCTTAATGCACCGAGGAAGGCTTATGAGCCACCATTTTGCTTATTGTGATTTTTGAATACTGAATACAGAGTTCCTGCCCTCCTCCCTAGTTCACGTTCCCCGGGTTAAGTTTTGAATTGTTTGTTTGCAGACCAGCGTTTGGATCTGTGCAAACTAAACCCCTCAGATACTGATGCAGTTCGTGGCCAAATAGTGGGTAAGAACTTTCTCATCTCTAAAGAGATAACTTTTACAGAACTTAACATCCAGCTCTTCATCACTGAGAAAACACACAAAGCCGCTGACCCATGGTGACATACGCGAAGGACAAGCCACAGTGGGGGCCATCTCTCCAGTACTAAAAACTTTCATCTTGTGTGGCTTTTGTTACTTTATCCGGTTCCCTTCATTTAGTCGTTCAAGGTGGAGTTAAAGTGACTAAGGTACACAAGATGTAGGGTTGTAATTTTTGATGTAATTTTAGTCCTCCCATTTGTCCCGCTACCCAAGGGCAGATGGCAAACATGGTGGGCGCGCGTGCATGAGCTGAGACAGCTCCCCAGGAAAACCAGTGCACATGTAGGAGGCAGCGGGATTTCTGAAGCCTTCCATGTCCTGTGATTTTACAGAAGAGTGACTTAGAATGAAGACATGAAACATGCTAATGTTACGAAATGTTGACTAGACATATTCTGCTGGAAGTTAATTTGTTGGTTAAGCAGTTCATCCTATTATCCACCCTATTCTTATTAGCATTTCAGAGTAACTCAGATATTGACCCTGCATTTCAGGGAATCCAAAAAAAAAACCCCCATACTATTTCAGTAGCACACAGAATGACTTATGACCCCAAATATTTTAGGTCTTGTCTTATGTAGAACTTGTTGTTCAGTTGCCGAGTTGTGTCTGACTCTGCAACTTCAAGGACTACAGCACGCCAGGCTTCCTTGTCCTTTACTATCTTCCAAAGTTTGCTCAAACTCATGTCCGTTAGGTCAGTGATGCCATTCAACCATCTCATCCTCTGTTGCCCCCTCCTCTTGTCCTCAATCTTTCCTAGCATCAGGGTCTTTCCCAATGAATCAGCTATGTAGATCTGACCCAGGATAAATGAACAGTGAGTATCCATCCTGCAAACTCTCCTGATGACAGAGCTCTCGCTCTCTGCCTATTTGTGATGTCTCCTTTTCTTTGTGGAGAGACGTGCGGGGCAAAACCCGTATCTGGAAGCAACTTTATCAGTGTCTTTGTTGGTTGTATTAGGGACGGAGAGTAGATACACAGACGCGTCTAGACTGTGCAGAGTGCTCTCTGTCTCCTTATCCAGCATAAGTCAGAATCTTTAACAAACAAGGTAACTTGGAAAAAGTGAATATTGCGTTATTTTTATGGAGAGTGTGGAAAACACAGCACCTCCTTTCTGTTCCACGTTCACGAGGAAGGGTCCGCGTGGTGTGCGGTGGTGTGGAGCCACTGAGTACAGTGTCTCATACTTGAAAGCACAGGCATGTGTAATGTGAGTGCAGAGACAGACGCCTCCCTTTTAAAAATCATATCCTATATAAATTATACATTTCTAGTGGCTCACTATATTGCAGTTGTATAAAGTATCCCTGGATTTTAATGCAAGATGTCCTTTTCTTTTCAGTCAGTTTACAGACACGAGACAGGATCGGCAGCGGCGGCTCTGTGGTGGACTGCAGAGGCCTGCTGGAGAGCGAAGGGTGCGTGCCCCGGGCCGCCGGCGCTCGCGCCGCAGGAGAGCGTCCCTCATGCCTTTCCACTGCCTTGAGTACCTGAGGTGCAGGGAGGGACTTCGGGGTGCAGCTGCGACCCAGTTTCCTTGTCTGTAAAGGAAGCTGTCAAGACTAGTAGGGTAGTGCCCCAAAGACTCAGGGTCCAGTTNTGCTGAGGGCACGTGTGTGTGCTGTCTCTTATACACATCTTCCTCCCTCCCCCCAGCTGGTTAGCAACTGCTGTAACACAATTGGGTCCCTATAGACTAAAGTTTAGAGAGCGATCCTGGGTCTTGAAATCAGGTTCCATAACCGGAAAAGACCCTCACCTTTAGATGAAATCAAATGCACTTACGCGAAAAACCTTCAAGATAATGGTTGCTCTCATTTTAAACTAAAAANTATAGACTAAAGTTTAGAGAGCGATCCTGGGTCTTGAAATCAGGTTCCATAACCGGAAAAGACCCTCACCTTTAGATGAAATCAAATGCACTTACGCGAAAAACCTTCAAGATAATGGTTGCTCTCATTTTAAACTAAAAATATTGCTGAATAATATGATCTGGTATCTGACCTGATGCTTTAAATAATTGGAGTGGGGGAGTGAATGGGGAGCCCTGGAAGCAGGTTGGTGATGAGCTGGTAATTGTTGAAGCTGTTTATTCACTACAGTCTCTCTTTTTTTATATGCTTAAAATTCTCCATAATAAAAAGTTAAACAGGAATTATAAAGACTCTATCACCATTTTTCTCTTCTACTTTACCATCCCTATTGCCTCAGTCCCTTGGGGACCATTCCTGGGGGAGATGAAGCTTTTCTATACGAATTCCTTCTACAAGGCCATACATCTGAGCCCAGGTCAGAGAGATCCCTGCCCCTCCCCTACCTGTAATGGAGTTAAGTTTCTTTTTTCTCTTTGCTCTGCTTTCTTTTTTTTTTTTCTTAGAAATTTTTTTTTGGTTTCAGAAAAGCATTACTGCCTAATAACATTTTAGTAATGCTCATTTCCTTTTTATTCATAATTTGTTTCATCTGAGAACAAGCTTCTTGCCTTTGATTTTCCAAATCTATGTTGAACTTACAATTCAGTGTCTATAATTAGAATGGAAGTATTACCTGCAAATGAATGAGCTACCTCCTTGGTACTCTCGGGAAGGAAGGTCAGGCTTTTGTGCTCATTAGAAAAGCATCTTGGTCAGTAATGCTTGCTCCCAGGTGACTGTGGATTGGGTTGAAATAATTAATCAAGAGGTTAGACTTAGAGCTACTTGCTTATTAACAAAAATGACTCAAAAATGAGACGGCCTTGTCCTGGCGTAGCTCTCTAGAATGGGAAGATTTCCAGTGCATGTTCTTATACCCCTGTATGCTGGAGAAAATGTGTTTTCTGGGAGCTTTCCCATGGAGAGACCCTTCTGACCTTGAGCATCTCATTAATTTGTGAACCTAGAAAGGCCTTCCGGCAGCATTCAGATCCCCCCTACTATTGGGCTGGCCAAAGGTTCGATCGAGGTTCCCATTGCATCCTCTGGATGCAGTGTTTCACTCCTCTTTGGTGGATAGAATGGAATTCCCAGGCAGACCGTGCTCCCTGTCATGACCTCAGGCTCTGAGAGTTGCGATTTTATCTGTGGGATTTTGCTGCCACGTGCACCACGGAGGCCGGGCCTCGGTGGGTGTTTGGTGTAAGCAGCACCTCGATTGGCCTGCGTAGCCCCTGGATAAGGGGGTGCCCCTGCTTCTCTCACTGAAGTTTTGGTGTCAGGCCTCCACGCTCAGATGGACAAACGGCTGTGTGTCTTCCTCTCTGGCAGAGACCTTAACAGCGTGAACTGCGATGAGCTTGGACCACTGCCACCCGGTTGGGAAGTCCGCAGCACGGTTTCCGGGAGAATATATTTTGTAGATCATAATAACCGAACAACCCAGTTTACAGACCCACGGTTACACCACATCATGACGTAAGACTCTTAGCGGCTCTTTTTGGCCTCTGTACCGTTACAGTGCCATGTTTTCTACTGGTATTTCCCTTCATCTGTCGACTGCCTTGTTGGTTAGCAGAGAATAAGCGTGAGCAAAATGTGCTGATTACTGAGTGGACAGTCATGTGTTTTAAACTCTCAAGCCAGCTGGGTGCAGTCGGAAGGCCTGTGTTGCAGCCAGCCTATAACTGAGCTGCAGCCTACATCAAACCCCCGAGCTGGCGCAGCTTCATTCCCAGAGCTTCCACACGCGTATCTGCTAAGACGGGGGGCCTCAGAGTGGGAAGCGGCGGAGTGAGGTTCCCCTTGGGGCCTGCTCACCACTGCGGGGGAGGGCTGGTCCAGCGCACCGTTCCCGGGGGACTTGGGTCTGGAGATGACCTTGGATCCCACGCTCCACGTCCCAGGATAAGGGACGTGTGTCCTCAAACACGAGAGCCCGGAGGTGCTTGTCACTGAGAGCTGACAGCAATACTGGAGCAGAACAGATAGCTGGTCCCGGGCTGCCTCTGTCCCTGGACTTGCGCCTCCGGCAGGAGCCCTGGAGAGCCCCTGGATGAGAGGAGCAGCGGCCCCGCCACGTTTCCCTGGGTTGCTCTTCTGCATGTCACCTCCTCCACTCTCTGATTTCCGTGTTCCGGTCACCTCCATGCAGTTCTCAGCCCCGAGGCCCCGCTGAGAGCGCGTCGGCCCTAGATGCCGATGAATGCTAGAAGCTTCTGTGTTTATTCAGAGAGGCGGAGATGGGGGTCTCCTTTGTTATATCCTGGACACCTGTTGGGTTGGCCAGGAAGTTCGTTTGGGGTTTCCGGTAACATCTGATGAAAAGGATGGTCTGAAGGTGGCCGCCTCGGTTTTCAAGTATCTGTGTACAAGTTGTGTCACCAGGGAAGCACTCTTGACCGGAAGTGGGTGTCCTGACCTCTCTTCTCGGTCCCTTGGTGTGTGTTGGGGACACCACTGGCCACTGCCCTTGGGGTGACCTCAGCGCTTCTTTTCTCCTCAAGTCACCAGTGCCAACTGAAGGAGCCCAGCCAGCCACCACCACCACCCAGCGAGGGCTCCGTGGAGGACGAGGAGCTGCCCGCCCAGAGGTACGAGAGAGATCTGGTCCAGAAACTGAAGGTCCTCAGACACGAGCTGTCT
The DNA here is from genome assembly GCA_006410875.1 of Neotragus pygmaeus. Lineage (NCBI taxonomy): Eukaryota > Metazoa > Chordata > Mammalia > Artiodactyla > Bovidae > Neotragus > Neotragus pygmaeus. The sequence goes on along the minus strand of SJYV01003011.1, from coordinate 5,157 downwards.
CTGCAGCAACCGCAGGCTGGCCACTGCCGCATCGAGGTGTCCAGAGAGGAGATCTTTGAGGTACGGGGCTCGGGGCAGCTGGCCATCAGGCGGACTCTTTCCCCCATCAGTGGACAGGGAGTTCTGCTTCCTGTCTGGTGTGTCGGGGGTGAAATGCAGGGCTTTATCAGGGCTGAAGCCCCAGGCAAGAGAGGGATCAGTATTNCGCAAATATTAATAAGACTACCTTCTTTTGGCAATTTTTCCTGTTATTCACTGATACTACTGTACTTTATATTTTTAAGAATTGTGACTTCTTTGGAAGGGGGTTTATTGTAGATAAAAGGCCTCTAGACAGGCCTGCTACAGACTTAACTAAATATTAAAAATTTCTCTGAACTGCACTGGTTAATGAGCTAATGAGCTATAAAGAATTCAGAAATTCTAGGACCTGTTTTTTTGTTTGTTTTAACAGAATAAAGACTTACTCGGGGGCTATTGCTTATGGTATCTGTAATGAAATATATCATGATGGGATTATCTTATATTAAACATAGAAAAACCTCCAAAACTGTTCTAGAAATAAAACTGAAATCTTCCCTAGTCCTTATCTTTTTCCTCAAAAGATAAACAAAGTAGAACTTGAAGAGAGAAGAGGAGGAAGAGGAAGGATAGAAGTCTGGCAGCAGAGAAACAGGCCAAAGGAAAACGTACACAGAATGTACCCCCCTGGCAGTGTTACTTATTGAAGCCAGGCAGAGATCCGCACATGGTTAGTACAAGTTAACACCTAACTCAGCTTTCATACCCTCAGAGTCATAAAGCTTGGTGTACCAGGGACAGAGCGCAGAGACGGGGAATATTCAGGGTTTATGGAATCAGGAGAGAGAAATTTTTCAGCAGAATTAACAGTCATGTGATAGATGTGCTCAAAGTTGATCGGAGAGGAGATCAGACCGGAGTGATGATGAGGGGATGGATAAGGGAAACCCGGCTATCAAAACAACAGAAAGAAAAAAGGTAATGAGGCACTGAAAATGGATTCACCAGATATATGTGACATTTCAGACAACATGCATGCAGAAAACCATGAAGCATCTTGCATGAATAACTGAATCCATCATGAAATACTTTTAGGCCTTAGAAAGTTAAATTTTGTAATCTTCTTGCCAGTTACTTGAAGAGTTGATTTGCAAAAGTCATTTGCCTTGTAAGATTATTCTCTTTTACTGCTGTCATCAAGATGAGTAGAAACGACTTTCAGAAACACAAGTAGATTTTTGAAATTTAGTTCAGTGTTCTCCTTTGACTGTGATACAATCAAAACATGGCAAAAAATCTAAACAAAAACATTAAGGATAGAAAAAGCAAGAAATAATTAAAGAACAAGTGAACCTATTAATATAACCAGCCTCTCACCAGAAGCGTAAGTGTTCCTTGAGAAACTGAAATCATTTATTGTATTTTAGACTTGACACGTGTTTGCTTTTACTGATCTTATCTTCCTATAATGAGTAANAATTAAAGAACAAGTGAACCTATTAATATAACCAGCCTCTCACCAGAAGCGTAAGTGTTCCTTGAGAAACTGAAATCATTTATTGTATTTTAGACTTGACACGTGTTTGCTTTTACTGATCTTATCTTCCTATAATGAGTAACTTTAGAATATACTGTATGCCTGGTGGTTCCTGATTGCAATGCAGGAGACCTGGGTTCAATTCCTGGATTGGGAAGATCCCCTGGAGAAGGAAATGGCAACCCACTCCAGTATTCTTGCTTGGAAAATCTCATGGATGGAGAAGCCTGGTGGGCTACATTCCATGCGGTTGCAAAGAGTTGCACACGACTGAGTGAGTAACTGAGTGAATGGAATGTACTAATTATTGGTTTACCTATAAGTAGCCCAAGCTTATCTCCACTTAGACACCTGGAGAACATGTTTGTTTTTTAAAAAGAGAACCACCTTTTCTTCAATGTCAAGTATAATTTTTTAAAAATGAAATAATGTAACACTGAAGACACAGAACAAAGTTTTTGAAAACAAGGACTCTAGTTTTGCATCTAATATAATTTGTGGATATTTGGAGACATCACTTAGCGCCCAGTCACCTTCTCTTATGGGAAGTTTCAAAGTTTCAGTTCTTAAGAACTATGTTTCAAGAAAACATCTTAAGATCACCTCATTAACAGAGATTGAATGACTTCCCAGAGAGATGCTGACTGATATTCTCATGAGTTGAGATGAGGTTGCTTTGTTAAAAAAGAAATCTAATAAATTAGGGAAGCTTAAAAGAAAGGCTCCTATATAAGATTATTTTTATTATTTTAAATTTAGAGATGTGTGTTAAATCGATACTTGCTAAGCTCTTTTCCAAAAGGAAAAACTATTCACGGGCATATAACTATGACTTTAAGAAGTAAAATTACTTCTTAAAAGTCTAAAAGATCACTGAACTAGAAATTTTATTTATTAACAATTTTAGGAACAGGTACTAGGAGAAGTTTTATGTCCAAAAAAAAAAAAAAATCTTTTAGAGGTAAAATACTGCTCTTTAATTCAGGCTTGAGACAAATCTATTCTTTATTACCAGTATCCACTTATGGAAAAAGGTAGATGACAAAAAAGANTATATGTCCAAAAAAAAAAAAAAAATCTTTTAGAGGTAAAATACTGCTCTTTAATTCAGGCTTGAGACAAATCTATTCTTTATTACCAGTATCCACTTATGGAAAAAGGTAGATGACAAAAAAGATTTCAGGAAACTACTACAGTATGTACTTGTAAGACACACATGCTATTTTATATTAATTGCTTATATTCTCTTGGTTCACTAAGCCATACATGAAAGATTCACACTGATATAGGAGAGAAAATAAAAAATGACTCCCTACCCTTACTATCTTTTCCACATTCGTGAGGCAAACAACCTGTTTCAGTATCATTTTGGTACAAAGGAAACAGAATAATCTTCCAAAGACATTCAATAAACTTTCTAAGCTTATAAGCATTTCACAGGAAGGCAATACTGATTTGAATGAGTTAAACATGAAAATGTCTGGGGTACATGCTCTTTGCACAACTGACAACCTAACTTTGGTATCTGAAAATGCTTCTTATATATGTTGACATTAGATGAATTCATCTTTTTTTTGGGGGGGGGATAGTTCATTAAATATAGAAAACTACAGTGGAAGGAACATACTAAAATCTGAGATTAAAATATCACAGGCTTTTAAATACATGTATACATATATATATATANGAGTCCCTTGGACTGCAAGGAGATCCAATCAGTCCATCCTAAAGGAGATCAGTCCTAGGTGTTCATTGGAGGGACTGATGCTGAAGCTGAAATTCCAATATTTTGGCCATCTCATGAGAAGAGTTGACTCATTGGAAAAGACCCGGATACTGGGAGGGATTGGGGGCAGGAGGAGAAGGTGACGACAGAGGATGAGATGGCTGGATGGCAAGACCGACTTGATGGACATGAGTTTGAGTGAACGGGAGTTGGTGATGGACAGGGAGACCTGGTGTGCTGTGATTCATGGGGTCGCAAAGAGTTGGACATGACTGAGAGACTGAATTGAACTGAACCTAAGCCTTCGTGAGTGCAAGGAAGAAAAAACAGGCAAAATTAAGTGAAAAGAAATTAGAGGCAACGTATTTTTTTATGATGTGATATGAAAAAACCTGAAAACCCCCTCTGAGACCTTATAATTTCTGTAGGTGAAAGGAATGTCACAACAGTACATATAGGTATAGGATTTTTTAAAATATCTGAATTTTCAAGACTTACCTCAGTGAAACAGCTTCTGACTTGTAGAATCTTGGAGAGGAGGGTAGCCAATCAGCATAACCAAATTTTTCTTGAATATCAGATTCCAACATTAATACATAATCAAAATCAAATGCAGGCATCAGCGGTCATGCCTCACATCTTTCCTGAAAAGCAAGAGATATGGACAGAAAGGATGACAGCATGTTAGCATGGAGAGATCATCTAAAGAAATCATAACTAATTAAGTAATCACCATTAAAAATAAATTGTATTGTCGCTGTGCATTTTCTGGTTATATTAGCTCCCAGATAGTCTATTACTTCTAATCTCTTTCTGTATGTCTCTGGTGTTTGATGCTTTTTGATAGTACAAGAGAGAAAATCAAGAAAAAATGCTCATTGTGCATTTTCATCTCATGAGTCTTTCCAGAACACTGAGAAGTGTTTATTTCCACATTGCTATACCCACTGGCATACTGCTGCTGCTAAGTCGCTTCAGTCGTGTCCGACTCTATGCGACCCCATAGATGGCAGCTCACCAGGCTCCCCTGTCCCTGGGATTCTCTAGGCAAGAACACTGGAGTGGGTTGCCATTTCCTTCTCTAATGCATGAAAGTGAAAAATGAAAGTGAAGTTGCTCAGTCGTGTCCGACTCTTAGTGACCTTATGGACTGCAGCCCACCAGGCTCCTCCGCCCATGGGATTTTCCAGGCAAGAGTACTGGAGTGGGGTGCCGTTGCCTTCTCTGCACTGGCATACTGCTATGTAGTAAAACCAGTGAGTAGCATACAAAATAAAGACCAACATTCTAAGTGCAAATTTTGATATTAATGACAACTAATGAGGACTAACACTGTGGTCTTTTATATAGATATGTCTTGGAAAATGTCTCTCTATATATCATTAGTGTATAACGGCATCATTTAGAAAATTTTTGGAAAATATAGCAATTTTAGCTTACTTAAAATATTCTTCTGAAGGAATTCACTTTCAGTAAGTCAATGGTCCTGAGTGCTGGGCAACATTATCTTTTCAATAATAATTAGACAAAAATGCAATCATTGTGATTGTACCCTGGAAAAATTTATCATAATTTTCATATAAAATCATTTTCTCCTGTTGCAGATTTTGTCTTTCCTTTGGAATGATTCTGAGGTGAACCGTTAACAAATGATTATTGAGGGGCATAATTAAAGTTGTGCTGCCTTCTGATGTTTTGGGGCATAAAATATCACTTGTTCTTTTGATTTTTTTTTGTAATTTTTATTTTTTTCAATGCCTAGGTAGCTTAGTTTATTATTATGGCTAGGTGACAGTGTATGATAATACTCCTACTCATGATGATACTCAGATATAGAGAGGTGTTAGATAAAATGTAGAGTAATTGGGGAAAA
>SJYV01003010.1:0-14454 GCA_006410875.1 Neotragus pygmaeus | reverse complement strand
AGTCCTGGGTGTTCATTGGAAGGACTGATGCTGAAGGTGAAACTCCAATACTTTGGCCACCTGATTCGAAGAGCTGACTCATTGTAAAAGACCCTGATGCTGGGAAAGATTGAGGGCAGGAGGAGAAGGGGACGACAAGGATGAGATGGTTGGATGGCATCACTGACTCGATGGACATGGGTTTGGGTGGACTCTGGGAGTTGTTGGTGATGGACAGGGAGGCCTGGCATGCTGCAATTCATGGGATTGTACAGAGTTGGATACGACTGAGCAAATGAACTGAACTGAACTAAGTTGTCTTTCAGCAAAAGGAAATGGAATTTAAAAAAATTTATTTTACTTTATATTGATGTATTTACTTCGCTGCATTGGATCTTAGTATTGGCGCACAGGCTTAGCTGCCCTGCAGCATGTGTGATCTTAGTTCCCCCCCCAGGGATGAACCAGCATCCCCTGCATTGGAAGGGAGATTCTTAACCACTGGACCACTGGGGAAGTCCCCAGGAAAGGGAATTTTTAATAGCTGTTATTCAATTTGGTGTGAGGACTTGTTTCTCAGTGTTACATCATGAACTATACAATTAACCTACTAAATCTGATTTAATTATAATTTATCCTCAAAAACTTTGTGTTTTATTTCTTTATTTTTGGCTGGGAGGCTTGCAAGATGTTAGTTCCATGACCAGGGATTGATTCCAGGCCGCCTGCAATGAAAGCACTTATCCCTAACCACTGGATCACCAGGGAATTCCCAGAAAGTGTATATCTTTAGATAACAGAGTTTTCCAGAGATAAAAATATTTCTTTTGAAGGGAGGTTAGATCAGGTGAATATAAAAGTTCAGCGGAGGATGAGATGGTTGGATGGCATTACCAACTCAATGGACATGAGTTTGAGCAAGCTCTGGGAGATGGTNATATCTTTAGATAACAGAGTTTTCCAGAGATAAAAATATTTCTTTTGAAGGGAGGTTAGATCAGGTGAATATAAAAGTTCAGCGGAGGATGAGATGGTTGGATGGCATTACCAACTCAATGGACATGAGTTTGAGCAAGCTCTGGGAGATGGTGAAGGACAGGGAAGCCTGGCATGCTGCAGTCCATGGGGTCGAAAAGAGTTGGACAGGACTGAGCGACTGGATAACACCACCACCTAGAATCAAAGTAGAAGAATAGGGAGGTTGAAAGGCTTGGAGATTATGGTTGAGAAACTGGAAGAAGTAGGAGGGGATGTTAGTGAAGCCTTGTGATATCACACTTCCAGGTGTATTGTTTTGTCATACTAAAGTGAAAAGGTATTTGGAGTCAGGATGTAAAGGAATAGTAGAAAAAGCTGAACAGAGACCTACTACTGTGAAGTATGCTGATTTCAGAAGTAAAGAAGCCAGAATGGCAGTTGGGTTGGGGGGCCACAGGAAGTGTGGGCACATGATAGAATTTATAACCCTTAATTTTTTTTTTTTACAAAATAATTCCCCTTATAATTATTTTTTTTAAGACGATAGGAGTGTTTCAGAGATTAGTACAAGTAGTGAGTAAGCTCTTGACTATGAAATCTGCAACAATAGATCATAATGCCTCTAGTTCTTTGAGATTGTTTTTGTTTAGTTGATAAGTCACGTCTGACTCTTTTGTGATCCCATGGTATATAGCTCACCAGGCTCTTCTGACCATACGATTTCCCAGGCTAGAATTCTGGAGTGGGTTGTCAGACTGTGCAATTGCAGAGGCACTGTGGGGTTTATGTTGATTCATATGGGTCTATAATCTTTCTTTCCCCCACATCTGTAGGTGAGAAGTCAGTTATTGAGAAAAGTAAATCAGAAAACTGAACTAACTATGAGTTGGAGAAACATGAGTGGAAGGTCTTTAAGGGAAGCCAACATAAATTAGTATATTAGGACATCAGAACCTGAGAGATTAAAGAAGGGGAAAAAAAATCTTTCCGGTGTGAACCTAATAGTGGTTCTTCATTGAGTCAAAAGTTCCCATCTAAATAGGTTAGTGGGGATGAAGAACTGAGAAAGATGTGTTGAGTATTAAGGGTCTTAGAGAGACAGGCAAGGTTGGGAGAAAAAGACGGAGTGGGAGAGAATGTGGAAACACATGGTTGGTAAATCCATGTGTTTTTATTGCTCCAAGAAAGGTCCATGGAAGACTGAGAGAAATTAATGGTGGAGAATATGTCTCAAGTGTCTGAAAAAACTGGATGTTTGACGGCAACTCACAAGTAGAGTTATTTTACCTTGCTGACCCAAGGGTCATTTGTAATGTAAGTTTTAAACATATTCACACCCTCTTGGTGTATGTGTTTGTGGCATAATATCTTGACATGCAAATAAAGTTTGGGGTGGGGGTTCCATTCTATATCTGCAGAGTGACTATGACAATAGGATAACTGGTTCTGTGGATACCAGTAAGCCTCCTTTTCCAGCTGCTCTTGTCTCCCCAGTGGGCTCCGGAACAAAGTAGCCACGGTGGCAGGATGAAAGTTATACACGGGCTCAGCAAAAACCTACTACCTCGGGACTTCTCTGGTGGTCCAGTGGTTAAGCATGTGGTTAAGATTCTGTCTTGCAAGGCAGGCAACAGAGGTTCAATCCCTGATTGGGAAACTAAGCTCCCACATGGGAATATTCAACTAAGCCACGCCCCTAGGCCTGGTCGCGTCCCAGCTCCGCCCCACAGGCCTAGTCAACCAAGCCCCGCCTTGGGCCTGGTCCTACTCCAGCGTCTTCCAACGCCAAGTCCTCGGTTGACCCGACTCCAAGACCCAGTCGCGTCTCTCCCTGGAGGAAACTAGCACTTCTCCGCTTGCTGCTGGAAGCTGCTACCGCCCTCCCCAATTTCCCAGCTCCCGAGACCCCGCCCCTTACGCTGTACGTGGCTCGGAAACCGGAAGCAGCAGCACGCTTCTGCGCGTGCGCGAGCGGGCGGCCTTGTCTTTTTGCATCTCTGTGTAAATCTGATAGAAAATTTCCCATCCAGTTCGACCCAGCTGGCCCAAAGTCTGGTGCTCGGGAGGTGGAGAACTCGGCCTTGGGATCTGTGGTCAAAAGGCTGCCGCTTGGGCTCCCCGCCGCTCCTGGGGTCTGTAGCAGCCGCGGCTGGTCCCAAACTCACTGAATCAGGAACTCTGTGAGGGTCCAGCAGTCGGGGTGTATCGGCTTCAGGCAAGAGTTGAAGAGCCATTCTCGTACTTAATCGGCCTCCAAAAGCATCATCTGCTCTCTTTCCGGAAAGGAAAAGCATCCTTGCCATTCGGGTCACGGTGACGTGACCCTCCACCTGGTTGGTCTCTGCGCCGGTCTGTGGATTTCGGTTTGTTCGGTGAGTGCGGGGTGACGTTTGCCTAACTCCGTCTGCATCTCCCTTCCAGGTGCAAGAGATACATTTTAACCTGTTTTTTCTTTTTCTCTGATTGTGGAAAAAAGTTTGCTACATTATATTCAGCTACATACTACTGAACTGATTACTNTAGGTTGGTCATAATTTTTCTTCCAAGGAGTAAGCATCTTTTAATTTCATGGCTGCAGTCACCATCTGCATGAAGTATGGGACCCTTAAAGAAATAAAGTATTTGGAAATTTCACTAAAGCATTTCCCAACAAGGCTAAATGTGTTAACATTTTCTATAGTTGATCTCTTTTGATGGGTGAAAATCAAAACAACAGAGAGGATTGGGGAAAGGTGGGCAGGGGGGTAGGTGGTGAGTGGGTTCAGTATTATGTAATGCTTAGTGTTCAGAGAATGATAAGATACATTTGAAAAACATTTTTTATAATACTGTTTGGTTAGAAAACAACCAAAAATAATTGTTTAAGTGTGTATGGTTTTATATGCCAGAATTTCACTGCATATCTTTATCCATTTGCTTTGTTCGTAATCTATATAGTTCAGCACAGATAACTAATTAGAGATTGAGTAAATACTTTTCACAAATAAAAAAAATGATTTTATGTACTAAGTAAAAGACAAAAAACAATGAAGACAAGTTCATTAAGCTGGCTCTAACTTTCATAATTTGAATAAAGTAAAAGTAGCATTAATTGGGAACCCATAGTATGTCATTTATAACACAAAACCACCCTGCAAAGCATCTATTGTTGACAGAGGTTAAATCATTTATTTGAGCTTCTTCCATTATACCATGCTGATTCTACTGAAGCAAATATTACTGATAGCAACCTGTTCATTACATTTTCTACTTATTGATTTGGAAAATATGCATTCAAAGTTGATGATGTACAAAATATTGTACCAAGCAATGTAAACAATGCAATAGGGATTTGTACCTAAGTTTCTGCCCAGGAAGTAGACATGTCCAAAATTACCTAGAGCAGATAATGGAGGAAGAGAGACAGAGAAAAGCTGACTTTAAATATGTAATAAAGTCCATTCCCGGTATGTCTTCTTTTAACAACAAGCTCTCTACAAAAACAGAAACCAACCTGGCTACAAGTATTGCCTGAAATTAAGAGATTGATTTTGCAATTCCTTTTGTGGTAAGTTAAAGACATAATGGCTGTCTGGGGAGGCCTTACAAATAGCTGTGAAAAGAAGAGAGATGGAAAAACAAAGGAGAAGAGGAAAGATATAAGCATCTGAATGCAGAGTTCCAAAGAATAGCAAGGAGAGATAGAAAAAAAAGCCTTCNAGGATGTTTGCTATAGGTTTTTGTAGATAATATATATATTCTAATTAAAGCCTATTTCTTTCTAGTCCTAGTGGGTTAAATTATTATCATCAGTGGGTATTGATAGAGATCAGTCACTATTTTGTATTGAAGGGGATAAGTCATATGATCTTTTTCTATTGATGTGAATTATATTTATCGTTTTAACTATATAAATCATTTTAACCACCCATCATTGCTAAGAGGAAATTAAACTTAGTTTGTGATTACTATCTTCATTATTAATTCCTGGACTGTACTTAATATTTTAATATTTTGCCCCTGTGTATGTGAATGAGATCTTTCATCTGTGTGTGTGTGTATGTACAGAAATACACATATGTTTGAGTTTTGAGTCCCTTTCTGGTCTTGGAAATACACATGAAAACACCAACTCAACAACAAAAAAATGGAATTATGAATCCTTTACTTGTTTGGTGAACCTGTCTGTAAAAGTCTATAGCTTCTGTTTCGTTTGTAGGTATGTTCTAAACTGCTTTTTTTTTCTTTTCCCTTTAATGACTGGATGTAAACATGTTTTGTATTTGTAGTTTTATTTTGTTAACTTTTTTCACTTTACTATTTTAAAATTGAAGTGTGGTTGATTTACAATGTTGTGTTAATTTCTGCTCTGCAGCAAAATGACTTATACATGTATACACATTCTTTTTTTATACAGCATATTCTTTTTCATTATAGTCTATCCCAGGATATTGAATCTAATTCCCTTTGCTATGCAATAGGACTTTGTTGTTTATCCATTCTATAGTTTGCATCTACTAATTCCAGACTCCTAGTCCATCCCTGTCCTATCTCCTCTCCCCTTTGGTAACCACAAATCTGTTTCTGTTGAGTCTTTTTCCATTTTGTAGATTGGCTTGTTTGTGCCACATTTTAGATTCCACATATAAGTGATATATGGTATTTATCTTTCACTTTCTGACTTACTTCACTTAGTGTGATAATTTCTGGCTGTACCTGTGTTGCTGCAAATAGCATTGTTCCTTTCTTTTTTTTTAAATGGCTGAGTAGTGTTACATTTTATATATGTACCACATCTTCTTTATTCATTCCTCCACTAATGGATATTTAGGTTGTTTACCTGACTTCACTTTTGTGAATAGTGCTGCTTTGAACATAGGGATACATGTATCTTTTTGAATTGCTTTACTCCAGATATATGCCCGGGAGTAGGATTTTTGCATCATACGGTAGTTCTGTGTTTAGTTTTTTAAGGAACCTTACATACCGTTCTCCACAACTGTTGTACCAGTTTACATTCCTACCAACAGGTAGTAGGATTCCCTTTTTTCCATGAGAGAGAGTGTGTTCTGATTTCTTTGATTTACATACAGCTGTCCAGCTCTCCCAGCACCATTTGCTGAAGAGATTATCTTTTACCCATTGTATATTCTTGCCTCCTTTGTTGATGATTAATTGACCATAGGAGTATGGGTTTGTTTCTGGGCTCTCTATTCTGTTCCATTGATCTGTATGCCTGTTGTGTGTGTGTGTGTGTGTGTGTGTGNTTATCTTTTACCCATTGTATATTCTTGCCTCCTTTGTTGATGATTAATTGACCATAGGAGTATGGGTTTGTTTCTGGGCTCTCTATTCTGTTCCATTGATCTGTATGCCTGTTGTGTGTGTGTGTGTGTGTGTGTGTGCATGCGTGCAAATACCACACTGTTTTGATTACTGTAGTTTTGCAGTAGTCTGAAGCCTGGGATGGTTATGCCTTTTGTTTCATTCTTTTTCTTCAGGATTGCTTTGGCAATTCTGGGTCTTTTATGATTTCATATAAATTTTAGTATTATTTGTTCTAGTTCTGTGAAAAATGTCATGGGTAATTCGATAGGGATGGCAATAAATCTGTAGGTTGCTTTGGGTAGTATTGCCATTTTAGCTTTTCTGAATCTGTTTTAAGTTTTTAAAAATATCATGGGTAGTGGTTTAGTCACTAAATAGTGTCTGACTCTTGCGACCCTGTGGACTGTAGCCTGCCAGGCTTCTCTGTCCATGGGATTCTCCAGGCAAGAGTACTGGAATGGGTTTCCATTTCCTTCTCCAAAAAATATCATTAATTTTGTCATATATATATGTATTTACACCTTTATGTGGTTCTTTTTCTGCCATCATACATCAATGGTTAACCTATCATTACTAATTTTTCTTCTATAGGAACTGATGATATTTATAAATGCAATTAACCCTTGAACAACATAGGTTTGAAATGCATGTGTCCACTTATATGCAGATTTTTTTTTTCACTATTAAATACAGGATGGGCCATTGGTTGAATCCTTGGATACTGAGGGCTGACTATGAGTTAAACTCAGATTTTCCATTGCTGGAGGGTTGGTATCCCAACCCCTGCAATTGTTTGAGGGTCAGTTGTGCATAACTGTATGTGCCACACCAGCCATTGATTTTTTGTGTTCTTTGAAACAGTTGTTCTATTTATTTATTCTTAAAAAGTTATTTTTGGCTGCACTGGGTCTCCATTGCCAAGCATGGGTTTTCTTTAGTTGTAGCGAGTGGGGGCTACTCTTCTTTGCGGTGCGTGGGTTCTCATGGTGTTGGCTTCTCATTGCAGAGCATAGACTCTAGGTGTGTGGGCTTCGGTAGTTGCGGCATGTGAGCTTAGTAGTTGCAGTGTGAGGGCCCTAGAGTGCCGGCTCAGCAGTTGTGGTGCACAGCTTAGTTGCCCTGTGGCAGGTAAAATCTGTCTGGACTAGGGATCAAACCCCTGTCCCCTGCAGATTCTTAACCACTGGACCACCAGGGAAATCCTAAAACAGTTGTTTTAATTTCCTGCTTCTACCCTGTCACGTAAGTGGTCCTGGCTTGCTAAAGATAAATGTGTGTGTATCTCCTTATCCCTATAATGTGATATATTTTTATATAGCATATGCCATCACCTGATAATATTTGGTAATTTACTGGTCCTCCTTAAAACAATTATAAGACCCAAGTACTTTAGGGTTTTTCTGTTTTGTTCAGTGCTGTGTCTCCTATGACTGCACATAGTTGGTCAGGGCAAATATTACCTAAATAAATATGAGATGAAGGAGCAGGAGGTAGGGACCTTAAGGGGAGCATCGTTGTTGAAGACATAGGGCTTAGTCAAGAGAAGAAGCTCAAGGGCAGGAATAGAGATGCAGAGGTAGAGAATGGACTTGTGGATACAATGGAAAGGAGATGGTGGGATGAATTGCGAGAGTAGAATTGACATATATATGCTACCAAGTGTACAATGGATAGTAGAAAGCTGTTGTATAGCACAGGGAGCTCAGCTTGCTGCTGTGTTACAACCTAGAGGGGTGGGATGGACATGGGTGAGAGGGAGACTCGAGAGGGAGGGAATATATGTAATTTGTAGCTGATTCACATTGATGTATAGACGAAACCAACATAACATTGTAAAGCATTTGTTGTTCAGTCACTAGTGAAAGTGAAAGTCGCTCAGTCGTGTCCAACTCTTTGCGACCCCATTGACTATACAGTCCATGGAATTCTCCAGGCCAGAATACTGGAGTGGGTAGCCATTTCCTTCTCCAGCGCATCTTCCCATCCCAGGGATCGAACCCAGGTCTCCCCCGCATTGCAGGTACATCTTTACTAGCTGAGCTACCAGGGAAGCATTCAGTCGCTAAGTTGTGTCCAACTGCAGCATGCCAGGCTTCCCTGTCCCTCACTATCTCCTGGAATTTGCTCAAACTTCTGTCATCCCCTTCTCCTCTTGCCCTGAATCTTTCTCAGCCTCAGAGTCTTTTCCAATGAGTTGGTTCTTTGCATCAGATGGCCAAAGTATCGAAGGTTCAGCATCAATCCTTCCAATGAGTCTTCAGGGTTGATTTCCTTTAGGATTGAGTGGTTTGATCTCCTTCCTGTCCAAGGGACTCTGAAAAGTCTTCCCTCCAATTAAAAATAAGTTAATAAAAAAAGAGAAGGAGCTCAAAGATAAAACAGTTGAAGGGAATAGTTTATTTGTTTACTCTCCATAGTGTGCCCGACAGCATTCTAGGCTAGACCCCTGTAATGTTAGGGCATAGGGGCCTCAATGACAACTATATTATAAGGCGTATGTTCAGAAACACACTCTTTGGGCATTTAGCTTTGAAGGTAAATACACCTGGATACACACCCTCCCTTAGCTTTCTAATTGGATAACACTGAGCACATGTCTAAGTGACTTAAGTTTCTATTGGCTCTACAGTACATATATGGCCCACTGAAGTGAGAGAAACTGCTGTGTTTTCATTATTTGAAATTCGTGCACTAGTGCTGTGGATGCCACTGTCAGAGATGACACATATGCCAACTTCACCTCCGGTGTTCTTGTTCTGCTGTGACCATATCTCCTGTACAGGCAAAATTTAACATGAGATGATTTCTCTGCCACCTGCATGTAAAATTGTCAGTGGTGCTGTTTCTCAAAAACCAGGTTTTGGAGACCCTGCAGCCCTCAGAGGGGGAAGATCTCATAGTTAGAGACTGAGTAGTAATACATGTTGGCCTGCCAGGCAGTGCAGAAATAAATATTGGGTCTGGAACCCTTGGAGATCTGGCATACAAGTCACACTTTCCTTTGAGATGGAATGTATATTCTTACCACTGAAGCCATTCTCTTATATTTTTAATTATCATGGGCAAATTGACAGCCAAACTTTTTAGACTCCGGCTGACTCACTTACAAAATGGACTCTTAAACCTTTTTTTTTTTTAAATGATCTACAAGAGTGAGAGGACTGTTTCTAGCTCTGGAGGAGATAAAATTGCTCCAACTTAAAAAAAAAACACCTTTTAATTTTGTTTTGGGGTGTAGCTAATTAACAGTGTTGTGATAGTTTCAGGTGAGCAACTAAGACACTCAGCCATACATATACATGTATCCATTCTTCCCTAAACTCTCCTCCCATCCAGGCCTCCACATAACATTGAACAGAGTTCCATGTGCTGCACAGTAGGCCCTTGTTGGTTATCCACTTTAAATATAGGAGTGTGTACATGTCCATTCTAAACTTCCTAACTATCCCTTTCCCCTGTCCTTCCCCCTGGCAACCATAAGCTCCTTCTCTATGTCTGTGAGTCTCTTTCTGTTTTGTAAGTAAGTTACTACTATTGTTATTTTTTTTTTCTTGCTCCATTTTCTCACAAGATCAATGTGTATTTGTTTGGGTGTGCAGGGGCTTTGCATGTGTGTGTGTGTGTGTGTTTTGAGGAGAATGATCACTCATAACAGATGTGCTGCCGAATCCACAGTCTTGATTGTGGAGACTGTGGGGACACCCAGATTCTCATGTCTTCTTTCTCCTGTCTCAGCTGTAACATCTCAAAACTCTGTCTTTCTTCATGAAGGGAACATGGAGGAAGAGAGAACAGATGCTGAGTTACAGAAAAATGTGATACAGGTAAGTAAGAGCTAATAATTCTCCAAAAGAAGATTTCAATTCCATCAGGTTATCTATGTCCTAAATTTAGAGCAGAGATCAACAACCTATTCCTACATTGGGTCACATAGTAAGCATTTTAGGCCATAGTTTCTATTTTACTCAGTTCTGGCATTTTATTGTTTTTTTGTTTGTTTGTTTTGGGCAGCTTGTGGGATCTTAGAATTGAACCCGTGCCCTCAACAGTGAAAGCATGGAGTCCTAACCACTGGACTGACAGGGATTTCCCATCAGTTCTGCCATTTTAGTGTGAAAGCAGCCATATACAGTGTATAAATAAATGTTTTATTGTGTTCCAGTAAAATTTTACTTATATAAACAGGTGATAGGCTGATTTTAGTTCATGTTCTATAATTTACAGCTCCTTGGCCTAGAGAGTAAGAAAATATGACTGACTGTGGGCCTGGGTTGAATGTTGTGCTTCTTGCTGACTTCTGGGCTCCAGGTGTATGGAGGGAAAAAAGAAAAAAAGGTCCTTGTCTCTTGGAGATTTAAACCTCATCCAAATTTTATCTAGTGTTTTGTGTTGTGCTGATTGCTATGGTGGGGAATAAGGAAGAAGGTGAACTTGTTTCTGTAACAAGGGTTTTTTTTTAATAGTTTCTTTTTTTTTGTTACAATAGTTTTTCTATTTTACAGTAATATGTTTTGTTACAGTTGTTTTTTCTGTTTTCTGTTTTGTTTTTTTGGCCCCAAGGCATGTGGGATCTTAGCCCCTCAACCAAGGATTGAACCCACACCCCCTGCATTGGAAAGCACAGTCTTAAGCCCTGAACCTCCAGGGAAGTCCCTCTAACAAGGGATTTTTGCTTCTTTCAATGTGGAAATTATTTCATTTTTAGAACATTTCTCTCATTTCTGCAAAATGTTCTGGATGTTTTTGATTATTGTAAGAGTGGAACTGGTTACCATCAAACAGTGGAAAGATAAATTTAGTGTTTCAAAAATGTTGTTAAATCTATGAGACAGAATTTGATCAGTCAGGATGCTTAGATAGAACGAGAAAGATCTGATGACTGAATCCTAGGGTAGATATTTGGGATAAAAGAATCTTCTGAACTTCCTGTGAGTTGATTCTCAGTTCCCCAATAGTGTCAGCCTCATTCACCCTCCTGCACATGCTGGGGGAGTTGGTACCTTCCTGAACAAAGTATGTGGAATGTTTTAGGACACAGTGGTCTTCCAGGATGTGGCTGTGGACTTTACCCAAGAGGAATGGGCTCTGCTGAATCTTGCTCAGAAAAACCTCTACAGAGATGTGATGCTGGAAAACTTCCAGAACCTGGCCTCATTAGGTAAGGATGGTAACATTCCTCCAATGTTCTGTTATTTAGAAAACAGCTTTATATTATAAATTGCCCTTGTTCTAGGATTTGGGTTGAGAAACTGGAATAAATTGTTAAATAAGACAGACATGGTCACTGACCCCAAGGAGCTAGTGGAGTCTAGTGGCTTCACCATGAAAATAAACATGTGTATTGTTAAAGTATTTCACCAGTATAAAACAAGCAAAAGAATTAGTGAAAGTTTCCTTACCCATTTTGCCACTGGCACTGAATGCAGAATTTTCATTTTCTCAGGGTTGTAAAGTTTTCATTTTCTCTCAGGGTACTGAAAGCATTATTTTTCTTCATTCAGTCATTCTTTCATTCTTTAAGCATTTTTTTGAGGATGAATTTGTATCAAACCCTTTTGAATATATACTATAGACAATAAGATGTCATTGTATTCAAAATGCTTCAGTAATGGAGAAGATAAATATGAAATTAACATGACGAAAAGAAAGAAAACAAACATATATATTGAACCTGCTTTTCCTTTTTTCTGTGGTCAGAAGCCTCAAGTAGGCTTATTAAGTGTGTATGTTGTGGGCACAAACTTCAGGGGTCACTTTGGGGGACAGGGAGAAAATTGGTGGTTTGGGACTTTTTGAGAATTTTACTGCTATTAATTCCCTGTACCCAAAGACCACCAGTTTAACAAGTTGGGTTTATTCCTTGGAGCAGTGAGGGAGAAACACATGTCATGGGGAACAATGCAGTGTGTTAGAAAGTATTATAGGATTTATATACTTAGGTTGAATGATTTAGGGGTAGGTCCATGACAACCGGCTGTTCTGTTTTCCTAGGCCTTTCTTAACAAAGTGCCACAAACTGGGTAGCTAGGAACAACAGAAACTTATTCTTTTACTTTTAAAAAAAACTTACTCTACCTCTACTCCCTAGTCTTATTCTGTAGCTAGACAACTATTTTATTTATTTAGGCTGTGCTAGGTCTTTGCTGCACTTGGGCTTTCTCTAGTTGCAGTGAGTGGGGCTCTCTTTGTTGGGGTGCATGGGCTTCTCACAGTGGTGGGTTCTGTTGTTGGGGAGCCCACACTTTAGGTGCGAGGATTTTGGTAGTTGTAGGGTGCGAGGGCTTCAGTAGTTGTGGGTGCATGGGCTTAATTGCTCCATGGCATGTGGAATCTTCCTGCACCAGGGATCAAACCTGTGTCTCCTGCCTTGGCAGGCGTCTTCTGTACCACCTGTACTGCCAGGGAAGTGTGAAATTTACTCTTCTAAATTTCAAGAGATTGGAAGTCTGAAATCAAGGTGTCATGATCCTTCTGAAGGCTCAGGAAAAATCCCTCCTTGTCTCTTCCTAACTTTTGGTTGTTGCTGGCAGTCCTTGGCTGGTAGCCACATCACTCAAATCTCTGCCTTCATCTTCATAGGGCCTTTGTCTTTTGTCTCTACATTTTTCTGTCCTTGTAAGGACATGAGCCATTGCATTTAGGGCTTACCCCAATCAAGTATAACTTTATGTTAACTTGATTACATCTGCAAATATCTATTTCCAAATAAAGTAATGTTCTGAATTCTGATTGGACCTGGATTTTTTTTTCCTCCGGTACACTCTATTTTTTTTAGAGCAGTTTGTACACTCACAGCAAAATTAACTGGCCAAGTACAAACATTTCCCATAAATGCACTGCCTTCTGCCAGAGTAGTATATTCATTACAGTTGATGAACCTATATTGACACATCATTATTACGGTAAATCTCAAGTTTATATTAATGTTCACTTTTGTTGTTGTATTTTGTTACAGTTTAGATAAATATGTGATGACATTTCCACCATTATGGGCTTCCCTGGTGGCTCAGTAGTAAAGAACCCTCCTGACAATGCAGCAGATGTGTAGTTTGGATCCCTGGGTTGGGAAGATCCTCTGCAGTAAGAAATGGCAATCCACTCCAGGGTTCTTGCCTGGGAAACCCCATAGACAGAGGAGTCTGGTGGGCTATAGTCCATGGGGTCATGAAAGAGTAGGACACAACTGATCAACTAAACAACAAGCATCCACCATTGCAGTATCAGAGAGTAATTTCACTACTCCTAAAAATCTTTTCTCCGCCCCCCCTCCCCCAATTTATTTCTCCTTCCCTCCCTACTCCTGGCANAAAGAGTAGGACACAACTGATCAACTAAACAACAAGCATCCACCATTGCAGTATCAGAGAGTAATTTCACTACTCCTAAAAATCTTTTCTCCGCCCCCCCTCCCCCAATTTATTTCTCCTTCCCTCCCTACTCCTGGCAGCCACTGATCTTTTTACTGTTCTCATAGTTTTGCCTTTTCCAGAATGTCATGTAGTTGGGATCACACAGTATATAGCCTTTTCAGATTGACTTTTTTCATTTAATAATATGCATTTAATGTTCTTCCATCTCTTCATGGCTTGATGGCTGATTTCTTTTTAGTGCTGAGTAATATTTTGTTGTCTGGATGTACAATACCAGTCAGTTTATCCACTCACTCACTGAAGAAGACCTTAATTGTTTCCAAGTTTTGGCAATTATGAGTAAAACTGCTATAAACATCCACATGAAGGTTTTTGTGTACATGTGTTTTTAACTCCTTTGGTAACTTCCAGAGAGCATGATTGCTTGCTTATATGGCTAAGAGTATGTTTAATTTGGTAAGAAACTGCCAAATTGTATTCCAAAGAAGCTATACCATTTTGCATTCCCACCAGCTCCATATCCTTACCAGGACTTGGCCATTCTTTTAGGTGTGTAGTGGTGTCTCATTGTTTTGATTTGCATTTTCCTGGTGACATGTAACGTGGAACATCTTTTTTTTTTCATATGCTTATTTGCCATCTATGTATCTTATTGGTAAGACATCTGTTAAAATCTTAGGCCCATTAAAAAAAAAAACTTAAAATGTTTTTATTGAAGTGTAGTTGGTTTACCGTGTTTTGTTTAATTTCTGCTATATAGCAAAATGATTCAGTTATACATATATATATTCTTCTTCATATTCTTTTGGAGAAGGAAATG
>SJYV01003004.1:80073-104680 GCA_006410875.1 Neotragus pygmaeus | reverse complement strand
AGAAAAGAATTCCCACCCCCCCCCCTCCAAACCCCCCACTGAAAAAAAAATGGCCTTTGAGCAAAGATGCAAGCAATGAAGGAAAGTCAGGAGAGGAGGGGAGGGACCCTGATCACAACATTCATAGTTGTAATTATGTGGCTTGTAAGAGGCAAAAGTTGGTCTGACCCAGGCAGAGGACAACTTGTCTTTTCCAAAGTAAAAGGAGAGAGAATATAAGAAAAAAAAGGAAACTGCATTCATTTTCCTGCCTCTGGGGAGGAAGGGGAGTGAGGAGTGAGCTGGCCTGTTCGGGGTCCTTACATGATCTGGATTCTATCTAGCTCACTCTGTCTTGGTAGGTAGAGTGTGATGGGGTTCCCCTCCCCAGGCTCCAGACCCTGGAGCCCCCTGCATCCCAGTACCTGGAGAGGCTCTCTGCAGAATGGAGAGCTCTGAAAAGAAGGGCTCCACTTCCAGACTGCGCGCACACAGCTGGATGTGGCCTGTAGCTGCTGCAGCGGCGATGCTTGCTGTGTCCAGGGCTCTCATAGCCCCAGGCTCTGTCCTGGATTGACACACAGCAGTGGCTATGAGAAAGAGCCTCTGCGTTGGCAGGAGAGAGAGGGAGGGAGCTGGTGCTCTCTCTTGCTCGCCCTTACAGGCTCCTCGGAGCTGCCCTAGCCAGGCTGGGTATGTGCCAGGCCTCAGCCCTGCAGCAGCGATCAGCACCTTGGATTCCTGATGAAGGCAAAATAATTGCCATTCCCAGTTACAACCGGCTGACTACCAGGAGAAGGCACTCAGCAGAGTCTGCTGTACCTTCACACTTCCATATCCTCAGCTTTCTGCTCTCGAGGATGGCAGACCTGGCTGGTCCACTGCACATCAGTCGTCAACTCTCACTGAGCTGCAAGTGAAAATGAAATGAAAGGAACCGAAAAGCGCTAAAACACCTACATGCCCATCAGCAGATGAACAGATAAAGAAGATGAGGCATATAAATACAATGGAATATTACTCAGCCATAAAAGAGTGATATGATGCCATTTGCAACAACACGGTTGGACCTAGAGATTATCGTACCAGTGAAGTAAGCCAGAGAGAGAAGGGCAAATATATATTGCTTATATGTGAAATCTAAAAGGAGAAAATGATACAAATGAACTTATTTCTGAAACAGAAATAAAAACTCATAGACCCAGAAAAGGAACTTTTGGCTCCCAGAGGGGGAAGAGGATGTAGAAGAAGGGACAGATTAGGAGACTGGGATTCACATGCACACACTGTGTATAAAACTGATAACCTTCAAGGACTTATTATATAATACAGGAAACGTGCTCAAGTAATGACCTATACAGGAAAAGAAGCTGAGAAAGAAAATAATATATATATAAAACCAAGTTGCTGTGCTGTACACCTGAAATTTACATGATATTGTAAATCAACTTCCCAGATAGTACTGGTGGTAAAGAATCTGCCTGCCAATGCAGGAGATGCAAGAGATGCAGCTTCAGTCCCTGGGTTGGGAAGATCTCCTGGAGGAGGGCATGGCAACCCACTCCAGTATTCTTGCCTGGAGAATCCCATGGACAGAGGAGCCTGGTGGGCTACAGTCCATGGGGTTGCAAAGAGTTGGACATGACTGAGCACACACACTGGTTCACTGATACTTCAATTAAATTTTTTTTTTCTTTTTTAAAGAAAAGTGCTAAAGCACCCTAGTCGGGTGGAGCTGCCAATCTGGTCTTTGATGGGTCTCATGGTGGGGGTAGGGGGGTTTCTAAACAGACCGGAAACTTGACTTATTTGGAGACTCTCAGCTCTTGACTGAAACCTTCCTTAGAAGAAGCAGTTTTTCAAGACAGTACGCTTTTTATGTTCAAGAAGATGATGGTGTATTTAAAATGCTTCCTCCTAAACATATCCCTTCCACTCCTCCTTCTGCTTCCATTAATTCCGAGAATATCTACTATTCCACTGACAACCTCTTGTTGGCTCAGACTTATGGGATGCAGAGCTGCATGCCCATACTCTTGCAGGTGGGGTGACGGCTGCTCTCAGAGAGCTTACAGTTGAGTCTATCAAATAAAGTATAAACACAGGAAAAGGAAACTGACTTTCTACAGGACCCTCAGGCTCCCCTGGTGGCTCAGGTGGTAAGGCGTCTGCCTGCAATGCAGGAGACCGGGGTTTAATCACTGGGTCAGGAAGATCCCTCGGAGAAGGAAATGGCAACCCACTCCAGGACTCTTGCTTGGAAAATTCCATGGATGGAGGAGCCTGGTAGGCTACAGTCCATGGGGTCACAAAGAATCGGACATGACTGTGCGACTTCCCTTTTTTCTTTCTTTCAGTAATCCTAGGCTTCCCAGGGGGCGCTAGAAGTAAAGAACCCACCTGCCAGTACAGGAGACATGAGAGACGTGGGTTCGATCCCTGGGTCGGGGAGATCCTCTGGAGAAGGAAATGGTAACCCACTCCAGTATTCTTGCCTGGAAAACTCCATGGACAGAGGAGCCTGACGGTCTACAGTCCATGGGGCCACAGAAAGTCTGATGTGACTGAGGAGGCAAACACACACACACACACACACACACACACACACACACAGTAACCCTAATCTGGTGTTCAGCAGCCACTTACCCAGTCTCCAGCTCTGGCCCAGGCTCCGTGCTCCCCTGATGGCCCCCGTGGTTCCGTGACCACCTGAGGTGCAGCTTCTCGTCTCTGTTGGGAAATCCAGCCTTCCCCTTCCAGCCCAGTCCCATCCTTCTCCCTTCTGAGCAACAACCTACTCATTTTCCACGGGTTTGGTGATCTATGGTGAGGCCACAGCTTCCAGCCTTGGTTGAGTCCCTTTGGAAATCAGCATACTTGTGCTGAGAAGAACTGGCTTGATTTCATTTTTTATTTATTTTTTAATTTTTAGGGCTAAGTGATTTTATTTTTATTCTTTTAAATTTTTCATTAATTAATTAGGCTGCACCAGGTCTTAGCTGTGGCACTCGGGATCTTTAGAGCATCATGTGTTTCCCTGTGTGTGCGTGTGTGTCTGTGTGCGTGTGTAAGTCGCTTCAGTTGTGTCTGACTCTTTGCCACCCTATGGACTGTGGCCTGCCAAGCTCTTCTGTCCATGAGATTCTCCAGGCGAAAGTACTGGAGTGGGTTGCTATTGCCTTCTCCAGGGGAACTTCCCGACCCAGAGATCAAACCCCCGTCTCTTACATCTCTGCATTGGCAGACCAGGGATCAAACCTGGGCCCTCTGCATTGGGAGGGCCAGAATGTTAGCCACAGGACCATGGCAGTCCCCTTGATTTTTATTTAAAAGACTGTTTTTTGACATGAGATCTAACCTCTGCAAGTGACCTTCCTGGACAATGAGGGTGAAATGGTCTTCACTCTGGAAATTGGAGCATCTGCTCTCCTACTGGCTGAAGAAGCATCTTAAAACATAAAACCTGCTGTAAATGGGAACAATAAACAATGATTCTCAATCTTGCCTACACTTTGTAATCACCTGGGGAGCTTTAAAAATACCAGGTGGGGCCCCACCCCCAGAGGTCTGATTTAACTGGTCGGGGTGCATTTGTGGCTCCAGAGACGTTCAAGAACACCCGGGTGACTCTGGTGAGCCGCCAGGTTGGGAACAGCTGTTTGGATGGCTGCCTGCTGACCCTTTTCAGGCAGGAGGAGATCTTTAATTGGTAACTTGGGAGACACGCAATGGCAGGGAGAATTGTGAAAACTAAAGCACCTAGGAATTGATGCTTTCGAACTGTGGTGTTGGAGAAGACTCTTGAGGGTCCCTTGGACTGCGAGGAGATCCAACCAGTCCATCCTAAAGGAGACCAGTCCTGAATATTCATTGGAANAAAAAAAAAAAAAAGGGACAAGGAGACAAAAACAGGACCTGCATAGGTAAATTCAGAATGATGATTCTTAACTGGCCTAAACTTCTGGACTAAGGCATGGTGGCAAACGGTGCAGGGAAGATGAGAGACCGTCTTGCTCACAAAAAAAGCTCAAGGCCAAAGAGGAGACACTGAGAGCAGCTGGACTTTCCCAGACCAGGGAAAGTCTGGTCTGGGACATTCCCAGGGGAGCACCAGATGGTGAGGGATTTACCTGTGGAGTCAGAGCAGTCTTGACTGACCGCTAGGGGATGTCTAAGGGGGCAGACAGGAAGGACCATTAGTTCTCAAAACAACCAAAAGGGAACCAAAACCTAGAGCAGGCCCTCTCCCTGGAAGATGAAAGGAGGGACGTTCACAGAGGCTGGGGGTGCATGTGAGCCATAACTCCTGACTTGAGGAGCCCTCAGGTGGGGCCTGGACACTCAAAGAGGGTGAGGATATGGGGTGTCCCTGTCGGTCCGGTAATTAAGACTCCACGCTTCCAATGTAGGGGGCTACGGTTCAATTCCTAATCAGGGAACTAAGATCCCACATGAAAAAAAAGTGAAAGTGAAAGTGTAACCCCATAGGCTATAGCCTACCAGGCTCCTCTGTCTATAGCATTCCCCGGGCAAGAGAGGATTGCCCTGCCCTCCTCCAGGGGATCTTTCCAACCCGGGGATCCAGCTGAGTCTCCCACATTGCCGGCAGATTCTTTACTATCTGAGCCACCAGGGTAGCCCAGATCTCACATATGCCCCTTAAGAAAAGATAGGGCGAGACAAGTGCCTCCCTTGAGTGTTCAGCCGCGGGGCTGGGGTGCACAGGGCACCACTCTCTGTGATCAGGAAGGCTGGCCTCCCTCCACGGACTCTTCCAGAGACAGTGCAGAGTGTACGTTCTGCAAGTGGGCAGCACCGTGGCACGTCCGCTGCCTATCACTGTGGCACCCAAATCTGCCGTCCTGTGGTCAAGCTCAGGTTTCCCATGAATCCAAGGATGAGGACACATGAGTGGAGGATCTGATGGGTCTTCTGGTGGAGAAGTGTCTCCCCACTTAGAGGTGAACCCCGGAGTCTCAGACACAAGGTGGAGTTTCCCCTTCTATAACTCACCATTAATTATTCCTGTAAGGGAAAATAGACATGCCCTCTCCCATTAGACATAGGTCAGCCTCCATGACGGATGCCCTTCAGGACTTTGGAAATGCAGAGGAAAAAGAAAAACTGTCTTGTTTTTCTTGACCAGTCAAGGTGGGTTTCTGTCAGCTCCTAAGGAAAAGGACTGGGTGAGGAGGGTTAAGATGTGACAGGACTATACCAAGAGGCCCAGGCTTCATCCAGCCCAGTGTATTTCAAACAGCACATTGTAACCTAGTAGATGGTATGAAACTTTAGTTTGCATCGTGACCAACATTTTAAAAATAATAAACAGAAAGTATCAGTGCACTGTATATTGTAAGGATTATTTGGGGGCTTCCCAGGTGGCACAGCTGGTAAAGAATCCGCCTGTCAAGGCAGGAGATACAGGAGACGCAAGTTCAAATCCTGGGTCAAGAATATCCCTGGAGAAGGGAATGATACCGGAACCCATTGCCTGGAGAATTCCATGGACAGAGGAGCCTGGTGGGCTACAGTCTGTGGGGTCAGACATGACTAAGAGTCAGATACAACGAATCAGGCACGCAAGGACTGTTTTCTGAAAATTTGCTTCAGTTCTGTCTGTGTCTGTGTTTGACATTGCAGTGTGTAACACATTTTACTGCCAGTCTCCATTAAATAAATAAATAAACAGCTGCCTCCCTAAAACAGGAATAAAAATAACCATTTTTTTCCACTCAGGGTCTGAGTAATTCAAGTTTGCCTGGTTGGGAGAGCTCTATTAGCCTTGCTGTGAAAATTCAGGGTTATTTTTTAGTAACAGACGTGCTGGTAGCAGAAAGTAGCTTGCCTGTGCCTCTAAGAGCCTCTGGGAAGGACGCCACTCCTTTGGTTCAGGCCCCTGGGAGCTTCAGAAGCTCGTCAACCTTTCAGGTGGCTTTTCCTCACTTTTTTTTTCTGTGACTCATCTTGTCACTTGTACGCTGCTCCTCTTAGGTTTGGACCCAAATCAAATGCCTCTGGAACAGGGCTTTATCTTCACTAGGTGTCATGTCTTAGAATTTTCATGGATGAGCTAAAGCTGTCACAGTAACAAATGGGGAAGAAAAATCCTGCCACCCAAGACTGTCCTTTGTGTTTGCTAGGCGAGACCAAAAGGTACCGTGGAGGTACTTTGAGTAGCTGATGGTGAAATGAAAAGAAGACTGGGATTTGGATTTTACCTTTGGAAAATTAGTGTCGGCTGATGGGGAGTGACAGCTCTCTTGGGGTTTGCGTTGAATTCACATGCAAGGTTTTATTTGAAACATCAAAAGCCTTTGTCCTTCGGCTCCTTCCATTCCGAGAATAGCCTAACGTCATCTACATTGCATGTGAAGTGGAAAGGTTTCTTTCTCTTCTAAAGCTCAGAGAAGTTGTTTTTGTTGTAAGCAATACACTATTACAAGGTCTTGACATAGATTACGGGAAAACTTTGGCCTCTTTCTTGTGGAGCTATTCTAACTTAATTTTTCTTTTTTGTTAAAACAGATCTTTGAGAAACCCCTCTTGAGGGGCAAGTCTGGGAGGTGGGATGAATTGGGAGATTGGGATTGGCATATATACACGGAAAGTGTTAGTGGTTTAGTCATGTCCAAATCTTTGCGACCCCAGTGACTGTAGCCCTCCAGGCTCCTCTGCCCATGGAATTCTCCAGCAAGGGATCGAACCCGGGTCTCCCGCATTGCAGGCGGATTCTTTACTGTCTGAGCCACCAGGGAAGCCACTACTATGTATAAAATAGAGAGCAACCTATTCGAGATTGAGAACCTACTGAGAGACCTACTGCATGACACAGGGAAGGCTCTTCAGTGCTCTGCGGTGACCCAAATGGGACAGACATTCGAGAAAGAGGCAATATATGCATTTGTATAGGTGATTCACTTTGCTGTACAGCAGAAACTAAGACACCGCTGTAAAGCAACTATACTCCAATTACAAAAGGAAAGAAAGAAACTCCTCTTGAGTTCTCCTGATTATTATCCTAAATGTGAAGTGTGCCGTCTGAAATGTAGACAGCATGTGTGTCTACTTTTCTCTGCCTGGAGGAGAGTGAGCTGCCCTTTCGGTTACCCTTGTTGTGCTCCTTAGAAGAAAATGCACGTGTTTCTCTCAGAGGCAGTACAGCCCAGCACCACATGGAGGACAGGCGCTCGGGCCAGGATGTCTAGCTTATTACCTTCCTGCTGCAGCTGGCTGTGCCCACCACTCACAGTCAGAGTAATAACAGCAATTCAGAGGATATTTATCAGCTGTCTATTGTGTGTCAGCCCTGGGCATCCCTCATCTTTAACCCTGAAAACAGTCCTTCCTGATTTGTTTTATTCTCCCCATTTTACAGATGAGGAAACTGAGACTCAGAAAGGATCAGAGGAGACAGAAGCATAGCCACCTGTACATCTTTTTACAGTATTTCTTGTTATCTGGCTTTGCATTCCCCACTTATCTTAGAGCCTGCTTAATTGTGAGCAGAAAAGTGCAGTAGTCGCTTAATCATGTCTGACTCCTTGTGACCCCACAGACTGTTGCCTTCCAGGCTCCTCTGC
Source organism: Neotragus pygmaeus (assembly GCA_006410875.1). Taxonomy (NCBI): domain Eukaryota; kingdom Metazoa; phylum Chordata; class Mammalia; order Artiodactyla; family Bovidae; genus Neotragus; species Neotragus pygmaeus. Next base: position 97,118 of record SJYV01003004.1, on the reverse strand, counting down.
CCATGGGATTCTCCAGGCAAGAATACTGGAGTGGGTTGCCATGCCCTCCTCCAGGGGAATCTTCCTGACCCAGGGATCGAACCAGGGTCTCCCGCATTGCAGGAGGATTCATTAAGTATGCNGACTGTTGCCTTCCAGGCTCCTCTGCCCATGGGATTCTCCAGGCAAGAATACTGGAGTGGGTTGCCATGCCCTCCTCCAGGGGAATCTTCCTGACCCAGGGATCGAACCAGGGTCTCCCGCATTGCAGGAGGATTCATTAAGTATGCATATATTTAATTTTTTGAATATCATAAAGCCAGCACAAAGCAAGATTTAACCCATATTCCCACATGCTGGCCCTCTGTGTTCAACTGGTTGGTATGTTAATGTGTGAAGCCAAAGAAGAGAGGTGACATTTAGTGTCTCTGTTTCGGCTCAGTGACATATGTTTCCTCCAAACTTTTAATGTGAACATGTTCAAATACAGAGAATTTTAAAGACTAGTACAGTAAACACCAACACATCTGCTACCAAATTTGACAGGTATTAACATTTTGCCACAGTTGCTTTATCTTTAATTTTTTTCTCAGTTGTTTAAAAGCTCTGGGATCTAATACTGATGATCTGAGCTGGAGCTGATGTAATAATAATAGAAATAAAGTGCACAATAAATGTAATGCTCTTGAATCATCCCCAAACCATCGCCTCCCACCTCCACCACCCTGGCCCATGGAAAAATTATCTTCCCCCAAACCAGTCACTGGTGCCAAAAATGTTGAGGACCACTGCTTTAAAACTAAGTTACACATGCTGTGGCCCTTTAATCCTAATAATTCCATATGCATCCCCTAAAAATAAGGATATTACCAAAACTTTATAATAATATATCTCATTTATATTAAAATTTATCCAGTTCTCAAAATATCTTTTTAAATTTATTTTTTGACTCCAGATTTAATCAAGATTATTGCATCCCATTTGATATTTATTCTCTGTCTTTAGAAAAGGCTCTCAATTTTGACATAAATGTTTTGAAGAGGACAGTTTTTTCTGTAAATGTCCCACATTTGAAGTTGTCTGATTGTTTTCTTTTCTCCCTATTTTCTGTATACCAGGAGCTGAGAATACAAGCATATGGAGATTAAAGTTAAGCCTAGGTGGCAGCAGTTCCTCCAGGGTGATGCGATGTGCTTCATATTCATCATGTCAAAAGACATCTAATGTCAAGTTCTTCCACCATTCCGGATGCTAAATTTCTTGGTTAGGTGCCAGATTCCTCCTTTGGAAACTTTTATTTTCTGCTTCACAATTAGTCTGCAGTCCCAAGGGTGATGCTCTGAGACCTTGAGGGTACCCTGCTTTGCATCACTCCTCTGATCTGATTATCTGAGTATCTGTATTAGTTTGGTAGGGCTGCTATAACAAAGAACCATAGACAGGGTGGCTTAAGCAACAGAAGTGTATTGTTCCTCTGTTCTGGAGGCCAGAAGCCTAAAATCAAGATGTTGGCAGGGTTCCTTCCTCTTGAGGGCCCCGAGGGAAGGATCTGTTCCAGGCTTCTCTCCTTGGCTTGCAGGGGGCTGTTTCACTTTATTTGTCTTCCCTCGGTGTGTGCTTGTGGGTTCAGATTTCCTCTTCTTATAAGGACACCAGTATACTGGATCAGTGGAGAAGGAAATGGCAACTCACTCCAGTGTTCTTGCCTAGAGAATCCCAGGGACGGGGGAGCCTGGTGNCCTCGGTGTGTGCTTGTGGGTTCAGATTTCCTCTTCTTATAAGGACACCAGTATACTGGATCAGTGGAGAAGGAAATGGCAACTCACTCCAGTGTTCTTGCCTAGAGAATCCCAGGGACGGGGGAGCCTGGTGGGCTGCCGTCTATGGGGTCGCACAGACTGAAGTGACTTAGCAGCAGCAGCAGCATACTGGATCAGGGCCTATCCTGTCCTACACATTCCATCTGTAAAGACTCTATGTAAGGTTACATTCTGGGTGCATCTGGGAGTTAGGAATTCAATACATCAATTTTGGAAGGACAGAGTTCAACTCATAACAGCATCCAGTGATGACTCTTGCCAGAATCCATTACTTATTGGGATCTCAGGTTGGGTTCTTTGGGAAACAGATTTTGAGATGCAGATTCAAAATCTATTTATTGGGGCGGGTGTATCAGGGACTGGGCTTGGTTATGACTTTTGCTGTTATAGGCACCTTCTGCCATCAGAAAAATTAGAAATTATATTTTATAACTGTTGGTATAAAGACACATATAACCTAGGCTGGATGCATTATTATATATTTTCTGTTATGTTTGTTTTCCTTCTGAAGAAANTGTTATAGGCACCTTCTGCCATCAGAAAAATTAGAAATTATATTTTATAACTGTTGGTATAAAGACACATATAACCTAGGCTGGATGCATTATTATATATTTTCTGTTATGTTTGTTTTCCTTCTGAAGAAAATATATTGTGGACTTTCAGAGCTGTGTCTTCTGTGCCTAGCAGATAAGGCCGTTGCCCTGCTCCAGATCAGATGCTGGGCGGGTGATAAGCGAAGAGGGTTGACCCTACTGTGTCCTGTGTATGCGGTGAGTGGCGGTGGCGTCATAAGGAAAGGGCTATTTAGCTCCTGATGTTTCCAGATCTATTTTTCAGAAGAAGGTAGAAACTGAAATTTTGAATCAGCAGAAACTAACACAACATTGTAAAGCAGTTATCCTCCAATTTAAAAAAAACCCTATGATTTAAAAAAACCAACTATATATAAAATAAATAATCCATAAGGATATTGCTTCTAGGCCTTTTGGCTAAGATCAAGGGTACAAGCATATATTGTATAGCAACAGGGAATACAGCCAATGTATTATGATAAGTATAAATGGAATATAGCCTTTAAATTTTTTAATCACTATGCTGTACACCTGGTGTGTGTCAGTCGCTCAGTCATGTCAGACTCTGTGACCCCATGGACTGTAGCCTTCCAGGCTCTTTCGTTCATGGGATTTTCCAGGCAAGAATACTGGAGTGGGTTGCCATTTCCTTCTCCAGAAGATCTTTCCAACCCCAGGGATCAAACCTGGATCTCCCACATTGCAGGCTGACTCTTTCCTCTGAGCTACCACGGAAGTGCCTGAAACTAATACAATATTGTGTGTCAACTGTACTTCAATGAAAATAATCCTAACAAATGGGCTTCCCAGGTGGCTCGTTGGTAAAGAATCCGCCTGCAGTGCAGGAAACACCGGATCGATCCCTGGGCCAGGAAGAGCCCCTGGAGAAGGGAATGGCAACCCACTCCAGTATTCTTGTCTGGAAAATCCCATGAAACCTGCCAGGCTACAGCCCCAGGGGGACAAAAGAGCCAGACAAGACTTAGCATCTGAACAACAACAACAAATAAATAAATAACATTTGAAATCCTTTTGCTTTTTTTTCTTTGGCCACATCACTGGGCATGTGGGATTTTAGTTCCCCGACCAGGGATGGAACCCATGCTTCCTACAGGGGAACCACAGAGTCCTAATCGCTGGACCACCCAGGAATTTCCTGAAATCCTGTACTTTTAATTTTCAGTTTTTTGTTTTGTTTTGTTTTTAATCTGTGGGCTGATTGTGGCTTCAGGGCTGCCAGTTTGAGGAGTTGTCCTGTCATGAGGCTCTTGGTGGACGGATATTGACCATTTCTGTGCTGAGTACCTTCTAGACAGCCTGGCACACAGAAGGCGTTGGTGTGTGCTTGTTGAGGAAGGAAAGAACCAAATGTTTTGCTAAGGCAACTTATAAAATCAAGTTGGACTTTTTGCTTCAGAACCTGTGACGATCAGAGAATCAGGCCCTGGATTATGCTGCAAAGAAAAGACAAACCCAACCCGCCTTGGGTTACTCACAATAATTTAAGGAGACTTGGCAGGAATAGAAATGTGTGAAGGAGTCTCTTGAGACTGGAGCTCGTGAACTAGGTCAGGCTGCCCTGAGGATGTGGTCGACAATCAGAGTCAAGGGGATTTCTTTGTGTCTTGATAGAATGCTGTCTTATGAAAAATTTAACTCTTTTCTTTAAGGCAGAAGCATTATTTCGGTAAAATAACGTTGGAAGGACTGTGTTTCGTCATTTTCCCCTTTGGGGGCATCAAGGCACTTCCACCGCCAAATGGGCTTTATCTGTCGTATGCCTGCTCCGTGGGGAGGCTTGTTCCAAGCCCACTGTATTCACGTGGAGCCCTGGGGAGGACCCTTCCCTGATCAGAAGAGTGAATGAAGACGGGGAGGAGATCCTTGGGGAGGAATGAAGAGAGCTGTGGCTCCCAGAAGCTTTCCCTCCACGTCACTTTAATTCCCTGCCCTTCAAAGGGCTCAGACATCAAAACAGTAGAGGTGCCTCGGGCTTCTCCTGGCAGAACTTCCCTTTGAGACACCCCTCCAGGCCCAGCACTCAGCCCTCCGAGGGTCTGGTTGACACACCTTCATGGTTCACTGCTGCTAATGCCTGCTGACGCCTGCCTAAGCCTCTGGCGCGGGCTTCAACCCCTGGCTGTCTTAATCCCTGTAGGGAAATAAATAGCTTGTTAGAGGAGAGAGAGAATGAAAACTCATAAGTACCCGGATAATTCAGATGAGAAGGGTCAAAATTATTCTTTTTTTCCAGTTCCCTCAAATGACCAGTTTGGGTGCTCTTTCTAAATTTTGGTCTTCCTTCCTTCAGGGGAATTGACATTTTAGATATTGCAGTTTTCTATTTATGGTTAAAGACATTAATGAGTGTGCATATACTTAAACAATATGATGTATATGAATCCTCTCTGTCTCACTCTCTCTCTCCTCTCTCTTACACACTCGCAGTCACTGCCTAGGAGAAAAATCACAACTGAATAATTAATGGAAAAGGAAGTTCAGTGTGCCTATAGTGCTGTGCATTATTCTCTTTGTATTCAGTTATCTCTAATTCTAATTTTGATAGTTTTCTCCTGATTTTGACTGTGTGTGTGTGAGAGAGTGAGCGAGCGGGAGGGAGGGAATGATGGGAGTTATTCTGTATCATGAACTCTGCTTGCTTTTGCCAAATTCACCTCCAAGAAGCTGGGAGGGCTGAGAATCAGCGTAAGGAAAATTGTTGCTCTATAACTCAGGGCATCTTTTCCTCTGAAGACCCTGCTTCCTTACCTCTGTCTGAAAATCTTTGCCTAGCAATAAGAATAATGGTGTTTTCAGTAATGTTGATTAAGATATTACTATTTCTTAAAACCACCTTATGTATATTTTTTATTTGTCTCCCAGTAGCTTTCTGAGATGGTCTTTTGTTAGCTTGTGTGTTTCATAGATAAGGGAACTAAGACAAAGAGTTAGATGGTATCCCCCCATCCCCAGCTAGGAAAAGACAGGCAGGCAATTCGCTTGTGAATTCTTCGATTTATTTGTGCACCTCCACACTTCTCTATATAAAGAGCCAGCATTTTCCATGAGCCGTTCCAATGAGCTCTGATTCCCACACCTAATAAATGACCCCCTCCACCCCAAAGAAGCTTTGTGTTATTTGAGGGAGAGGAGAAGTCTTGAGAGCTTCCCTGGTGGCTTAGTGGTAAAGAATCTATCTGCCAATGTAGGAGCTGTGGGCTTGATCCCTGATACAGAAAGATCCTCTGGAGGAGGAAATGACAACCCATTCCAGCATTCTTGCCTGGAAAATCTCATGGATAAAGGAAGCTGGTGGGCTACAGTCCATGGGGTCACAAAGAATCGGACATGATTTACTGACTAAACAATAACAAGAAGTCTTGAACAAGAAAGTAAGAAGCACAGAGGGAGCAGGAAGCCACGCTGGAAAGATGCCATTCTGAGCTAGTTTGTGCTCTGAAATAGTTCTCTCTCAAGGACTTGCTTCGATGTCGAGTTGTTGTTTTTCAGTCGCTCGGTCAGGCGACTCTTTGCGACCCCTTGGACTGCAGCACGCCAGGCTTCCCTGTCCTTCGCTATTTTCCTAAGTTTGCTCAAACTCATGTCTGTTGAGTCAGTGATGCCATCTAACCATCTCAGTCTCTGTTGCCCCCTTCTTCTCCTGCCTTCAAATTTTCCCAGCATCAGGGCCTTTTCTAATGAGTTGGCTTTTTGCATCAGGAGGTCAAAGTTCTGGAGCTTCAGCTTCAGCATCAGTCCTTCCAATGAATAGTCAGGACTGATTTCCTTTAGGATGGACTGGTTTGATTTCCTTGCAGTCCAAGGGACTCTCGAGAGTCTTCAACACCACAGTTCAAAGGCATCAATTCTTCGGCACTCAGCCTTTTTTATTGCCCAACTTTCANGCTTCAGCTTCAGCATCAGTCCTTCCAATGAATAGTCAGGACTGATTTCCTTTAGGATGGACTGGTTTGATTTCCTTGCAGTCCAAGGGACTCTCGAGAGTCTTCAACACCACAGTTCAAAGGCATCAATTCTTCGGCACTCAGCCTTTTTTATTGCCCAACTTTCACATCTGTGCATGACTACTGGAAAAACCATAGCTTTTGACTATACAGACCACTGTCAGCAAAGTAACATCTCTGCTTTTTAATATGCTGTCTAGGTTGGTCATAGCTCTTCTTCCAAGGAGCAAGCATTTTTAATTTCATGGCTGCAGTCACCATCCACAGTGATTTTGGATGCCAAGAAAATAAATTCTGTCACTGTTTCCAATGTTTTCCCCATTGTTTGCCATGAAATGATGGGACTGGATGTCATGATCTTCGTTTTTTGAATGTTGAGTTTTAAGCCAACTTTTTCACTCTCCTCTTTCACCTTCATCAAGAAGCTTATTAGTTCCTCTTCGCTTTCTGCCATTAGGGTGGTGTTGTACTGAACAAATATTGATAAATTATAAAATCATCCTGATTTTTATTTGTTTTTTGCATTTCTAGTAAAATGTTACATGATTGATAGCTCCAAATATAGCTCTTTTTATACATGTGGCCACTTGCATTAGATGCCAACTATTTTTAGAAATGAACTGAAAGTGGAACAGTGTTAAGTTTCTGACATTTTCTTAAGACCAAAAGAAAATAAACTCCTCCTCTCTTCCCCCAACAATTCAACTTGGTGAACATGTTTTACATACTTTCCTTCAGGGTAAAGGCTGTCAACACCATTCAGTGATGATTAAGAGCTCTTAAGATTCAATTTAACCAATTCTTATTCATACCCAGGGACCTTTTTTCTTTAATCAGACCTCTTCCACACCAAGGCCCGGAGGTATTGCAGTGCACAGATGTCTTCAGCCATTTTTCTTTAAGCAGTTCAGTTCTTGTGTTTTTATGTCATGGAATTGTTTTAGTGATGGTTTGAAGGCAGCCCTTTTCTTGTCTTCTAAATGTTAAAATCTATCTGAAATAAGGGTTTCCATGGCAGTTCAGTGGTTAAAACTTCGAGCTTCCACTGCAGAGTGTGTGGGTTCAATCCCTGGTCAGGGGACTACTAAGAACCACATGCTGCATGGTGCAATGAAAAAATAATAAATAAAAAATAAATTTAAATCTACCTGAAATAAACTTTTTCTCTCTGTACCTGAGAAAAGAAAGAAGGCAAGGAATAGAAGGTAGGAAGAGTGAGCACCGGTTGTGGGTAGGCAGATGAGACCTCGCTCCTGGGCTTCTGTCCTAAACCTCCTTTTGCTTGCATAAGAAGCTAAGAGGAGAAGCTGGGTTTCCTTAGTCCTAAATTCTCTGCAGGGGTTACCCAGTGTCTTGCAACCTGAAGTGTGGTTCCTGGGATAATAGCAGTGGCATGACCTGGGAGTTTGTTGGAAATACAGAATCTCTAGCTCTGCTCAGACCTACTGGATTAGTATCAGCAGTTTAATAAAACCCCTAGGTGATTTATGGGGGCTTCCCAGATGACTCAGTGGGTGAAGAATCCTCCTGCAATGCAGGAGACACGGGAGACCTGGGTTTGATTCTTGGGTTGGGAAGATCCCCTGGAAAAGGGAATGGCTACCCACTCCAGTATTCTTGCCTGGAGAATCCTATGGACAGAGGAGCCTGAGAAGCTTCAGTCTATGGGGTCGCACAGTCAGACACGACTGAGGGACTGAGTATGCATGCACTAAGTGATTGATGGGCACATTAATTTAAGGAGTACTTCCTTGTTCGTCACTCTCCTTGTCCATCACTCCCATAATTGGCTATATAACTGCACCATCTGGAGTTACGTACTCCAGCCTCATGGGCATAAGGATCTAGAAGATGTGTATAGATTTTAAAGCTCCTCAAGTAATCCTGATGCAGCTAGTCCAGCTCCAGAAGGAGCCCTTTGGTCCAGCTGATAGAGGCCAGCCTCCTAGGGCACAGAACAGCAAAAAAAGAGAAGGTGTGTGTCTGCAAGGGCTTGTGGAGAATATTCAGCACAAGGGATAGTTTCAGCCTACTAGATTCCATCTTCCATAACACGTTCACATCTGTCATTCTAAACTTGATCGTATAACATTATTTTTAAATCGTGTTCATTTATTGGTCGAGAGGGCAATTCGTTTCGGTGTGCGGGCTTTCTGCTTCTGGCTGTGCACACGGGCTTCTCCAGGTGTGGAGCATGCGGTCTAGATCGTGCAGGCTCTCTAGTTGCAGTGTGAGGGCTTAGTTGCCCCCTGGTATGCGGGACCTTAATTCTCCCAACTGGGATAGGACCCACATCCCCTGCCCTGCAAGGCAGATAGATTCTTAACCACTGGACCACAGGGAAATCCCTGACCATGTAACATTCTTTAGTGGAACCTTCTTGTCCTCAAGATTAAATTCTTTATAACGTTAAGCACCTTTCTGGTCAGGTCACTGCCTGTTTTTTGCATTTCATTTCACTCCACATCCCCTCCCAGGAGCCAGACCCCGCCACTCGGCAGGGCTCCTCCCAGGAGCCTCTGTGCCTTTGCGCACAAGGTCACCTCTGAGTGGAACGTCAGTCCCTCTTTTGGGGGCTCCAGTAGCACCTCTGCCTATCCTTCACTGTGTTCATCACCCACATATGGACTTTCTTAATATACATCTAGAGATTGCCCACAAGGAAAGGGACCACATCTGTCTTGGCTAGACTGGTGGGAACAGTTTTGATTGGGATCAGAAGTGAAGATCTGTAATCCACAATCAAGAGACAAGCCATTCAGTGAATTCTGTGTAAAGAGGAACAGAGAAGGTGAGGAGGTTCTAGATGGGGGGAGAGTGTCAACAGAGGTTTTTTTATTTTTGTTTCTTAAAATGAGAGAAATAACAGCTTGATTGTAGGCTATGGGAATAGTAAGAGGGTATTCCTGATGCAGAGAGGGGGGAAATGGCAGAGCAACGGAGTAGGATGGAATGGATAAGATGCACAAGAAAGGACCGGCCTTAAAGGATGTGTGGACTGGCCATCTGTAGGAATGGAGAAATGCAGGGTGCGCAGGCTCAGGTGCTAAAGGGCAAGTGGATAGAGGTGGTGGAGCCTGGGGAAGTTCTGCCCTCAAACAGAACCACCGTTATCATATGAAGTGGGGGAGGGAGACTGGTGGGGGGAGGGCAAGGTGATCAGAACAGGTAAGAAACAGTTGTCTAGGAGGGAGGAAGCCCATATGGACGAGGGGAAAGTAATATGATTTCTGGGTAATATGCAAGCTGAACTATAGTTATGGCTTATGAATTTTAAAGTGAAACCCATCAGCATGGTTGCATACTTTTCCCCAGCTAAGTTATAATGGCTTTCCTGATAGCTCGGTTGGTAAAGAATCTGCCTGCAATTCTCAATTCAATTCCTGGGTTGGAAAGATCCACTGGAGAAGGGATAGGCTACCTGCTCCAGTATTCTTGGGCTTCCTTGGTGGCTCAGCTGGTAAAGAATCTGCCTGCAATGCAGAAGACCTGGGTTCAATCCCTAGGTTGAGAAAATCCCCTGGAGAGGTGAAAGCCTACCCAGTCCAGTATTCTGGCCTAGAGTATTCCATGGGCTGTATAGTCTATGGGGTCACAAAGAGTTGTTATACAATTATATACATACATTACATAATTATAACAGTTACACAAGTACCAGCTGACAATTCATGCAAGGACAGACAAGATTCCTGCCCTCCTGGAGTTTATGTTTTAGGTGGTATTAGATGAACAATTCCTTGTTTAAATACAATGTGATGATTTGCATGTTGGAAAACCAGAGGACCAGAGAGCATCTAACAGGGATGCCTGGCTTAGCCTGAGTACCTGAAGTGACACTTGTGGATACAGAATGAGGTCCTGGAAAAGACTCGAATGCTTACCTTCTTTTTTGTTTATGAAAGTGAAAGAGGAGGGTGAAAACGATGGTTTAAAACTCAACATTCAAAAAACTGAGGTCATAGCATTTGGTTCCATCACTTCATGGCAAATAGATGGGGAAACAATGGAAACAATGACAGACTNAATGCTTACCTTCTTTTTTGTTTATGAAAGTGAAAGAGGAGGGTGAAAACGATGGTTTAAAACTCAACATTCAAAAAACTGAGGTCATAGCATTTGGTTCCATCACTTCATGGCAAATAGATGGGGAAACAATGGAAACAATGACAGACTTTTATTTTGGGGGGCTCCAAAATCACTGTGGATGGTGACTGCAGCCATGAAATTAAAAGACGCTTGCTCCTTGGAAGAAAAGCTATGACCAACCTAGACAGCATATTAAAAAGCAGAGACATTAGTTTGCCAACAAAGGTCCATCTAGTCAAGGCTATGTTTTTTCCGGTAGTCATGGATGGATGTGAGAGTTGGACTATAAAGAAAGCTGAGTGCTGAAGAATTGATGCTTTTAGACTGTGGTTCTGGAGAAAGCTCTTGAGAGTACCTTGGACTGCAAGGAGATCAAACCAGCCTATCCTAAATATTCACTGGAAGGACTGGTGCTGAAGCTGAAACTCCAATCCTTTGGCCACCTGATGTGAGTTCAGTTCAGTTCAGTTGCTCAGTTGTGTCCTACTCTTTGCGACCCCATGAATTGCAGCATGCCAGGCCTCCCTGTTCATCACCATCTCTCGGAGTTCACTCAGACTCATGTCCATCAAGTCCATGATGCCATCCAGCCATCTCATCCTTGGTCGTCCCCTTCTCCTCCTGCCCCCAATCCCTCCCAGCATCAGAGTCTTTTCCAATGAGTCAACTCTTCGCATGAGGTGGCCAAAGTACTGGAGTTTCAGCTTTAGCATCATTCCTTCCAAAGAAATCCCAGGGTTGATCTCCTTCAGAATGGACTGGTTGGATCTCCTTGCAGTCCAAGGGACTCTCAAGAGTCTTCTCCAACACCACAGTTCAAAAGCATCAATTCTTCGACACAGCTTTCTTCACAGTCCAACTCTCACATCCATACATGACCACAGGAAAAGCCATAGCCTTGAGTAGATGGACCTTAGTCAGCAAAGTAATGTCTCTGATTTTGAATATACAATCTAGGTTGATCATAACTTTTCTTCCAAGGAGTAAGCACCTTTTAATTTCATGGCTGCAATCATCATCTGCAGTGAGTTTGGAGCCCCCCAAAAATAAAGTCTGACACTGTTTCCCCATCTATTTCCCATGAAGTGATGGGACCAGATGCCATGATCTTCGTTTTCTGAATGTTGAGCTTTAAGCCAACTCTTTCGCTCTCCTCTTTCACTTTCATCAAGAGGCTTTTTAGCTCCTCTTCACTTTCTGCCATAAGGGTGGTGTCATCTGCATATCTGAGGTTATTGATATTTCTCCTGGCAATCTTGAGTCCAGCTTGTGTTTCTCCCAGTCCAGCATTTCTCATGATGTACTCTGCATATAAAATAAATAAGCAGGGTGACACTATACAGCCTTGACGTACTCCTTTACCTATTTGGAAGCAGTCTGTTGTTCCATGTCCAGTTCTAACTGTTGCTTCCTGACCTGCATACAGATTTCTCAAGAGGCAGGTCAGGTGGTCTGGGATTCCCATCTCTTTCAGAATTTTCCACAGTTTATTGTGATCCACACAGTCAAAGGCTTTGGCATAGTCAATAAAGGAGAAATAGATGTTTTTTTCTGGAAAAATAAAGATATCATTATTTCTCCTCCAACTATAAACTGGCTACAGGTTACCATGAATTGCTAGGGGCTCCATAGAACTCAGGCTGGAATTTTGGCTAGAGTAAGAGCCAGAGGTCTTGGTTCTTTCAAGAACACTGGATGATTCTCCTACTACAGGAAAGCAGAACTGTCATATCAAAAGAACCCAAGAAACCTTGTGTATTTGTTTCAGTAGAAAACATAGAAATTATACAAAACATCTCTGAAGTTTAGCAGTTTGATTTCATCTGGTATTAAAAACAAAGTTCAATTCAGTTCAGTTCAGTCGCTCAGTCGAGTCCGACTCTTTGCGACCCCATGAATCGCAGCCCGCCAGGCCTCCCTGTCCATCAACCTAATTAAACATTTTTCCTCCTATTAAGAACATGTGTGCTAAGTTGTGTCTGACTCTTTGTGACCCTTGCGGACTGCAGCCTGCCAGGTTCCTCTGTCCGTGGAATTCTGTAGGCAAATATCCTGTTGTGGGCTGCTGTGCCCTCCTCCAGAGGATCTTCCCGATGATCGAACCCTCCTCTCTTACTTCTCACGCGTTGACAGGTTTGTTCTTTACCACTAGCCCCACCTCAGCAGCCCAACATGAATTCTTAGCTTCCTTACGTGCAGGTCAGCTCTGGCTTAATGCAGGGGATTCCTCAGCTTTTCATTCTGACACTAGCCTCTTTTAACTTCTCTGAAAAACTTTATCGCTCAGTAGATCAAAACAAAATGAGAGTTTAAAAAGACCACTATAAGTAGGACATCATTAAAATGGTATTTTTGTTTCAGAAAAAAGAAAAAAAAAATCAAGGCTAAGATTTCAACAAGCACAGGTTGGTATTATTGCTTGCTTGGGAAAAAATCATCCTTGATGTATGCTAGTAAGTATTTGAAAGTATATTATTGGAAAATAAAGGCTTCTTTTATAAGAAATGACTTATTTTTATTAATTCACTTTAGGGAGCAAACTCTTTGTTCTCTTTATTTTGACTTAAACTTGAATGGGTATTTTGCAACCCAGAGCAATTTATGGGGCAAGGAAATTGCTGAGAATATAATTATACACATAAAGAGATAAAATTTCTTCTGATCAATTGTGAATCATCTACCAATAAACTTTCTGCAACTTAGTTGTCTAGTCTACAAAAGCCTGTTGTAGAGTTGGGGGTTTTTCATTTGGTTTTTGTTGCCGTTTTTAATCGAAAGCTTATTTTTCTTCACTTAAAGATTGTTACATAAAAATAACAAATATTATAGTTTTCCCCAAACCAAAATATCTTTCACCATTCCCTTAAATCCTGATGTTGGGGAGAGGGAGGGAGGCGTCTATACTTTAAAATAGAAACAGATAAGAGCAGGAGAAAACTATCATTCCCTGAATGAGTAACAAGTTTTCTTGTTCATTCTGTTGTTGTTTAGTCAGCTATAAGTCGTGTCCAAGTCTTTTGCAATGCCATGGATTGTAGCACACCAAGGCGTCTCTGTCCATGGGATTTTTCAGGCAAAAATACTGGCCTGGGATGCCATTTCCTTCTCCAGGGATCTTCTCTACCCAGGGATGGAACCCGCATTTCCTGCATTGGCAGGCGGATTCTTTACCACTTAGCCACTAGGAAAGCTCCTTGTTCATTTAGCCTCCCTCTTAACAATTATTTCCAACTGATCAAACTATAAACAACGTGGTATATTTTTTGAGGTCGAGGACAATTTTGGATTAAACTGATGAAATCAAATGGGATAATATACTCTTTTCTCCTTTCCTTTAATTACACCTTCCTCTTTTACTTACTTTCTTCCTTATTTTTTTTTGCTGTTGTCCTCACTTCCTTATTCCCCTCAACTTTTCATCTCTATTTCCTTCCATTCTCTCTTCTTTTCCTTACAGTCTTATATTTTCAAAAGAAACTACATTGATTTATAACAGTATATGTGGTAAAGTTAATAGACTAGAAAAGTAAATAAGGTCTAAGAAAGAAGGTACCAAATTGATACAATATGCCTGGGTTGGGAAGATCCCCTGGAGAAGGGAGAGGCAACCCACTCTAGTACTATTGCCTGGAGAATCCCATGTACAGAAGAGCCTGGTAGGCTACAGTCCATGGCGTCGCAAAGAGTTGGACACAACTGAGCGACTGCATTCACTCACTCACAGGGTCAGCACAATTACTAATACATGTGTTTTAGATTTCCTGGAAATCCATGCCAAAAAAAAACACATTAAAAACCATATAACTTTAATTATGAGATAAGTTGAATAATACCAGTTCCATAGGAAGACAGATTTCTTCTGAACACTCAATTCCAAAGAAAATTTTTCATGTATGACTTTAAAATGTAATAAGGCATTAAAAAGCATGCACTACTGTCAGGCTTTATTTTGGGGTCTGCAAAATCACTACAGATGGTGATGGCAGCCATGAGATTAAAAGACGCTTCGTCCTTGGAAGGAAAGTTATNTGGCATCACTGACTCAATGGACATGAGTTTGAGCAAGCTCTGGGAGTTGGTGATGGACAGGGAAGCCTGCAATCCATGGGGTCACAAAGAGTTGGACAGAACTGAGTGACTGAACTGAATAGATAATAGGGTGCAACAGCAGAGAGGAAACATGCTATGATATACTCTGTGGTTGTCTGTGATCTGCTGTGACTTATATACTACTTGTCATATATTTTGTAAATCAACCAGGAAAAGGAGGCTTTGCCCAGGACTTCAGAACAGTCTAAGTGAGCCTAACTGAAGGCAGGAAGGATGCTGGAGGAAAATAGGCAGTACCTGTGAAAGGCATGAAATCTATCTTCTCCCTTCTGTCCTGTTCCCTTTCCATTGAATCTAGAAGATGTGGGCACTTCCTTCAAGATGCCTGCGGCCCATGTGCCACAGAGGATAAGGTGGTGAAGAGGAAGGAGACGGGGATCACAAAGGCTGTTGGTTATTGTGCCATATGCTGGAATTATTAAGACAACACTGTAAATCAACTCAATTTTTTAAAATATGACAGAATTTGGAAGGTTTAATAGTCAAAAGAAACCCTTTGCCTCTAAGCCCACGTTCTTGTGACCTTGTAAAAATGTTCTGGTTTCGAGTCAGTTGTTCAAATAGTATCTAGGAGAAATTTGCCTAGGAATCTCAAGTGTTATAAATCCAAACCTTTCACTGGAAGATCTAAGGTCTAATTGCAACTCTTTGTTACAATGTCTCATGAGGTGAGTGGCCCTAAAGGGCCAGCCCCTTATTAGCCCCTCTCTCACATCTGGTGGGTGGGCTAAACACACCCTGAACCAACAGCACCAGCACCGCCTGCAGACTTGTAGAAAGAAAACTTCCGGGTCTCTCCCCAGACCTACTGAATCTCTGAGAGTAGAGCTGGGCATCTGCATTTTAGCAAGACCCCTGGCCCTTTAAAGTTCAAGAATCAATGACCTAAAATACTATTGGCTTTTTGTCCTAGTTCTTTGTTTTCAGCTTGTTTATCATATGTTATGTTACATTGGGTTGGCCAAAAAGTTCATTCGAGTTTTTCCATGTGAGGTTGCAGAAAACCTCAGCAAACTTTTTTGGCCTATATTGCATTTTATTACATTATATTATGTGTATATGTGAAACATGAGTTACTCCTATAACTCCCCATGAAATCAGAGGTGTGAGGAAGCAAGGCCAGTGTAGTCACACTAGGTTTCAAGAACTGCCCCCAGGAAATCAGAACAGGATTCTCTACCTCGGCACGCCTGACAGTTTGGTCGTGTTCCCTCTTTGTTGCAGGCATTGCAGGCTACTCAGCAGTATCCCTGGCCTCTACCCACTAGATGCCAGTAACACCTTCCAGCTGTGGTTTGTGACAACGAGCAGTCTGGAGTCTTTGCTAAAGGTCTCAGGAAAGGGAGTAGGCGAGATTGCCCATTGTCTTGAGAACCTCCAGCTCAGAGTGATACAGAGCATGGGTGTCTTCACAGGGGGTTAGCCGGGAAAGGGCTAGTTCCAGAGGCAGTGGACTGGCCTTCATACTGGGGCAGTAGCACCTGCCAGTGCTGCTCACCAGGCCTGGCTCACACGTACATTCGCTGCAGTGTTCAGTTCTTAAGGCAAGCCTCTAGGCCAGGCTGTGTTCCCATTGTATGGATGAAGAAACCAAGGTTTAGAGATAAAGTCACACTGATAGGTGATACACCAGGGATTCAGCCCAGGTTCATCTTAACCATAATGCTATAGTGCCCATCAGTTACTTATTTTATTTTTTGTAAAGACTTTCTCCATTTTGGGGATAAAGATATAAAGCCCAGAGACGGATTCCGTTTCTACTGTTAACTTACTTCTTTTGGGCTGCCTCAGGTCTTCCTTGCTGAGCACCTTGCTGAACGTAGGCTTCCTCTCGCTGCTGCGAATGAGGGCTGCTGTCTGGTTGCCGGCGCACAGGCTTCTCGTTGCAGTGGCTGCCCTTATTGCAGAGCGCAGGCTTTAGGCGGGCAGCAGCTGTAGCCCACAGGTTTGGTGCCTCCTCACATGTATGATCTTCCCAGACCAGGGATGGAACACGTGTCCCCTGCATAGGCAGGTGGATTCTTAACTACCGGACCACCAGAGATACGTGCTAAGTGGCTGCAGTCGTGTCTGACTCCACCGTTCCATGGGCTGTAGCCTGCCAGGCTCCTCTGTCCATGTAATTCTCCAGGCAAGAATACTGGACTGGGTAGTCACTCTCTTCTCCTTTGGATCCTCCTGACTCATTTCCTTCATTGGCAGAAGGGTTCTTTACCACTAGGAAGTCTGCATTATTTACTCATATGGGTATATGTATCTCTGTGTGTGTCTCTCAATTCACCTATGGCTGTGTCTGCTTTTCTCCACTGATCTGCCAAATCTAGGAAAGACTGGAGAAGAGAAACAATCATTTGTTGGCCAGAGACTCAAAGTGACCTTCAAAACACTTGAGCCAAAAAGGCAGATATCCAAGTGTGCTGTTTTCTCCCATGCAGGCTCTGCCCCGCCCCTGCCCTCCCCCTCTGCATGTCTCCAGGAGCCTTCACCCTCTGCTCAGCCTGCCCCCCCCC
>SJYV01003004.1:52944-79974 GCA_006410875.1 Neotragus pygmaeus | reverse complement strand
CACAGTTTTGATGTATGAATCATGACACAAATATGTTTAAGAACCTGTGGACCCTACTGTATGCTGGCCTCTCTGCTCTCACCTGGTGTTGTGTAGGAGGGACATCTGCAGATGCAAAGGAAAAGGAGCCCAGGGATATTCAGCCTTTAGTCAGGATCTGGGTTTCTCCAACTCTGACCACAAACACCTGTGAGATGCAGTCACAGACAAGGGAGGAGGGCCTCTGCTCCTCCAACTTTCTGCCCTAGGCTTCCTCACCCCGTGGACTGTAGCCTACCAGGCTCCGACCCCCATGGGATTCTCCAGGCAAGAGTACTGCAGTGGGTTGCCATTTCCTTCTCCAGGGCATCTTCCTGACCCAGGGATCGAACCCAGGTCTCCTGCATTCCAGGCAGATGCTTTAACCTCTGAGCCACCAGGGAAGCCCTATATGTGTCTTTAATAATCTCTAATGTGTCTCTTTTATCTAATGTTTTTTAATTCTTTGTTTTTCATTGAGGAAATCTGTGCTCACTGCTCTGAACTTCTCCAGGAAATCCAGCAAAACTGAATTGTCCCTAAATACCAAACACGGTAGAGAAAGCCTTGGCTGGGCATCCCTTTGGCTTACCTCCTGGTTTATGACCTAGTACCCTTCTCCACAGACTGTTTACTTCAGCAAAACAGCATCAATCTCCAGGCTACAAGACCCTGG
Organism: Neotragus pygmaeus; assembly: GCA_006410875.1. NCBI lineage: Eukaryota > Metazoa > Chordata > Mammalia > Artiodactyla > Bovidae > Neotragus > Neotragus pygmaeus. The sequence continues at coordinate 79,280 of SJYV01003004.1, read as the reverse complement.
GTGATCATGATCTTGTAATTTCTTTCACCCAGAATGACCACCAATTTCTCCATATATGCAAGCCTTGCCATCTGTTCACTGGCAAGTACAAATTCATCCTGATCTCTACTGCTGCTGCTGACACTATTTCTATACTTGGCAAACACACACACACACACACACACATCCATCTTTCCTTACCAGAATGTAAGCACCTTACAGTTAGACATGGGTTTTAATTCCATCCTTAAGAAAAAAATCCAAAACAGCAATATTTTATGTTCAACACATGAGTATTGATAATGAAAATTTCTCTAGAATTGGGCTTTACTTATGTAATTGGATTCTAAGCTATGACATCTACATAACTGGAGAATAAGCTCAGAGTTTATGTTTGATTACAATTTAAGGTAAAAAGACTCGGTTGACAGAGTTGTTTTCCACACCAAGTCTTATGTAGATCCAGCCAAAATGAAGCTTTTCCTTTCTTTCCTCTCTTTTCTCAGTTATATGCAAATAAAATTAATTAAAATTAACATAGAAAGCAAATTTTAAATAAAATGAAGAAAAAGAGATATCATAAAAGTGTAATGGGAGCTTTATTTATTCATATATTTATTCAAACATTTAAAAAACACTGATGGAACCTCAATGCTGCATCCACGCCTATTTTATGCAGTGAAGAGTAGAGATGGAAAGGACCATCTAGCTGTTGGAATCATGCTCTGGTAAAGAAGACGGGTGTGTACACGAAACATAATATGTGTCATGTGAAAGGAAAAAGTGATAAATGGGACAACTCAGGGCAGGGACATATTATCTAGTCTAGACAGGAAGGGGTCACCTCTTAGAGAATGCTATTTCTAAGACCTAAAGCAGTTGGGAATGGTACATCCTCAAAACACAAAATAGCATCAGTTCAGTCGCTCAGTCGTGTCTGACTCTTCATGGCAAAATAGCATATACCATGGTAAAAGAGCAAGGAGNTCACTTCTTAGAGAATGCTATTTCTAAGACCTAAAGCAGTTGGGAATGGTACATCCTCAAAACACAAAATAGCATCAGTTCAGTCGCTCAGTCGTGTCTGACTCTTCATGGCAAAATAGCATATACCATGGTAAAAGAGCAAGGAGTATGTTATTTACAGTTGTCAGAGCTTTCCTGATGCAGGGATACTGCCTGGAGGATGTGACAATTAATCTAATCAACGTATACAGAACGATTCCACTGCTCCCAGTCAGCCAGTTCCAGTGTTAACTTGACTTTGTGGATTTCACACACATGCACACACACACACACATACTTTAGTCTTGTGGTGGTGGTTGTTTAGTCGCTGAGTCATGTCCAACTCTTTTGCAACCCCATCAGGCTCTTCTGTCCATGAGACTTCCCAGGCAAGAACACTGGAGTAGTTTGCCATTTCCTTCTCCAGGGGATCTACCTGACCTAAGGATCAAACCTGAGTCTTCTGGGAGATTCTTAAGAGAATCTAAAGGAGATTCTTTACCACCGAGCCAGCAGGGAAGCTCCTTAGTCCTGTGGTTAGCACTAGTTATTTCACTCCCCCAGCATGTTAGTTCGTCTTCCACTTTTGTTCACTCTATGGCTGCGGTAATGAAGAAGTTTAAAATATGAAGTCTTAGGACCATTTTTTCAGGCTTCTCTGATTCAGCTACACCTCTGGGGCCACATGGGCTTCCCAGGTGGCACTAGTGGTAAGGAACTCACCTCCCGATACAGGTAGATGTAACAGACTCGGGTTCAACCCCTGTATCAGGAAGATCCTCTGGAGGAAGGCACGGTAGCCCTCTCCAGTATTCCTGTCTTGAGAATCCCCATGGACTGAAGAGACTGGCAGGTTACAATCCATAGCATCACAAAGAGTCGGACAAGACTGAAGTGACTTAACACACACACTCACTGGGGCTACATATGATGGAGTAGCTGTGGCTCCATCCTTGAGAGCCTCAGATGATTACAAGATGAAAAAAAATGGGAACGATATTTAATTGAAAATGGGGCATCACAGTCTTTAAGTGTGAAGACTGCATTTCCTAGATGATTTGGTGACACAGTTTCAAACTTCACATCTTTTTTTAGTTCATATAGATTTAGGGTTCATTATTGCCACAGTAATACATCATGCAAGAGTTCAGAGAATTTCACGATGAATAAAGATCAGGGATATCAATAAGCCTACATGAAGGAGGTTGTGGATGTCCTAGCTTTAGAGGATGAAATAGGAATAAATGAAGTTTATGTGGCAAAGAGCAACATTCATTATAAGACCAGGCAAGAATCACAGTCTGTGTAAACACTCTAGAAATGAAACAAAACAGAAAAATGAACACAAAACCCCTAGGTCTCCATACCTAATTTTTGTTGGAGAAAATGATGGTAATATGGATGAAGATGTGGTTAGAGGTATATATCTCCATGTAAATGTTGGTGATAGTAGGTATAGAGAAAGGAGTAGACGTGGAAAGAGCTAGATGGTGAGACACACTTAAAGTCTGCTCAGGGAAAAATAGTATTTGCTGTTTCAAAAGGATATAGAGATTACTTTGATAAATAGAAGTTCTTCCTATGACCATTTGAGTTGCTCATTCAGTTTTTCTTCTCTCTCTTCAAGTCCATCCTTCCTCACTCAGTATAGACATGTATAATATTAGCTATTCCAGTAGTCATGTATGGATGTGAGGGTTGGGCCATAAAGAAGGCAGAGCACTGAAGAATTGGTGTTTTTGACCTGTGGAGCTGAAGAAGACTCTTGACAGTTCCTTGGATAGCAAGCAGATCAAACCAGTCAATCCTAAAGGAAATCAGCTATGAATATTCACTGGAAGGACTGATGCTGAAACTCTAACACATTGGCCACGTGATGCAAAAAGCCGACTCATTGAAAAAGACCCTGATGCTGGGAATACTGAGGGCAGGAGAAGGTGGCAACAAAGGATGAGATGGTCAGATGGTCACTGACTCAATGGACATGAGTTTAAACAAATTCTGGGAGATAGCGAAGGACAGGGAAGCTTGGTGTGCTGCAGTCCATGGGGTCTCAGAGTTGGATATGACTCAGTAACTGAATATCAATACTTAGGTTGGCTGAAAAGGTCATTCAGGTTTTCTTTAGCATCTTACAGAAAACCCCAACAAACATTTTGACCCACCCAATAGAAACACAGGGGAGATGAGGCAAGCTTACATCCTCCTTGGAAAACTGAGGTCCAAAGAAGTACAGGTTTCCCAGGGCTCTTCTCTTCGCTATAACTGAGCTTTGGTGGGATACTGAGTTGTCAGCTACCAATGCTCCTGTTGTTTTCTGGATACACACTTAGCCTCCATTCAAGCTGATATGGGAAACACTCTCTCCAGCCAGAATGGGGGCTTCCCTTGTGGCTCAGATGGTAAAGAAGCTGCCTGCAATGCAGGAAACCCAGCTTCAATCCCTGGGTCAGAAAAATCCCCTGAAGAAGGGAGTGGCTACCCACTCCAGTATTCTTGCCTGGAGAACTCCATGGACAGAGGAGCCTGGTGGGCTACAGTCCACGGGGNCTGCCTGCAATGCAGGAAACCCAGCTTCAATCCCTGGGTCAGAAAAATCCCCTGAAGAAGGGAGTGGCTACCCACTCCAGTATTCTTGCCTGGAGAACTCCATGGACAGAGGAGCCTGGTGGGCTACAGTCCACGGGGTCACAAAGAGTCAGACTCAACTGAATGACTAACACTTTTACTTTCCAGCCAGAATGAATTCTCAGAGACGTTGCAGTTATAAGGCTACAGAAAACCTAAAAAGTCTGGCCGTTTGTTACTTATACAGAGAATAATTATATCCTCTTTAAGTTTTTTAGGGTCTCTTAGTTTCTTACTTTTGGTCCCTGTTTGCTTTCTCTTGAGGATCTCAGTGCTTCTTTGTCCATTTGTAGCGGAACGAATAGAGAAGCGTGCTAGTTTTGTTGGCATGCACTGTCCCTTTCAATTTATTTCAATTGCCTCAATAGTCTGTAGAGTAGATATTCTTATTACAATTATACAAAGAAGGAAACTGAAATTCTAGCGTAAAAGCTCAGGTCACACAACCAGGAATAACTAGATTGGCAATTTGAAGCTTAGTGTAACTGATTGTAAAGTTCAGTGATCTTTCTGAAAAATAATGTCTCTTCTCAGAGAATAGAGTTTTGGGGTGGGGTCAGGTCTTGGGGAGTATTGAGGAATAATGTATGCTGAGATTAGGAAAGAGTGTTGATAAATGCAACTATATTTAAAAAGCCAAAAGGGAGGGATCATCAAGGCTATTAACTACAGTCAATTATTTGTATTTCTGTGTCTTTCATTTCAATTATCCACAATTTTTTGGCCCCAGGAACATGCACAATTGAGTTTTATTAGACAGTGAGTTTTATTGACTAGAAGTAGACAATATGGATTTTATGAGATAGAAATAGCATTGTACCAGACCCCTTGCTGGGCATATTTTATTAACAGCTAGCTTTCTGAAGAAGAGAGTGCCATATAAAAGAACCCATTGTTGTGTTGTTTTCAAACTAATATTTATTAGTAGACTGCATAGTTTCTGACTGGAACTCAAGCTCATTAATGTAAATGTCAATCAAGGCTTACTGATATTTTTTGTAGCTGTTCTTTTCCATAGGCTAATTAATCTGGGAAATATTTCTTAATTATCTCACTCTTCTTTCCCTTTAGTGGAGACAGTCACACTGTCCTTGGAATTTTTTTTCCCCCTTTTACTCCAGGAACAGAATGAGAGTGAGATTAGGTAACTAATGGCCTCATGGATTGAACTGCAAAGAAACTCACTGATGCATGAGCTGAGACTTTCACAACACCTCAACTTTGGCCTTTACAAATGAGGGGAACGAGGATTAGGCTCCACATACATTTAAAAATGTGTTCAGATGACACGGAGGAAGAATTAGCACATTATGCTGGTAATGTTGCGGGAAAGAACAGCAATTAAGGATGCACGAGAAAAGAGGAGGCTTCTTTAGCCACTTCAACTCCCATCAGGGCACAGCTGCTTTACAGCAGCAGTAGACATTATGCCCTGTAACACAGGCAACAGATTTTCTTTTTCTATTCATTCGCTCAGAAATTGACCGTAGGGACTTCTTGGATGATTCAATGATTAAGAATACACCTTACAGTGCAAGGGATGCAGGTTTGATCCCTGGGACTGCAAGGAGATCCAACCAGTCCATTCTGAAGGAGATCAACCCTGGGATTTCTTTGGAAGGAATGATGCTAAAGCTGAAACTCCAGTACTTTGGCCACCTCATGCGAAGAGTTGACTCATTGGAAAAGACTCTCAGGCTGTGAGGGATTGGGGGCAGGAGGAGAAGGGGACGATCGAGGATGAGATGGCTGGATGGCATCACTGACTCGATGGACATGAGTCTGAGTGAACTCTGGGAGCTGGTGATGGACAGGGAGGCCTGGCGTGCTGCGATTCATGGGGTCGTGAAGAGTAGGACACGACTCAGCAACTGAACTGAATTGAACTGGAGAACTATATCCCACATGATATGGAACAACCAAGTCCACATACCACAACTACAGAATCCATGCATCACCTGTCTCTNAGGGAGGCCTGGCGTGCTGCGATTCATGGGGTCGTGAAGAGTAGGACACGACTCAACAACTGAACTGAATTGAACTGGAGAACTATATCCCACATGATATGGAACAACCAAGTCCACATACCACAACTACAGAATCCATGCATCACAAAGAAAGATCCTCCATGACACAGTGGAGATCCCAAAAGCCACAACCAAAACCTGATGGAGCCAAAAATAATAATAGTAATAATTGACTGTGGTTTGCATCTACTGTGCCAGGCTATGGTTACACAGGCATGACCAAGTTATGTTTTGAGCTCTTTAGGATCTCAAGTATGCTGGATTGGACAGATGGGTCACGATGTGGGGGAAAGCAAGCACTGCCCATATTTTACTAAAAATCAGTGCTGGAAACAGGTCAGACCCAAAGAGAGAAGTGCTGGATGAAGTGGTTTGGGGCTTCCAAAGAGAGGAGACACTTGAACTGACTATTCTAATACTCCAGCAAGATAAAACAGAAGAAGAGCATTTCCTGTAGAAAGAGCATCATGGCAGCCTGACCACTTGGCTCCCACCTGCATAAGCATGTTCTTTAGAAAGAAATAGAACATGAGATAATCATTGCAGGAGAGCTTCCTTTAAATTGTTCAGGAACTCAGATTCCCTCAGGACAGCAGGGAGCATTGCAGAAGCTGTTGTTGTAAGAAGCTTTGAAGATNCAAAGGATGAAAAGAACAAGTGTAGAACTCCAGGGCCTGCAGCCAGTGGCTCAGTGCAGACAGCTGTCCTTCTGTCTCTTGTAGAGCTGGCTCTGTCTGTCATCTCCACGTCTTGCTCTCCAGGCCTCATTCTTTGCTGTTTCAATCATGCATTAGTCTTTAAGCCAGAAGAGAGAAAGCTTGGGTCAGGTTTGTAGTCCTAGAACAAGGTAGATGGGGGTACAACGCAAGGCCAAGGCCTGGGTCAAACAGCTACATTCTTGTTGCCAAGAGAAGGACCACGGGAAACCAATAACCAGTGCTGCCCAGTGCAGGCTCTGACTCAAACCCATTGTCAGGGGCCCAGACATGGACAGATCAACAAGGTAAACAACTCCTGAGATACTGAAGATCTTGAAAAGGACACAACTATGCCACAGTCATGGCAAGGCCCTGAGGACCATGGTTTGGAGGGATTGCTTTTAGGCCACATGTTTCATGGGGCCTGGGGAATTCATCTTACCGCACTCAAGGTTCAGTGTCTTAGCCCACTGCCAAGATAGGATCACATTGAATTTTTCCATCGTAGATATCACTTGACAGAAAAAAATTATTGGCAGAGCCATGAAGGCCAGGGATGACATGGGAAATAGCTGTCCATTTCATGGACTCATGACCAAGGGTAAATTATGATAACAAAAGAGGTCAGAGTGTTCTATTTACTGCTGCCTTCTGAGATTTATGGGCAGATTGTTGCTTTTTGTTTTTAACATTTCAAGGAAGGAATAATTTGTCAAGTTCATGAAAACCACACGTACTCAGACTCATTAATCTTGGTGCCAAGGGTGAGTCTTGTTTTTAGACCCATATAAATATCAGGGTCAAGATCAGTCAGACTTGACTTTTGGAAGCTATAATATTGTGCTCCCTTTAACTACGTATACTGTCTCTGCGGTTGCCCTAGTAATACTTCCAAAGAAGTCCTACAAGGGCCTTCCTAAGAACTTGGGCTGAGTACCATCCATGACTACTTGTGTATCTACTCACAGCTGATCACTTGGTCTTTGACACTTCGTTATGGAGGGCTTTGTGTGTGCTAAGTGGTAGAAACAATTGTCTAGGACTATCTGCCTGACCCTGCTTACATGCAACCTAGTTCAGGACTCTCCCCTCTAGTAAGGAAGCAGCTCACTTTTAAATTTAGATTGGGATCCAATATTAAGGACTTTGGGCTTCCCTGTTGGCTCAGATAGTAAAGAATCTCTTGCAGTGCAGGAGACCCAGGTTCCATCCCTGGGTGGGGAAGATCCCTTGAAGAAAGGAACAACAACCTCCTCCAGTATTCTTGCCTGGAGAATTCCATGGACAGAGGACCCTGACGGGTTGTAGTCCATGGACTCACAAAGAGTCAGACATGACTGAAGTGACTTAGCATGTATGCGTTAAGGATGTAGGGCGTAGAGGTGGTGGTGGTGGTGGTTTAGTCACTCAGTCGTGTCCGACTCTTACGACCCCAGGGACTGTAGCCTGCCAGACTCCTCTGTCCATGGGATTCTCCAGGCAATAGTACTGGAGTTGGCTGCCATGTCCTTCTCCAGGAGGGTGTAGAGAAATGAAGATAAAACTTACCTGATATCTCCCAGAGGCAAAGGAAAGTATAGAGGCCAAGCACTCTGTTCTTGGTTCAGACAGACTTGGGTTTGACTCTTAGCAGAGACACTCCCCAACCTTATGATACTGGGAAATTAGTTAACTTCTTTAAGCCTTTGACCCAATAATAATATAGACCTATAAGTGTTGTTTGCTATGTTTTAATAAGATCATTCAAGTAAGATATTTAGCATTTTATGGGAATATTGCTTTAAGACCACTAGAGGAAAATAATCTCAGGAACTGTGATTTTTGGCTCCTTTCTACCATGCACTCAACCTTTCCCAAGTCTGGTACAAAGAACAAACCACCACCACCACGTGAGGGCAGCGTGGGGTCTCTGGGAAGAGGCTTTAGAACCAGGCTGACTTTGGTTTAGATGAGATTTAGTTTCTCAGCGGTAAAATGAGATGCTAACACATATTATGAAGACTAAAGATAATATATTTAAATGTGTGGCAGATAATAAGCTCCACTGTAAGTTGACTTTAAGAAAATTCCCACCCAGTGTGGAGAAAGGGGAACCCTCCTACACTGTCGGTGGGAACGTACGCTAGCACAGCCGCTATGGAGAAGAGTATGGACGGTCCTTTAAAAACTGAAAATAGAGCTGCCATATGATCCAGAAACCCCTCTGCTGGGCATATATCTGGAGAATACCATAATTCGAAAAGATACATACACCCTGGTGTTCACTGCATCACTATTTACAATAACCAGGACATGGAAGCAACCTAAATGTCCATTAACAGAGGGATGGATAAAGATGTGGTACATATATACAATAGAATATTACTCAGCCACAAAAAAGACCAAAATAATGCGTTTTGCAGCAACATGGATAGAACTAGAGATTTTTAAACTGAGTGAAGTAAGTCAGACAGAAAAAGACAAATATCATATGATATCACTTATATATGAAATCTAAAAAAAAAAAGGCTATGAGTAAACCTATCCATAAAACCAAAATAGAGTTACAGATATAGAAAATAAACTTATGGTTACTAAGGGGTAAGCACGGAGGGGATAAATTGGAAGATTGGGATTGACACATACACACTTCTATAAATAAAATAGATAACTAGTAAGGACCTACTGTATACCACAGAAACTCTATTCAATACTCTGTAATGGCCTATGTGGGGAAAGAATCTAAAAAAGAGTTGATCTATGTATTTGCATAACAGATTCACTTTCTATATACCTAAAACTAACACAACACTATAAATTAATTATATCCCAATAAAATTTTAACAAATAAGTAGATCCCCACCTGGCCATCTCTACCAGCCCTGTCATAGTGATGGTGATGGTATAAGTGAGGAGTGCTAGAAGACAAATCTCAGCTGTCCTTGATGTCAGTTTTAGTCTCATTCTTACTGGCCCTGAGCCAGACTTCATTGCTTTTAGGTCTGGCCCGAGTTCCTTCAAACCATTTAAAAGAGCCCTGAAAATGGGCACTGCCGTTTACAAGAGTCATCCTGGCATGGGTGCCAATTAAGAAGCAAGATTAGAGATCTATTTCAACTCCACCAAGAGTGGACACGTAAGAATTACAAATGAACACTAACAGGGCTGTGATTTTGTATCAAGACTGGCAAGAAATAGATTCCTTTGACACAGAAAAAATGGATGTTCCAAGGTCCCAGTTTTCTTAAGCAAAGTTCTCTCTATGTCTCTCTCGTACTGGAAAGCTAAAAACCAATAATAAAAAAGAAAAGCCTGCCTTTTCCAAAGTTATTGATTCTTCACATTGCATATGCTTCTGACACCATTCCGCATGGATCCCTATTCGGAAGGGAGAAAAGCTGGGGGAAGATTAGAAGCTCCGACACCTGCTGACTCTCCCCGCTTGTGTCTTGCAGCCTACTTCTGCTTCCTGCTGACTGCTCTGGGCGTGACAGCTGGTGCCCATCGTTTGTGGAGCCACAGGTCCTACAAGGCCAAGCTGCCCCTGAGGATATTTCTGGCTGCTGCCAACTCCATGGCTTTCCAGGTGGGAATGGAGGGTCCTCACTCTCAGGGACTCTGCGCGGACGGCAGTGTGGGAGGAGACAGACACACTTCCTGTACAGTGGACATCCTCCACACCCATTCTAGGCCCAGGCACTCTCTGCCTGTGTCAAGTTTTTATCCTTGTGCCCTTGATACTGTAAAATGTTCCCTGGGGGTTTTAAGCCCCAAGGCATGCTAAACTACAGAGGAGGAAGGCGATTCCTCATCCAGAGTCCATGCTCTAAACATGACCCTGAAACCCTCAACATCTGTCTGGCTCTAATGAGGGTCAGATTCTATGCTGAGTGTGCTATATGCATATTGCCGTTGATCCTCACCATAACCCCTCGAGCTAGGTGTGATGCATGTCCCCATTTTACAGATGAGGAAACTAAGGCTTCATGATGTTAAAGAACTTTCCTAATTATATGGCTAAAAAATGGTACATCTAGATAGGCCAATGCAAGTCTAAGTCCAACGTCATTGCTCCTACAACACATATTCTTGAGGTCATGCTTTAGATTTGTGGTGAAAGGTCTGTTACTCAGTGTGGATTAGGAAGACTCAAGATTTAATTCTTACTCTGATGGTTGCTGGGCTTCCTTGGTGGCTCAAACGGTAAAGAATCCACCTGCAATGCAGGAGACCCAAGTTCGATCCCTGGGTTGGGAAGAGTCCCTGGAGAAGAGAATGGCTACCCACTCCAGTATTCTTGCCTGGAGAATTCCATAGACACAGGAGCCTGACAGGCTCCATGGGGTTGCAAAAGAGTCAGAAATGACTGAGTGACTTCCACTCCACTCCACTCTATTCCTTATGGTTGCTGGGCATCCCTGGTGGCTCAGATGGTAAAGAATCTGTGTATAATACAGGTCCGGGAAGTTGCCTATAATGCAGACGCAGATTCAGGAAGATCCCCTGGAGAAGGAAATGGGAACCCATTCCAGATTCCTGCTTGGAAAATCCCAGATTACAGTCCATGAGTTTGCAAAAGAGTCAGATACGACTGAGCGACTAACACTGACGGTTGCTAGCTTTGATTCATTCATCTCTAGTTTCTTCATCTGTAAATATAAGAATGTGACTTCAGTTTCAGAGTCATTATGAAATCATGACACGAATGTAAGAGGGATCATGACCGTACTAGAATTGGGCCATATCCTTGAAGTATTTGCCTATGCTACCTAGTCCATTTCTCACCACCTTGTTGGGCACTTTCTGAGCTGCTGGAATTTTGTATTGATCATGAATCTCTGTTTTCCCAGTTCCTCATCTAATCCAAATAGGGTGGGTGAGAATAACTTGCTTTCAAAATTTCTGCCCATGTTATGAGGACAGATGATTCTAGGTCCTGTATATTTTCAACCTATTGGGAAGAAATGGTGATTCCCAAAACTACTTTAGGGCCCAGGGAGACAGGTGACCCAGAAGTCTCTCTCTGACCCTCAGATGGGCAGGTCAGGTGGCCACCTGTACAATGGGCATCCCATCCTTGCACGACAGCCTGACCTTGAATATTTTTCTAAGTTGCTCTTGTGTCTTAAGAATTTGTTTCCCAATTCAGGCTTCCCTCCTGTTTGTGCATTCATAAAGCAAAAAGGATCTAGCACAATACATCACTTAGGGATCACAGTTCATATTATGAATATCTACCGAACAATTCAAGTGCAGTTGGGAATAAGCACCAGCATCCCGGGAGGAAGCTGTTTGGACAAAGGAGCAGCTGGCAGCTTCTCAGTTCCGTGTTCTTTTTGTTCACTGTTGGCAGTGGGAACTATACTGCCCTTCACTTTGAATTCAGCCATCTTAGTTCAGTATTGTGCTTTGTTTACCCTAACAATGAGTTACAATAATTATAATTTAGAAACTCACTGATTTAGGTCTTAGATGCTATTCAGGACTTAACTCAGTAATTTTCATTTATTTTGTTCAAGCAATTTACTATTTTTAGCCTTCAACTACATGAAGCCTTCAAGCCTTCATGTCGTTATAAAGCACCTCTATTACTGGAATGTTTTCCAATATAAATAACTTGAAGTTGAGAGCCTAAACCTCTTTTTCCAAATGAAACTTGGAAAACTTGTTTGTAATTCAGTTTTTAAAAACTTAAGTTTCCTTAACAAAACATCACATAGAGAACATCATACTGTGATTTTAAATTTTACATTGAAGAGAAAATATATTGTCGAAGGAAGTGTCCAGGTCATTGAATAAATTCTTGGCTTTGCCATTTGCTGGGTGTAGGCTTTGGTTCTTGTCTCTGTTCCTTCATCTACAAAAGTGAGTGGGGGGTGTAATGATATTTACCTCACGCAGTTATTGGGAGGATGAAATAATGAATAATAAGTGCCTAGCTTATAGTAGCACTCAGTGAATATTGTTCCTGCCTCCTTTTTGAGAATTGGCAACCATCTTACTCATTTCTGTATTTTAGTACCTATCACGCAGAAAATACTCAGTGACTGTTAAATGAAATAATAAATGAGGGTAAAAGAGGAGAGTAGAAAAAACTGGCTTAAAACTCAACATTCAAAAAACTAAGATCATGGCATCCAGTCCCATCACTTCAAGGCAAATAGAAGGGTAAAAGTGGAAGCAGGGACAGATTTTATTTTCTTGGGCTCCAAAATCGCTGAAGATTGTGACTGCAGCCATGAAATTTAAAAATGCTTGCTCCTTAAAAGCAAAGCTATGACAAACCTAGAGAGCATATTAAAAAGCGGAGACCTCGTTTTGCTGACAAAGGCCATATAATCAAAGCTATGATTTTTCCAGTAGTCATGTACAGATATGAGAGTTGGACCATAAAGCAAGCTGAGCACTGAAGAATTGATATTTTTGAACTGTGGTGCTGGAGAAGACTCTTGAGAGTCCCTTGGACAGCATGGTAGTCAAGTCAGTCAATCCTAAAGGAAATCAGTCCTGAATATTCATTGGAAAGACTGATACCGAAGCTGAAACTCCAATACTTTGGCCACCTGATGCAAAGAGCCGACCCTGATGCTGGGAAAGATTGAGGGCAGGAGGAGAAGGGGGTGACAAGAGGATGAGATGGTTGGATGGCATCACCGACTCAATGGACATGAATTTGGGCAAACTCCAGGAGACAGTGAAAGACAGGAAATCCTGGCATGCTGCAGTCCGTGGGGCTGCAGAGTCAGACACGACTTAGCAACTGAACAGCAACAAAGTATTTTTAGATATCATCAAGTTTGAACTATGCATGCTTCTTCCAGGCCCGCATCTGTGGTGGATTTCTTCATTAATTCAGCACATACTTACTGAGCACCCGCTATGTGGCAGGCACTGAACTAGGCACACTGGCTACAGTGATTTGCAACCATAGTTACACACCTTGCCTTTAGGTAGGCTTCCAGCTAATGAGATGTTTCCCAGTGGAAATGTAGGTGCTTTTGGCGTCTGCAGTTTTGTAATAAAGGCACTTTGGCTTAGATGAGCGCTGTCTTCCATAAGATCAGCAAAGGGCCAGGTTCTATATAATGCCTGAGTCAGAGGAAAGAATGCAGTTGATTCAGGCCAGTTAACCTTAGGAAGAGAACCACCTGGGAAAGTAACAAAATGTGTAACAAAGTAACAAAGAAACAAAGTGCTGTGATCTGCCAGTCTAAGGCATTGACCTACAACTTTAACTTAAAGCAGCATCATTGATTCAGTTTCCCTTTGAGGTGCCCTTGCATTTTAAAAGATCATTTCAAAGGTTCTCTTCTGCTTTCTTCCATAAGAATAGTCATGCCTTTGGCCAAAACAGACAAGTCATGCCATGGTTATCTCTGTTTGAGGATCAACAGGGCTTTTGCTAGATGCTGCTAACAAGATCTTGATCATCAAGAACAATTTTTAAAATATGACTGAAATGTTCAAAACTTCTTTTTCTCTTTCTTCTGCAGAGGACCTGTGTATAGGAGAGAGGGCAGTAGTGGGAAAGCTGAGTCTGAAAAGATGATGATGGGCAAGGAATGCCAGATAAGAAGCTGTAATAATCCTCTGTCCCATCCATACCCCTGCATTCAGCAAAGATCCCATGAATTCCTCTCTGGCTTGTTCTCCTTCCTTCAGTTCAGTCGCTCAGTCATTTCCGACTGGTTTGATCTCCTTGCAGTCCAAGGGACTCTCCTTCCTTACCAGTAGGATATAAGTCACTCAGAAGGTTGCTTGTGAACTTCTTATAATTTTCTCCAGTCAACTATAAACCTGGGTGAAGGATTCCTGCCATCCAGTGGTCTCCAAGAGTTTGGTTTTCACAGAGTACCCACAACTTTGGATTTGGGCCGTCGTGTTCATGCACACACACCCCTGCTGGCTGCAGCTGGGTCTGTTGTGACCTCAATCCAACCAAAAGCACCTGTAAATGCTTTAGTCCCCTCCCTTACTGTCCACATTTACTCATCAGACCCTAGTAGAGATGCACTGGATTTCAATCTGTAAGGGAACTAGAGGGATTTGGCCTAGGTCCTCCTATTTTACGGAAAGATAAAGAGAGACAGCGGGTATGGCGTTTGATTCCAAATGCAATTTTGCCCTGCATACCGTCTTGTTGATGGGCTTCCCTCATATCTCAGTTGGTAAAGAATCCACCTGCAAATCGGGAGACCTGGGTTTGATCCCTGGGTTGGGAAGATCCCCTGGAGAAGGAAAAGGCTACCCACTCCACTATTCTAGCCTGGAGAATTCTCTGGACTAAGTAAATGGGGGTCACAAAGAGTCAGACACGACTGAGCAACTTTCACTTTCACTGCCTTGTTGGGGCTTATCCTTTGCCCTTGGATGTGGCGTATCATTTTTTGGTGGGATCCAACTTTCTCCTGTTGATGGTTGTTCAGCAGTGAGTTGTAGTTTTGGAGTTCTCAAAAGAGATGAGCGCACATCCTTCTTCTCCATCATTTTGTGTAAGGGGGGGGGGGGGGAAAGCTATANAAAAGGATTTGCATTGGCAAGGAAGGGGAAGATAGGGAAACATTTGAGCAACAATGGCACCCCACTCCAGTACCCTTGCCTGGAAAATCCCACGGACGGAGGAGCCTGGTAGGCTGCAGTCCATGGGGTCGCTAAGAGTTGGACATCACTGAGCAACTTCACTTTCTCTTTTCACTTTCATGCATTGGAGAAGGAAATGGCAACCCACTCCAGTGTTCTTGCCTGGAGAATCCTAGGGACGAGGGAGCCTGGTGGGCTGCCATCTATGGGGTCGCACAGAGTCGGACATGACCAAAGCAACTTAGCAGCAGCAGCAGAGGCAGAAGGGCTTCTCAGGTGGCGCTAGTGGTAAAGAACCTGGCTTTCAAAGGGAGATGTAAGAGAGGCAGAAGCCTGGGTTGGGCTTCCCTTGTGGCTCATCTGATAAAGAATCTGCCTGCAATGTGGGAGACCTGGGTTCGATCCCTGGGTTGGGAAGATCCCCTGGAGAAGGTAAAGGCTACCCAGTACAGTATTCTTGCCTGGAGAATTCCATGGGCTTGTCCATGGGATCGAAAAGAGTTGGGCACAACTGAGCGACTTTCACTTCACTCACTTTGGGAAGATCCCCTGGAGGAGGGCATGGCAACCCACTCTAGTATTCTTGCCTGGAAAAATCCCATGGACTGAGGAGCCTGGCAGGCTGCCGACCATAGGGTCACACAGTCAGACAGGACAGAAGTGACTTAGCACAGCATAGCACTGAAAGAGAGAAAAGACTGTGACATACTGCGTCAAGTCCCTGAGTACTAGCACATTGGTCTGATTGAAAAAAAAACTGGGGTGGCGCGTTGCAGATGTGCGGTATCTCTCACCGACCTGTATGGCATCTCTCACCAGACATGTCTGAGGCATCTTAAAACCAGTGTGCCTTGTATCAAAATTGCTACTCCATCCTCTCCCCAAAACTACTTCTCTCCTAGTTTTGCCCATCAGAAATCTGGATGTCTTCCATGATTTCTCTAGCTCCCTAATCATCCCTCACCCAATATTTTAGCTCATCTCTTTTCATTTTTGCCACTCTCTAGTCTCAGCCTGGACTACTGCAAAAACCCCACACAGGTGTCTTCCTCCTCCAGCAGTTGCCCTTCTCCATATCGCAGCCACACAGAACTTACTGAAAAAGAAACCACTCTCTAACAAGAAAAGAAAATCTTTGAGTGACTGAGCGGTGCCTTTGAAATGAAATCCAACCTTGTTATCATGACATAGATAGCCTGGTACGGTCAGGCTATTACATACCAATGCTTTTTCGACGCCACATGGGTGCACTTCAATATAATTCTAATACTAACCACTCGCATTGGCTTCAGATACACAAGGAAAGACACCACTTTCCTGACAAAGGTCCATCTAGTCAAAGCTATGGTTTTTCCAGTAGTCACATATGGATGTGAGAGTTGGACCTTAAAGAAGGCTGAGCACCAGAGTTGATGCTTTTGAATTGTGGTGCTGGAGAAGACTCTTGAGAGTCCCTTGAACAGGAAGGGGATCAAACCAGTCAATCCTAAAAAAATCAATCCTGAGTATTCATTGGAAGGACTGATGCTAAAACTGAAGCTCCGATATTTTGACCACCTGATGCAAAGAGCTGACTCATTGAAAAAGACCCTGGTGCTGGGAAAGATTGAGGGCAGGAAAAGAAGCAGAGGCAGAGGATGAGATAGGTTCGATGGCATCACTGACTCAATGGACATGAGTTTGAGCAAACTCTGGGAGGTAGTGAAGGACAGGGAAAGCCTGATGCGCTGCAGACCATGGGATCACAAAGGGTCAGACATGACTTAGTAACTTAGTCAAAAAGGGAAAGCCCCAGTCTTCCATATGGATGCCCCTACTTCATATGCCAGCCACAAGCACGGGTCTCCAGTCCCTTCCTACCTACAGTTTCAGGGATTCCCACAATTCCCTCAGGCTTAATAATTTGCTAGAACAACTCGCAGAATGATAAAAGTGCTATACTTACTCTTACAGTTTTATTATAAAGAATGGAATAGACACACAGTGGGAGGTCTGGGAGGATTCCTCATGCAGAGCTTCCTCACCTCTCCCAATGGAGTCAGGGGCCTCACTTTGCCTGCCTGTCTGTGGGTTCACCAGCCAGGGAGTTCCTCTGAACCTCAGCATCCAGAGCGTTTACTGGAGTTTCATTACAAAGGCTTGGTTGATTAAATCATTGGCCATGTTACTGAGCTCCATCTCCAGTCCCCTTCTCCTCCCAAAGTGCCAGCACTCTAATCATATGCTTGATCTTTCTGGTGGCCAGCCCCAGTCCTGAAGCTATCTAGTGGTCCGTACTGAGTCATCTAATTAATTCAGTAAAGTCACTTCTATCATTTAGGAAATTCCAACAGATTTTGAAGCTCTCTGCCAGCAACCACTGGGGACAGGTATATCTTTATTATATCACAATACTTTTCAGATCTCATCTTGCACCACTCTTGCACCCCACCCACCAGACATGCTGGACTTCTCTTAACTCCTGCACTGTGCCAACTCCTTTCCTCTCCCTGAGACAATTCCTTCTTCCCTGTTTCATGCCCGCCTTATCTCTTCCAGCCTAAGAATATATGTCCAGTGCAATGGACATGAACTTGGGCAAACTTTGGGAAATGGTGAGGGACAGAGAGGCCTGGCAGACTGCAGTCCATGGGGTTGCAAGGAGTTGGACACCACTGGGCGACTGAACAACAACAACAAGATTATCTGATTAGAAAGCCTTTGCCTGTTTCAATGTCATCCTTTTATCTCCCCATACTTATCTGCTTCATGAGACTAATTCCAATCTGAAATGATTTGATTTATGTTTATGCCTCTATAAAATGTAAACTCCTTGATGACATAGCCTTGATTGTCTTGTTCCTTCTTTATCTTCTAGCACATACCAACATTCAGTAAATATTTATCAAACTAAAAAAAGTGGGAAAGATAATAATCAGGCCAGTTGAAGCTGTTTGATTGCTAAGAAGAAGCAATGTTTAGGCTTGATGAGAAAAGTGATATGGTGAAGTTGTCAAATCAGAAGCAAGAGAATGATAGATATTTGGGGAGAATGAGTATGTGAAGTGTGATCACAGTTTATCAAATGTATTGTGGAAAGGAAAGGACTAGAGGCTGGAGGCCCTTCCAGGAGTCCAGGTAAACTGATGCAAGTCTGAACAAGGGTGGTGGAGTAGGAATGGAGTGAAAGGGGGAAGCTGAGGTTTTTAAGAAAGATGCCCTTGACATTTTTTCTTTTTAGGTTTAACTTTTTATTTTGGAATAATTTCAAACTGACAAAAAAAGTTGCAAAAACATTGTGAAGGACTCCTGTGTACCCTTCACCCAGATTCACTCATTGTTAATATATTGCTTCATTTGCTTTATTATTATCTTTCTTTCTTTCTTTGTGTGTAGAGTATGCATTCTTCTGTGTTATTTTTTTCATGAATCCTTTGCAAGTAAGCTGTCAAGTTCATGCCTCTTCACCCCTAAATAGTTCAGTGTGCATTTCCTAATGGGAAAGACATTTCACACTAACACAATGCTTGTACCAACACCAGGGAATTTAATGTTGATACAGTACTGTATCCAGGGTCCTAGTCCAGGAACCAGCTCAAGCTCCTACATAACAGTGAGTTGACCTGTCCCTTTAGTCCCTTTCATTTGGAATAGTTCCTTGGTCTTTGAAGTTAGACATCTTTGAAGTGTGCAGACCAGTGATTTTGCAGAATAATCCTCATTTTTGGTTTGCTCAAGTTTCCTCATAGCTTCACTCACATTGGGCACTTGGGGCAGGAATGCCACATTAATGATCTTATATTCTAGCATCAGACAAGAGGCCCATGATATCACTTTGTCATATGATTGGTGGTATGAACATCAATTGCTTCGCTAAGGTAGTGTCCACCCTGTTTCTCCACGGTAAGATTACTATGTTTCCATTGGTCATTAATGAGTAATTTATGCTGAGAGCCTATGAGCTGATGCAATGTGTTTTTTATTTTAATCAACCTTTTGATTTTAGTAATTTTAGCACACCTTGGTGAGTCTTGCCTGAATCAGTTATTGCCAAGGCACCTGCAAAATGGTGATTTTTCTGGCTCCATTCTTTTTTCTACATTTGTTGCTTGACATTTTACTTCTTATTTATTTACTGTAGGTTCGTGGGTTCTTATTTTATTAATCCATTCCTGTTAGTATCCATCTTAATGCACCCAAATTATTCATCAGAGTACCCCAGTTTGTTCAGTGGGAGCACTGGAGATGGACTCCTGTGTCCTTTTGACAGGTCCTCATCATATGTTGGTGCAATTCCTTACTTTCTTGTATAACAGAATATACCAAGTTCCTCTTGTGCTTTTCCTGCCTTCGTCCTGGCGCCAGCCATTACACCGCAGAGTTCTGATTCCTTTTCAGTGGGGAATGGTATTTAAAAACCAAGATCTGGGCGTGAGGTGTATCTGTGGGGACAGGACTGTCATTGTTTTCCAGGTCCTTTCTTCCCTGAAATTTTGACTCATTGAGTGAGAGAGATCTAGGTTAGGAGACTAAACAATGGTCACCTCACAGACCGAAATCATCCAAAACCCAAACTGGAACGATTCACAGAAGGCAAACTGGTCTACCAAGGGCTGGTGCTGAGTCTGACTCTTTGCGGCCACATGGACTGTAGGCAGGTTTCTCTCTCCATGGGATTCTCTAGCCAAGAATACTGGAGTGGGTTGCCATGCCCTCGTCCAGGGGATCTTCCCACCCCAGGGATCGAACCCACGTCTCTTATGTCTCCTTGTTGGCAGGCGAGTTCTTTACCATTGAGCTACCAGAGAGGTCTACCGAGAGGACTGCCCAAGCCATCTTAAAAATGTGTTTTAAAAATATGTCTTACACAAATATATTCTTTGTGTAAGAATTTAAGTATTAGAGGAATAAAGGAAAACATGACTCACCCCTGCAGTCTTTCGGTTTTGTCAGCAAACACTTTCTAAATGCTAAAACTGGTTTTTCAACATTTGCCCGGCTCCAAAAACTTCCCTAGGCTTAGCACTGCACGAGGGCCAGACGGCAGGTGGGGACTTGTTCTGTCAAAGATGCGATTTGCCAGGTGGTGAAGGCTGATGCCAGGCCTTCCTGGGGACTTCCTGGGACTTCTTACAGACTGTCAGTGTTATCTGCAGGGAAGTCAGTACTGACCCAGTGTCAGCTGTGGGGAAAGCACCGAACGTTCTTCACTGTTTGAATAGCGCACTGTTGTCATCTGAACCAGGGGAGATGAGGTTCAGACTTGGAGACTGAGATAAAGTCTGTTTCGAATGGTTCTTCGGGTCCCTGAAGACTGGACACCATAGCCTCTTTCCCTCTTTGATAAAACGACTCCTTTCTCAGACAGGATGCCATCACTCGCAAAAGACTCACACACATACACACACTCTACTCTAAAACTTGCCTGTTCAAAGCTGACATGTTGGTCCTAGTTTCTTTTTCACTGCTGACTGGAAACGAAGGTGTATTACAAATACAAGTTGGAATTACCTGGGGTTGGGGGGGTGTGTTGAGACCACCTGGTAAACGTTCCCTTTTGGAATTGTAAGCAGCTGCACACTTGAATTAGGGGACAGAACAGCCACACGGGTGTCTGGTGAGAAGCAAGCATCTGTTTGCAGTTCGTTTAGGGGAAAGGCAGCCAGTGATGCCAGTCTCAGCAGGGAACTCTGCTCAGAGTCACGTAGCAGCCTGGATGGCAGGGGTGGTGAAGTTTGGGGGAGAATGGGTACGTGTATGTGCATGGCTAAGTCCCTTTGCTGTCTACCTGAAACTATCACACTGTTAATCGACTGTACTCCCATACGAAATGAGAAGTTAAAAAAATGATTCTGGTCTTAGATCTGTTGACTGGGACAAGCTTAACGCCGTTCACACTTGGTCTTCATCTCACTACCCAGAGCAAACGAGGCAGGCCTTAAAGGACAGGTTCCCCTACTGCCACTTAGAGGATTAGACTCAAGAATTTCTTTTCAATATAAAAGGAGGTTGGGAGAAAAGTAGTTCTGATAGAGCAGGTTCTTTCTAATCTGCTTCAGTGGAGCTTTTGAGATTGATTACCTTTACTCAAGTCCCAGAGAACACGCAAAGGCTGAGCTTATGGAGAAATATCACCACAGAATCAATTTCTGTTTCTACAGTCTCAGCAGGGACCCGGTTAGGGATATTGTCTGTGATGGAGAGTGAAGTAATAAAGGTACAGGACCCAGGGTGAGTTTCAGCGAGGGCACTGTCACTGTACCTGAGTTGGGATTGGTTGATTAGGGCTCATAAGAACAGAGATCGAAGAAGGGTGATATAAAGATGTATCTCTGACTGCCTTATTAGATGAATATTACTGCCTCATCCTTTTTTCCTAACATGGGGCTGGTGGCAGAAGCTGATTGTTTTGATTCACGTATATAGAAACTTAAAAATAATTTGTTACCCTCATATTACAGAAGAAAAACTTGATTATTTTTAAAATGTAACAAACAAAGAAAAAATTAAAAGTCATCCACTGCCCCACTTCCTAGGGAGAGCAGCTATAAACAGATTGACATATGCTTTAACATTTTTCTATGCTTAAATACATATTTTTTATCAAGAATCCATTCATTCTTGTGTTCATGTTCATTCATGTCTGACTCTTTGCAACCCTAGGGACTATAGCCCACCAGGCTCCTCTGTCCATGGGATTCTCTAGGCAAGAACACTGGAGCGGGTCACCATTTCCTGCTCCAGGGGATCTTCCTGACTCGGGGGTCAAACCCGTGTCTCCTGCGTCTCCTGCATTGGTAGGTGGATTCTTTACCTGTGAGCCACCAAGGAAGCCCAATGCAACTCATTACTCTATCATTTATTTAGTCTTTCACTTAACTACTTTCTACCTCACTTCTCCGTGTCAATACTACAGTATCGTTTTTTTGGTCAGTTTTTTAAAAAGATTTTTTTGGTGTGGACCATTTTTAAAGTCTTTATTGAATTTGTTACAATATTGCTCCTATTTTATGTTTTGGTTTTTATTTTTGGCCCTGAGGCATGGGGGTTCTTATTTCACCTGCCAGGGATGGAACCCACACCCCTGCATTAGAAGATGGGGTCTTGACCACTGGACCACCGGGGAAGTCCCTTTTTGCCAATTTGAAATACAAAACCAACAGATGCTCTTGTTAAACATTTCTGAGTATAGAATAAAAAGTATTTCTCCTACCTTCCAGTCTTCCTTCCTTGATGTAACCCTAAGACCATGTACTTCATGTTTCTCTCCAGACACACACACACACAAATATTCAATTAATGAATGTATCACAAGGTAGTAAGTAAAATCCTGTTATGTGGAAAATCAGGGTTTTTCCAAGTTCAGTGGACATCTTTGTGATTAAGCATTTGCACACAGCCATGATTATTTCCCTAAGATAAACTCCAGAAAACAAGTCGCACCATTTTATCACGTCTGATATGTGTAGTGCATTCGCCCTTCATATGATTGATGCCAGTTTCTCACTGTCATCCATAAGCAACTTTGACTTTTCAAAAATCTTTAAAAGTATAACACATATAGAAAATTGTCCAAGTCACGGGTTAAACCTGCCCTGTCCAATACGGTAACCACCAGCCACACGTGGCACACTAGAACTGTGGATGGTCCAAACTGATGTATGCTGGAAGTGTAAAATACCCAGTTTCGAAGAACTGGTCCAGAAAAAAGTCCTGGGAAATATTTCATTAATGATTTTATGCTAATAATATATTGAATGACATTTTGGACGCAGTCTGTTTAGTAAAGATACATGAGTAAAATTGATTCCACTTGTCTAATTTCACTGTTTTCGTGTAGTTACTAGGGAAATGCAAGTCACATGTGTGGCTTGCCCTGTGTGTGTCATGGACAGCACAGAGTAGGACCCCGTACAGATCCTCACATAATAAACCTGCCACTGAGGGATGCACTCCTGACAGGCGCTCTTCCTCTCCTGCTCCTCCCACCCCACGCCCACCTGTGCCTCAGTTACAGCCAGCGCTCTTAGCATTAATGTAGCCCCTTCACCACCACCAATCCTCTGTCAGTTTCAGTTCACCTGCTCAGTCATATCCGACTCTCTGCGACCCCATGGACTGCAGCACTCCAGGCCTCCCTGTCCATCACCAACTCCCGGAACTTGCTCAAACTCATCACTCAGTCAGTGATGGCATCCCACCATCTCATCCTCTGTCATCCCTCTCCTCCTGCCTTCAATCTTTCCCTCTGTCAGGAATGATCAGTAAACACGTGGCGAATGCCCACTTTTGAAGGTAACGGGGTCCTAAGACTGTAATCTATCAGAACCGACCCAGAAGTACAAGCTATAAGTTGCATCATTTGTTAATTGATTGGTGAGAAAGGGTATGTATTTCGACTTCAGGGATTGCTGCTGGATTCAACATCATGCTCCTGCTAAAATGTGCACACAGAGCATGGAAAGACGGATATGCAGACTTGATGGACAGTTCATTGATGGAAGGCTGCCGTCTCTTATCAGCCCTCAGGTTTCACTTCCTCACTTATTGATTGTACCAGACACACCCTTGGTGCACACACCTTTTCATCAAACACGAATGCTGTTCCCACACTGGCTTTCGCACCCAACCTGAAGTGTGGAAACAAAATGCAGAGAAGTAGGAAGAAAAAGCCCTAGGGATTAGCGTGTGACTCTTGCTTCCTTTCTGCCCTATTGTTGGCTTATGTCTCGTTCTTTGAGTCACTTTTTCATTGGACTCAATTTTAGAGTAAAAAATAAATAAAAGATTTTTCAAAGTACCTTATAAAGTATTGGGGCTTGATTGTATGCTCAATTATTTGGAATGTGGCCAAAATCCTTGCTTCGTTCCATTGCTTCACTCAGAGTAGCTTCTGTAGGGAAAGTCTCCAAGGTGAGAGGAATTAAAGAAACATCTCTGCTGCAGCTTGTCCTCATTATCACTCTTTTGTTGTTATATCATGCCTAATTTTATAAGAATAATGTTTCTAGCCCTTTGGAGCCCTCCACTTAGTTTTTATAAAATTGCATTGTAATAAATTCGAGAGTCAACATAGCCTTTTAACAAGAAAAATGAGACTTCTCTTTCAAAGATTCCCTGTCCCCTGAACTTGAAGGATAAGGAAAATATCTTGTTGAAATTAGTGTGAACTAAGAACCGGAAGAGCTCCATCTTTGTTCCGTGATTAGTTTAACTTACTAGGTGAACTTGAATACATATCTTCTAAGCCTTAATTTTGCCATCTGTGAACTGGGGAGAGAGTGTTCCCCCATCTTCCTATGTTCAGATGGGTTTGCAATAAAAGCAATACATTGGATGAAAAAGTAATAAATTATTCCCCAGGCTACAGTGATCTTGACATTTACAATTCCTTCCTGACTCGATTCTGTGCTTATAAATAATGAATGCTTTCACTCTTTCCAACCACTGTGTTTCAACACACTGGTAAAATTTAAAGGCTTCTTTCTTATCACAGTAAGCCAAGCTATAATTTTCACCTTACACAGACTTGTAAGCACCTTTTTTCCTTCTTTTCATTAAAAGCTGAGCATATACTTCTTAAGGTCTTTCTACTTTCCCTCTTTGTCCCATTACCAAAATGTTAAGCAAATTTTTAAAGTTATAAGATAAAGAAGATTGAATCACCTTCCACCAGCACTGGTTGAGCTAGAGACACACATACTTACAAAACTCCATAAATCCTTTTCTGATTAAAAGAACTGTTAAAACTTTGAGAATAAAGCAGTTCTCTCTCTTCTCATCATTAGGAAGAAGCTAATATCTGTGAAATGACATTCCTAATGAAAGCATGACTCAGTACTGAATAATATAATATATGGCTTTAAATGGCTTATACACTATATACATTTATTTTTATTTTCAGATTATAGTTGACCCCTGAACAAGTCAGAGGTTAATCCACCTATAATTTTTCATTGACTTTTCCTATCTGTGGTTCCTTTGCATCCTCAGAGTCAACCAACCTCAAACCATGAAGTACTATAGCATCTCCTATTGAAAGATATCTGTGTATAAGTGGACCTGTACAATTCAAACCCATATTGTTCAAGGATCAGCTGCAATTTTCCTATCAAAAATGCTACTTCCCAACTTAATTTGCCATTCTCAAAGTTTTGAAGGCATTATCAAATAATAGCAAAACAGAGTATAAACTGAAAAAAATCTATAGATCTCTCTGGCCCATGGCGATAACAGTTAAGTTTTCATTAACAGTTTCAACTGAAATACTTCCTCAGACAGCTTACCTAGGACCTCCAGACCCTGACACTGTCCCCCATCATGAGGTCAACAGCTGATCCCCCATGTGCCTGAGCTCCGCCCCATCTGTGGGTTTGGAAGAATCTGCTGGACTCCAATGTGTCTGCTTCTTGGGGCACCAGAGTCTCTCTTGGGATTCCAGTGAGTGCCGCATGCCTCTCCACATGGGATGCTGCCAAGCAGACCAGATTCCTCAAAGAGCCAGTCCCCTCCCTTCCTGTCTGTGACACCCTGTTAGAGCAGTCCTCAGACAATGTTATTTGTGCCTCGGCATTTTGCAGAGATTTGGTCAAGTAGCTCTTTGGGCTTTTACTTACTGACTTCCTGTTCTCTGGTGTGTTGGACAGGAAGCCCATTGAAGAGAAAGAGGAAGGACAGAGAGAGTCAGGCCAAGAACTAACCCCCTTCTATACTCAGGGTTGCCCCTTTCCTTGAGGATGAATATCTCTTTTCTAGACATGAACGATCTCCCAGTGGGCTTCAGTTCAGTTCAGTTCAGTCGCTCAGTCGTGTCTGACTCTTTGCAACCCCATGAATCGCAACACGCCAGGCCTCCCTGTCCATCACCAACTCCCGGAGTTCACTCAGACTCACGTCCATCGAGTCGGGAATGCCATCCAGCCATCTCATCCTCCGTCATCCCCTTCTCCTCCTGCCCCCAATCCCTCCCAGCATCAGAGTCTTTTCTTTCCAATGAGTCAACTCTTTGCTTCAGTAGTCCCCACCAGAACTTTCTTCTGGCTTCCTTACTAGTTCACTCAACAAAGCAGAACCTCCTATAGTGGGCACATCCTAAGTCCCTAGTAGCTCAATCAGTAAAGAATCCGCCTGCAGTGCAGTAAACCCGGGTTTAAATTATTGGGTGGAGAAGATCCCCTGGAGGAGGGCATGGCAACTCACTCCAGTATTCTTGCCTAGAGAATCCCATGCATAGAGGAGCCGGGCAGGCTGCACTATATAAGGTCTCACAGAGTTAAACATGACTGAAGTGACTTAGCACACACGCAAGGACAAGCTAAGATGCCTACTAAGTGAGGATGTATTTTTGTTTGGATGAAAACCACCCCAAACCAACCTCCGGGGATTGAACTTGAGGTTGAGAGACTGTGAGTTGAGGATGGGAGCAAGTCTGCCGGTGGTGAGGACGGAAGTGGGGGTGGGA
>SJYV01003004.1:3476-28024 GCA_006410875.1 Neotragus pygmaeus | reverse complement strand
AACCAGAGAACTAAGCCCATGCACCACAGCTAGAGAACTAAGCCCATGCACCATGGTTAGAGAACTAAGGCCATGCTCCACAACCAGAGAACTAAACCCATGCTCCACAACCAGAGAACTGAGCCCGTCCACCGTGCTAGAGAACTAAGCCGGTAACCCACAGCTAGAGAAGTCTACATGGCATAGCAAAGACCCAGCAGAGCCAAAAAGTAAATAAACTGCAAATGCAAGAATTTCATTTTGTTTTTTTAAAAAAGAGAGACTGTCTCTTCATCTCCCTTCCTTTCTTTTTGTTGTTAAAGAGAGATATCTGGGAGAGTGAGGTGACAATGCCTACTTTTTCTTTGATGATTTTATGTATCTGTGGCTGTGTGGGATCCTTGTGCTGCCTGGGCTTTTCTCTAGCTGGGGTGAGCAGGGGCTACTCTCTGGGTGTGGAGCACAGGCTTCTCACTGTGGTGGCTTCTCTTGTTGCAGAGCATGGGCTTTGGGCCCACAGACTGCAGGAGCTGCAGCTGCCGGGCCCTGAGCACAGGCTCAGTAGTGGCGGCGCGGGCTTAGCTGCTCTGTGCTTTATGGGATCTTCCCGGGATGGAAGATCTCCTGCATCTCCTGCATTGGAAAGTAAGGATCCTTTACCACTGAGACACCAGGAAAGCCCTCAGGAATATTTTAGATTCTAGTTTTCCACACTCATATCTGGTGAGAGAGACCAGGATGAAGAGGCCTGGGAGCTGGGAGTCTTCAGCCACAATTATGGCCCTGCCATCAAAAGCTCTGGGGCCTCTGGAGAGTGCCTGCTGCTTCCAGTCATGTCCAACTCTTTGCGAGCATGGACTGGAGCCCCCCAGGCTCCTCTGTCCATGGAATTTCCCAGGCAAGACTGCTGGAGTTGGTTACCATTTCCTTCTCCAAAGCCTACTTTTTAAAATCCAGAATCCTGCCCATCGTGGGACAAGAAGGTAGAACAGTCACAAGTGAGTCTGATGTCTAGATAGGCAAATTCACCCTTGGGGTATGTTGCACGTGTCTCGTTCATCCTCCCTTCAGTGGTCTGAGCTGGGATGTGTTAACACAGGTAATGAGTCATTTAAGTGCTGTTTTTCTTCATGCAAGATTCTCTCCTGTTCCAGCTCCTCTCCACATCTACCTGGAGAGAACTACTAAGCTAGAAAGAGAGCGACAAAGAAGAAGATGTTTAAACAGAGGCATCTGAAACCACCAGTGCATACACTTAAAGAAATACACTAGTTAACCGGGAACAGATCCATTACTTATCATACGGGGCTTCCCTGGTGGCTCAGATGGTAAAGCGTCTATACAACCGTAATTCTTGCTGTGAAATGATTTGCAAAGTTTATGTCATTGTGACAGCTGTTTTGTGAAAATTTTCAGTGAGGCTGACTCTGGTTTTGAAACTGAAAGAGTATGATGCCTACGTATTAGTGAAATTCAAGTATGTTTCGCTCTCTTACCGATGCAGACTGCTGACTGGTAATGTATTATGGAGCTCCCTTGTCCATTGACAGTTGAAGCAAAAATATTGTCTTAAGTAATGAATTTATTGGTAGCTGTTCCATTACCCAAAACGAATGTTTAGATTACTCATGAGAGTCTGTCATGTCAGAGCTACCAGGGAGCTTTTCCTGTGACACAATTTATTCTAAATCCTAAGTCCCTGTCTCGCCATGTTATAGCCTGTTAAATGTGTCATGGAATGATTAGGTAGAGAGATATGTGGTTTTGTTATTAACACAATTTACACAGGAGCACTGCAGAAATGAAACCCCTGCTGAACAAACTTGGGTTGAACTCTCAGCTGTTTCCTCTGTTTTTATCAGCACAAAGGATGTCCAGAGGCAAATCAGGATTCTCAACCCTGAGGATGCACTAGGAGGTGCTCTGTGAATTGCATCAAGGGTGCATACTGAAAAGTAACCCTCTGGCTTTATCATGGACTTCTTTTAACCACTCCAAACAGTGCTTCTTGATGCCCCCTCCCATGCCTCTTCTAACATCCCTGGAGGTATTTTGAAGGTCAGAAGACAGACAGAATATGGGACTTGTGGCATTACATAATATAACATTGGTGGCATATATATTACATGTATTGACAACATTATATACAACAACAGGCATGCATTCAGAAACCAAGCCATTTTTAAAACTATATGAAGCATAGAGAGAATTATGATCTGTGTTAGCACTGAGCCATTCATTCATTCATTTAGTTGACCCAAAGAGGTAGTTTTGGAGAGGTTACATACAGTCTTGGAATCAAAAGATCTGAATTTTACATTCTCTGAGGTTCTGTTTCTTCCATACCCATAAAATGATGATAGTGATATCTACCTGACAAAGTTTTTGGGTGAATAAATTAATTTATATGAAAATGTGAGGAGATATTCAGTAAACATTTGTGTAATTAATTATGCATCCAGCACTCCATGAGAGCCACACCATTTGTGAAAACCTTAGGGGTTTTTTTTTTTTTTTTTTTTTTTGTATTCTAGTTATTTTGTTGTTTATTTATTTATTGGCTGCTCTGGGTCTTCATTGCTATACACGAGCTTTCTCTAGTTGGGGCGAGTTGGGGCTACTCTCTAATTACAGTGCATGGGNTTTTTTTTTTTTTTTTTTTAGTATTCTAGTTATTTTGTTGTTTATTTATTTATTGGCTGCTCTGGGTCTTCATTGCTATACACGAGCTTTCTCTAGTTGGGGCGAGTTGGGGCTACTCTCTAATTACAGTGCATGGGCTTCCATTGTAGGCTCTGGGCATGTGGGCTTCAGCATTTGCAGTACTTGGGCTCAGTAGCTGTGGCACATGGGCGAACTGCCCCACAGCAAGGGGCTTCTTAACCACTGGACCATCAGGGACGTCCAGAACCTTAGGTTTTAAAAACCTGTTCATTTGCCCAGTTTTCATATAAATCCAAAGTGACTGAAGTTTTATATCTCCATAAATAAAAACATAAGTGGATCCTTTACCTTCAAAGCTTTAAAACCAGAGTACACTTCTCTTTCATGCATTCGATCCAACATTTCCCCCCAGACGTGGACCTCCCAGAGCTTGCTCGAACTCATGTCCATTGAGTTGGTGATGCCATCCAACCATCTCATCCTCTGTCATCCCCTTCTCCTCCTGCNAAAAAAAAAAAAAAAAAAACTGCCCTTGATTCTGCCTGCCTTTTCTTCTCTCTTTTACTACCAACTTCCTGTGTGATTGGTGCATTTCATTCTCTATCATATGAAATTACTGTCAAAAAAGGGCACCCGTGACCTCTGAGATGGGACTTCACCTGTGGTTCAGTAGTAAAGAACCTGCCTGCCAATGAGGAAATGTGGGTTTGATCCCTGGTGCAGGAAGATCCCCTGGAGAAGGAAATGGCAACTCACTCCAGTATTCTTTCCTGGGAAACCCCATGGACAGAAGAGCCTTGGAGGGCTATAGTCTGTGGGGTCACAAAGAATCAGAAACAACTGAGATACTAGAAGCAAATATAATGACCTCAAGATACCAGATCAATGGGTGCTGTCCATTTATTTTCCCACTTAGCATTACTAGGACATGTAATGCTCTCCCTTCTTAAAACCTGGTGTCCTGGCGCCACTTCCTCCGGTGATAGAAATCAAATGGAAGTGACTGGAATATAAGGAAAGGGAAGTAGGAGGAACTTACATAGATAATTCTTTCTTTGGCTCCAAATGTGGGGAGAGATAGGGTAGTTCTGGGAGGAAATGAGAGGTTAAAGGATATTTTAAGAGTTTTGTTTTGTTTTTAATTTACTTATTTGGCTGCATTGGGTCTTAGGTGTGGCACGAGGGCTCTTTGATGGTCTTTGCAGCATGCGAGATCTTAGTTGCAGCACGGAGGATCTAGTTCCCTGACCAGATATTGAACTCAGGCCGCGTGCATTGGCAGCGCAGAGTCTTAGCCATGGAACCACCAGAGAAGTACAAGAGTTTTATTTTAAAAAAGAATGACAGTGACTTAAAATATCTAAGTGCCCAAGGGAAGAATCTTATAGAAAAGGAGAGGATAAAACATCTGAGGGAGAATAACTGAAAGAACCAGACTTAGAAGAAACAGGAAGTGATGGGATTCAAAGCTGGGCTGGATCGGCCTGAGGTAGAAGAGATAGGGCCTAGCAAGGGACCAGGTAAGCAACCTTTTATTAATAAGTTTACTCAAAATTGCTTGTAGTTTTGGGGCAGGAACTTAAAGAATCTTCTGTCCTCTATAGACTCTAATTTTTTTTTNATGCTTTTGAACTGTGGTACTGGAGAAGACTCTTAAGAGTCTCTTGGACTGCAAGGAGATCTAACCAGTCTATCCTAAAGGAAATCAGTCCTGAATATGCATCGGAAAGACTGATGCTGAAGCTGAAACTCCAGTACTTTGGCCACCTGATGCAAAAAGCCGACTCGTTGGAAAAGACCCTGATGCTGGGAAAAATTGAAGGCAGAAGGGGATGACAGAGGATGAGATGGTTGGATGGCATCACTGACTCAATGGACAGGAGTTTGAGCAAACTCCAGGGGTTGGTGATGACCAGGGAGGCCTGGCATGCTACAGTCCATGGGGTTGCAAAGATTTGGACATGACTGAACAACTGAACTGAACCGAACTGAACTGAACTGAAAAGAGACAGTCCTTGTTTTTATTTATCTTATCATTTAAGTAGAGAAGACTCTTCAGAGTCCCTTGGACAACAAGGAGATCAAACCAGTCAATCTTAAAGGAAATCAACCCCGAATATTCATTAGAAGGACTGATGCTGAAGCTGAAGTTCTAATACTTTGGCCACCTGATGTGAAGAGCTGACATATTAGAAAAGATCTTGATGCTCAGAAAGCTTGAGGGCAGGAGGAGAAGGGGATGACATTGGATGAGATGGTTGAATGGTATCACTGATTCAATGGACATGAGTTTGAGCAAACTTTGGGAGATAGTGAAGGACAGGGAAGCCTGGTGTGCTGCAGTCCATGGGATCTCAAACAGTTGGACAGGACTTGGTGACTGAACAACAAAATCATTTAATTGAGAAGACACTCATGAAATCGCCAGAGACCTCCAAGTCCATGTATGAAAGTAATACTAATAGATAATCATGAACTGAGAAAATCCACAATGAAGTAGGGAAGAAAGAACACGCTTCTTGAAGTCTGCATGAAAATGGTGGTTCTTTATGGGGTGAGGGCATTCTCCTGAATCTCTTTGTCCAGGAACAGAATTGATTCCTTTGTCACACTGTCCTTCAGTAAGTGTTCATAGTTTTCTAAATATAGATCTTGTGTGTTTCTTGTTTGGTTCATTCCTAGGCATTCTATAATTTTTGTTATTGTTAACAGCATCACTGAATTTGTATCCCAGGGACAGGGAGTGAATGCCCAGACCTTAACTTATTGCCCTAGGTATCTCAGGTAAATGACAGGAACTGGTGAATTACTAGGAAATGGTGAGTTACCCGGACTTTTCACAAAACACCTCTGAGGCTCGTACCTGTAGAGAAGGTGGAGGTTGTTGCCCCAAGGGGTGCTGGCAGGAGGCGTTCGTGCATGCTCAGTCATTGCAGCCACATGGACTGTAGCCCGCCAGACTCTTCTCTCCTTGGGATTATCCCAGGCAAAATTACTAGAGTGAGTTGCCATTTGCTTCTCCAGGGGATCGAACCTGCGTCTTTTGCATCTCATACATTGGCAGGCGGATTCTTTACCACTGAGCCACCTGGGAAGACCCTCTGGCTAGAGGCAGAGGGCCCCAACCCAGAACCACCATCAAGACAGGCAGGGTAGCTTCCCCAGCTTTAGAAATTAAAAATTCGCCCTCCTTCCCTCTTTGATTTCTTTGAAGAGATGCTTTTGTGGGTTCAGAGAGTCTTAAAATGAGTGAATGGAGACTTCCCTGGTGGTCCTGGGACTAAGACTCTGCCTTCCAAATGCAGGGGGCCCATGTTCAATCCCTGATCAGGGAACTATATCTCACTTGCTACAACTAAGACCTGTTGAAGCCAAATAATTAAGTATTAAAATAATAAAATAAATAAAGTAAAATAAAGCACAAGCTAATTCTCCTTTTGTGGGAAGTTCTAAGAGCCAGGTTCTTGTAGAATACGGAAATTACAAAGATTAAGAAAGATGAATTCCCAGTGGTTAGAAAGACCCAGGAAATCACCATCAGCCCCCCAGCTGAGGAAAGCCTTGTCAGAAATCGGCTTTGAACTGTCTCCCTGTCCAGGTCACTTATTTCTCCTCACACTGCCTACTTTCATATAAAACAATAACAAATCACTCACACGGATACAGAGACTCATAGCACTGGGATAATGTGGTTTGTCCAGACATCCTCACTGATGACTCAGATGAAGTGAGCTATCTCTTCTGACATTTGGCTTTCTCTCATAAACCTTCTCTTATCTTGCCTTGCCTTTCAAAGTAAAGAAAAACAATTCCTCAGATGTCCTAACTATCAAGAGATTTAGGCAAACCCCATATATGTCTTTTCTTCAAGATAAATTAATAGGTTTTCAAATTCTGCCCAACTAAGAATCTGTTTTTAGAGTAATGGAAACTTTCATTTATGGTCAGATGGCCAATGGTTGCTCTAATGGAGTGAGAAAGCGACACCTCATATATGACTTCAGTAACTCACACTTCAAGCCAAGAATCAGGTGTTAAGAGTCTCAGAATCCCAGGTGGTGCCAAGGGAATTTCTGGATTCTGCAAGCCAAGCGTTATAGAGAAAGAGGACTAGAAAGACCTACTGTGCATGCTCAGGCAGAGAGAGCACTTTTAAACCTGTGGTGGCTGTATTTCATATGCATAAATTTTTCCTCTGTGCCCTTGTATCTTTGCCCATTATCACTTGCCATTATAACCACCAGGAAACTAGAAGGGGGAGGGGGGGAAATCTAAGATTTAAACCCTTCAACTTTTGTGTTGGAACTTTGGGTCCAAGTTGTATTAAAAAAATAATTAGCTTGAGGCCTGAAGTCCTTCTCTTCCGATTGCCACCAGCATCTAATGTCTCTCTCCTTTTCCACTATTTTTATTTGATTTTTTTTTTTTTCAGCCACATCTTGAGGCATGCAGAACTTCCCAGATCAGGGGTCGAACCCATGTCCCCTGCAGTGGGAACATAGATTCTTAACCCCTGGGCCACCAGGGAAGTGCACCTCCTCCATCACTGAGGATGACTATGGACTGACACTGCCTGGCACATCAGTAGGAAAACATTTACTTCTAGGTGATTCCCCTCTGTTCTTCATTCTGAATGTTTTTGCTCTTGAAAAAGACAAAACCCTTAAGCTCCATTGTCTTGTTTCATGCTTTCCTCTAATGTTAAAATAAGCAATAACTTCCAGTTTTTATTTTTTAAATGATCTCTATAACATTCTTTATTGTGTTCATTTCAGCATTTTGCATACCTACTATGCAGACTCATTCTCTGTGCATGTAACTCATATCTCTTTACATGGCATGGGATCTGAAGCTCTGAAACGTTGACTGGGTAGCATTTTGATCTTAGCCAAAAGGCTGAGAAACGATTCGAACATTTTGAAGAGGGCAAAGTTGGAATTTAGACAAACTCAATCCTTATCCAAAGCACATGTTCTTCCCAATAAACTCTGTTGTAATAATATCCACGGAGAATGTTATCATCCTTCACTTCCTCCTTTTCATGCTTACTTTGCTCATATGTTTTGTGTTTATTGCGGTTCTGAGTTATTCGTTGTTCTTGTTATTCAGTTGCCAAGTTGCGACCCCATGGACTGCAGCATGCCAGGCTTCCCTGTCTTTCACCATCTCCCGGAGTTTGTCCAAACTCAGGTCCACTGAGTCAGTGAAGCCATCCAACCATCTCATCCCTGATACTTCGTGTGAGCCAGACTTGTCTCCTGCCTAAGACCTTTCGTGGCTTCCCCCTGGGAAAAGTTACCACTGTCATCTCTGAGACCTGGCCTGCTTCCCTCATC
The DNA here is from genome assembly GCA_006410875.1 of Neotragus pygmaeus. Classification (NCBI taxonomy): domain Eukaryota; kingdom Metazoa; phylum Chordata; class Mammalia; order Artiodactyla; family Bovidae; genus Neotragus; species Neotragus pygmaeus. The sequence continues at coordinate 20,045 of SJYV01003004.1, read as the reverse complement.
TCCGGAACTGCCCGCCTTGTACTCTTCTCTCTAGTCATGCCATTCCCTCGCACTTTAGCCTGCTCCCTGACACTTTGCCTTCGATTCCTGCTTTTTCTCTGGCTTAGATTTATGCTACTCAAACTGCGGTTCTGGGGACCAGCAGCATCAGTATCACTTGGGAGCTTGTTAGAAAAGCAGAATTCCAGCCGCACCCTCAGATCCCAGGTGATTAGGATGTGCAGTGATTCTTTGGGAAGCACAGAACTAGAACTGGAGGAGGGCACGGCAACCCACTCCAGTATCCCTGCCTGGAGAATCCCAGGGACAGAGGAGCCTGGTGGGCTACAGTCCATGGGGTCGCACAGAGTCGGACACGAGGGAAGCGACTTAGCACACGTGCGGGGCCTAGAATGTTCTGTCTTGTCACGTTTTTCACCGTGACAACTCTCACTTATTCTTCACAACTTACCTTTGGAGAGCTGAGGTCAGTTTTCAAGGTCCCTCTGGGTGAGAGGTCCCCAAGCGTACAAGTTTTATATGTAGCATATAAGCTCTTCCCTTTTAGGGAGGGGGGATGTCTGTGAGAGTCTCCTGTTTCTACGCACAGAGCTGTGTAAGGCAGCTTTTCTTCAGAGTCATCAAACAAAACAGTATATTACAGAAGACTGACTGCACACACAGATACGTCAATCCAGCCGCCTCTATTAAGCCAGACGTTAAAGAGAGTTGCAATTATGCAAAACGAGGCCATTCTTCACACTAAAACTCTTTTTTTGTTTTGGAAAATAGTTATTTTTCATCACCATGTGTTATTTATGCTAACGTGTAATAGGTTTATTGTTATTTTAATGAACTGATCAATTTAATATTCCTGTATGACAGGAACAAACACATTTATTTACTTTATATGTAATCTTGTATTATTGATATATATTAACATTTAGTATTTATTCAATCAAGGAGATATTTTTATTTTAATTTCCCTTATAGTTAATGTTGGGCTTCCCAAGTGGCTCAGTGGTAAAGAATCTGCCTGCCAATGCAGGAGACGAAAGAGACGTGGGTTTTACCCCTCAGTCGGGAAGATCCCCTGGAGAAGGAAATGGCTACCTGGCAACCAGTTCCGGTGTTCTTACCTGGCCCACTTGTATAGTTCTCTCATTAGATCATAAGCTCCTTGAGGACTATGACTATGACCAATTCATCTCTTTTATTTATTGAGACAAAAAAAAAAAATGTAGCATCCTCCCCGAATATCTGGGGACTAAGGAGTGTGTTTACTCTCCAGTTTATAGAGAGGGCCCTGGGCAGCCTACACCCGAGAACCGGCTTCAAGGGTGATGATTTGTGTATGATGCTCTAACCCTCAGTTGCTAAAGTGAGTGACACATGGACATCACCACCAGCCCCGGGGGTACTCTGCTCCATGTTTCAGCTGCCTGGAGTCCCACCTCCCGCGGGAGGTCGGGGAGTTCCATGAGCAGCAGCGCCCATTTGTGCCCGGCATCATCACACCAGCAGTCATCTTCCCCTGCGTCCATGGTTCTCTGACTCGTAAAGGTACAGTGAGAGGACTAGGACTACAGAAACACAGATGGTGCCACAGGAGGCTCATCTGGCCTTGTGTGCTGGGAACTGACTTTAGCCAACTCCAGTGCGAGAGGAGGAAGAAGCCCATGGGAACAGAATCCCACATCATACTAAATTCTACCGCTATTAGGGACAAAAACAGCCACGTACCACACCTGCAAGCTTCATGAATCCCTGATTCCTACCCTTTAAATTTTTTTAAATCTTATATTGGAGTGTAGCTGATTAACAATGTTGGGATAGTTTCAGGTAAACAGCAAAGGGACTCACCCATACATATGCATGTATCCATTCTCCCTGCAAACTCCTCTCCGGTCCAGTCCACCACATAAGCAGAGTTCCCCGTGCTATGCACTAGGTCCTTGCTGGCTATTCATTTTAAATATAGCAGTGTGTAGAGGTCCACCCCAAACTCCTTAACTATCCCTTTCCCCTATCCCTCCCCACCGCACCCCCAGGGCAACCATAAGTTCATTCTCTAAGTCTGTGAGTCTGTTTCTGTTTTGCAAGTAAGTTTATTTGTATTTCTTTTTAGAGTCTGCGTAGAATGTATGTCATTTGCTATTTCCCCTCCTCTGTCTGGCTTACTTCGCTCAAAATGACAGTCTCTAGACTCATCCATGTTGCTGCAATTGACTTTATTTCATTCTTTTTAAAAACCCTGCTTCCTGCCCTTTTGAATGCCACAAGCCCCTTGCATGGAAGCCATGATGCAGTCGTATCCTCTTCGTGTTGGAATCCAGCAACAGAATTCTGTCAGGGACTGGGCGGAGGGTGGAACAAAAGCTTAGGTGATACCACTTTGATCCTGCTGGGGGGTACCTACTTAGTATTTCTAGCTGACCCACGTGTTTTGACCACTCATTTTTATCAGTGAAAATTTATTTTCCTTATCCTAATTACAAACTCTTTAGGGCTGGTTGGAGATAACAGTAGTTGAACTCTACAGCAGACCTCTGGTTTATGAACTATGAGAGTTTGTAAAATGCTAACTAATGAAGTGTGAGTTCCTGATGAGGGTACTTCAGATGTTAATGGACATCCCCTAGGGTGAAGAATAAAGTGTGCGTGCGCGCGCGCGCACACACACAAACACACACACACCCCTGTCTCCCACTGTCTATGCTGAAGTATCTTCAAGTAAATCAGGCAGTATAACAATATCATTAAGTTCAAATACACACAGTATAGTGAAAACTAGATATGGTAGAGTCTCATTTATCTGAAATTCAGCTATGCCATCATTTCATTTAACTGGAATAAAGTCAAGAACCTGTGAATAAACAGAGAATCATCACAGTAGATGCTCAATACCAGATTCACCGTATTTCACGGAATCCTCTAACCTCCAAAATACATGTCCTCCCCCTTTGCCTGCATAGAAAGAGAACTTTGAATAAATGTTACACTCCTAGTAATTCTGCATTTTCAGTCTCAGCCCCAGTTCCCCTCTTTGGTCCTGACTCAGAGCCTGTGTGTTCTCCATCTGCATGCAAATTCAAGTTCAGCTCTCTAGGGTTTTCTGACCCTTCGCAGATTAAGAGGAGCAACTTAGAAGGAGACAGGGAAGCTGCTGCAGGTGGGAAAACTGACAAACGGAAGTGGCAGCTTTTCAGTGTACCTGAAAATAAAGGCGGAATTGGCAAAATTTAATAAGTAAATATAAGAACTCAGTTCTTGTAATGACTGAGTCATATAATAAGTCAGTTACTTGAGGCCAAGAGCGCTTCATACCTTAACAGACCCTGTGGGCAAAACAGAGTCTAAGGCTCACGCTCATTGTATCAGACACCTGTTAGGCAACATTACAGACGTCTGGACCGCCTCTGTCCTGAGGCTGAGGCCCTTCATTCTCGGCAGTTCTCTGTGCTCCAGCTGGTTTCCGGCAGGTTCATCCTGACAGCGCTATCCTTATGCCCGAGCCTCGTGCACTGGGGCGTCTCTATTGGTGCTGGAGCCTGTGACACCGCTCAGCATCCATGTTGACAATCCAGAAGTTTCCGTGTGGTGGTAGTGGGGATGTGGGCAATGTAGGGGGGCTGGTAGATGCACTCTTTCCCCCCCTTCCTCCCAGAGGGGTTGTTCCAAATCTCCGTCACCCATCTGGCCTCTTGGAAGATGGAGCCCCCAGGTTGAGGGGTCAAGCAGTGGCCAGCTCAGGTCAGCCCCTGACTTTCCCTGCTGCCCACATTCTGTCTGCCTGGGACTGAGCCCTCCATATAGAGTAATTCATAGAAGCTTTGGCTTAGACTTGCCTTTTGAGAAACCCAGGCCAAAATACTCATCATCATCATGGAAGGTCAAGTTATTTCAAAAAATTGATGGTGAAGAATCTGCCTGAAGTCAGGATTTGATTTTGGGTTTGATCCCTGGGTTGGGAAGATCCCTTGGAGAAGGGAAGAGTTACCCAGTCCAGTATTCTTGCCTGGAGAAGTCCATGGACAGAGGAGCCTGGTAGGCTACAGTCCATGGGGTCAGAAAGAGTCGGAGATGACTGAGCAACTTTCACTGATTAAGAAGGACCAAAAACTGGGCACTGATTTCCACATACTATTTATTTGGCACATAGAAATTCCCATTAAAATTTTTTATTGTTTATTTATTTTTGGTTGCACTGGGTCTTGGTGGCTTTGCTCAAGCTTTCTCTAGTTGTGGCAAACAGGGATTACTCTCTTTTTTTTTAATTAATTTATTTTAATTGGAGGCTAATTACTTTACAATATTGTGGTGGTTTTTGCCATACATTGACATGAATCAGCCATGGGTGTGCATGTGTTCCCCATCCTGAACCCCCCTCCCACCTCCCTCCCCATCCCATCCCTCAGGGTCATCCCAGTGCACCAGCCCTGAGCACCTGTCTCATGCATTGAACCTGGACTGGCGATCTTTTTCACGTATGATAATATACATGTTTCAATGCTATTCTGTCAGATCATGCCACCCTTGCCTTCTCCCACAGAGTCCAAAAGACTGTTCTATACATCTGTGTCTCTTATGCTGTCTCGCATATAGGATTATCATTACCATCTTTCTAAATTCCATATATATGTGTTAATACACTGTATTGTTTTTTTTTTNACTACTTAGTGTTGCTGTCTAACTCATTCCGTTCTTTACCTTGTTAAAGGTGAAACCCCAGGCAGGCAATCCCAAGTCTGTGGTGTGCACACCAGTATCCTAAGCTCCCAGCAGAGAGCTTACCATGTACTAAGACTTCAACATTGTTGGTTCAGCTGTCACTGTTTGTGAATACAGATGGGATGCAGCAATCCAACCTACAAAAGTAAATTGTAGACTTAAAAAAATATTCACAACCTCCAAGTTGAGAGTTTATATTTTATTTTTTGCTTTTCAAACTTTTTATTTTGTATTGGGGTATAGCCAGTTGACAATGTGATAATTTCAAGTACAGCAAAGGGAAGGGACTCAGCCACACATATACATGCATCCATTCTCCCCCAAACTCCCCTCTCATCCAGGCTGCCAGAACATCGAGCAGAGTTGCCTGTGCTATACAGTAGGTCCTTGTTGGTTATCTGTTTTAAATACAGCAGTGTATACGTGTCAGTCCCGAAATTTCCTTTCCCCTCATCCTTCCCTCCACCCCAGCAACCATAAGTTCATTCTCTAAGTCTGTGAATCTCTTTCTGTTTTGTAAGTACGTTCATTTGTATTATTTCTTTTGAGATTCCACATATAAAGGATGCCATAGGGTATTTCTCCTTCTCTGTTTGACTTACTTCACTTAGTGGGACAGTCTCTAGATCCATCCATGTTGCCACAAGTGGCGTTATTTCATTCTTTTTATTGGGTAATATTCTATTAATGGCAACCCACTCCAGTATTCCTGCCTGGAGAATCTGATGGGCAGAGAAGCCTGTCAGGCTACAGTCCACAGCATCACAAAGAGCTGGACATGACTGAAGTGACTTAGCAGAACCACAGCTTCTTGATCCATTTCTCTGTCAGTGGGCATCATTTAGGTCACTTCTTGTTGCTATTTAGTCGCTAAGTTGTATCTGACTGTTTGCAACCCCAAAGAGTGTAGCTCACCAGGCTCCTCTGTCTGCGGGATTTCCCAGGCAAGAAAGTTACGTTTCTTCAGTGGGAATTTTTAGCACTTCAAGCCTGGGAGATAGCATCTCAGGTAACCCTGAGAGAAAAGAGGTGAGGGAATGAGCTAGGTTACATAGAAGTTTTACAATGAAGGGCAGATAGTCTGAAAGCAAAAGATTGTTATTAATTAAAGAAAACCAGATAGGTCAACTTAAGAAATTTAGCACTTTTCTATGTATGGGAAGATGCAGGAGCCTGGGCTCACTGAAATCATCCCTCTGTTCCCCTCAGCTATGCTGGGGGAGGTGGGCAGCATCCTGTTTTCACATCCGGAGCTTCCTCAGGGCTCACCGCGGGGAGTGGCTGTGGTATGATGGCTGCTAGACGGCAGGTATTCTTTCCTTTCTGAGTTCCCCCAGGGCACACCAGCTCTCCATCTGTAGTAGCTGTCTGTGACATCCTTGTTTACCGAAATGGCAGGAAATAGTCCATTTCTCAAAATCAATTAGAAGACAATTCACAGTGTGTATATATATATATATATATGTATATATATCAACCCCAAACTCCCAATTCATCCCACCCTCCTTCCCCTCTTGGTGTCTGTAAGTCTGTCCTCTGCATCCCAATCTCTCTGCTTTGCAAATAGGTTCAACACCAATACAGTATATTAATGCATATAGATGGAATTTAGAGGGCTTCCCTGGTGGCTCAGACGGTAAAGTGTCTGCCTGCAATGTGGGAGACCTAGGTTCAATCCCTGAGTCGGGAAGATCCCCTGGAGAAGGAAATAGCAACCCACTCCAGTGCTCTTGCCTGGACAATTCCATGGACTGAGGAGCCTGAGGAGTCCATGGGCTCTCAAAGAGTCGAACACAACTGAGCAACTTCACTTTCTTTTCTTTCTTTCACTTTCTTGTACCACTTTTTCTAGAGTCTATACATATGTGTTAAGATATTTGCTTTTCTCTTTTGGACTTTCGTCACTCTGTATGACAGCCTCTAGGTCCATCCACATCTCTGTAAATTGTACAGTTTCATTCCTTTTTATGGCTGAAGATAATATTCCAGTGTGTGTATATATATGCGCACACACACACATACATATATATACAGGATATACATTCCATTCCATATGTATATATAAATATGTCACATCTTCTTTATCCATCCCTCTGTCAGTGGATATTTAGGTTGCTTTCATGTTGTAACTATTGTAAATAGTGCTGCAATGAACACTGGGCTGTGTATATCTTTTGGAATTATGGTTTTCTCCCAGTATATGTCCAGGAGTGGGACTGCTGGGTCATATGATAGTTCTATTTCTAGTTTTTGTTCTCCACAGTGCCTGCACCAATTATTTCTGACTCTTAAGAAGGAAACAAATTCTTGTGGAAAGGAAGGAATCTTCCCCATCTCCCATCCCATGATCCCAATACTGTCACATCGCTTGGACATCTTTCACAATCACAATCACTTTTCTAAATGTAGGAAAAGAAGTAACTTAGTAAGTCCTGAGCCTACACTTAAGGATTTGACCCTTGATGATTAAATGGGGGTGGGGGGAGGTGCTTGGAATTATAGACAAAAAGAGTTACATGCTTTCACTGAAAATAGCCCAAGCATCATCAAACAATTAAATACAGTATTTCCCTTTAATAGAAGCTCAAATCAAATGTCTCACTCAATCAAACTAAGTTAGGAGAGAAACCATCTGTCCACTCCGGGTTCAACTTCAGCAGGCCTGTGTCAAACACCATTGGCTGAGGCCTGTTTGTATCATTAAAAAATTATCTTAACTGCTCGCTGCCAAAAGTAATTTGCCTAGCATTGTCCACTCCTCGGAAGCAGAACTAATGTTTCCTGTGGCTGTGAATGTCTGTGAAATAACATCACAAAATAAATGCCTACAGGCAGCTGGAGAGAGTGAGCTGATAATGGAGAGGAGCCCTCTGTAGGAGTTGATAAGAAAGACCTAAGGGGACGCATGTGCTGATGGCCACAAGGTACTCCTAGAAGCCACCAGACCTCTGAAAGATGGACTGATCTGGGGAGTCGACCACACACACAGGTTTATAAGTAGTCTAGGGCGTGTCACTGACTTCAGATTCTGGTTCCCTCAATGCCCCTGTCTCACTAGCTCCGACTGTTGCTTCCAGTGGCTTAACAACCCCATGCCCCATGCTTTTTTGAGTAGCCCAGATGACAGCCATAGAGGTGTGTCTCTCAAATCTTTTTTCAAGAAAGAATTTTCCAGCACTTCCCTGGTGGTCCAGTGGCTAAGATTCCGCACTTTCAGTGCCAGGGTTCCAGGTTCCATCCCTGGTCGGGAAACTATATCCCGCCTTCTGAAATGAAGATCAAAGATCCCGCATGCTGCAACTAAGACCCAGTAGAGCCAAAAAAAGAAAAAAGAATTAGCCATTGAGCTGCAAGGCTGCAGCTAACCAATGGCCTTCAGACTTCGAGATCAGAATTGTTGCTCTTGTTTCCGTCTTCCTGAACAGGCCCAGACGGTGACTGAGCATCATGGGTAAGCCTGGCTGTTTCTGCCCAACAAGAGGGACTCCACTAACTGGCAGTCTTCGCTCCCAGTCCCTGCTGAATCAGTTAAGACTGTCAGATCTGAATGGTGCTCTGAGGCTTCCCTGCCCAGTCCTGCTTCCTCCTCTGTGTTCTTTCACAGGGATCAGATCAGCATCAAAGAGCACAGAATTTCCCTGTTCATTCCTGTTTCCTTCCCCTTCATCTTCCACAGACATTACCCCCAATAAGTCAGTTACACCCTAACTCCACCCTAGCATCTGTTTCCTGGAGAATCCAGCTAAGCCACCCTTTTTAACACTCTCTTCAGATGACCCTATTTGATTATACCCCCTCTTCCCTCCCAGGCCCTCAATGGACGTCGCTTAGTATTCACTGAATATTTTTCCCCTGGGTTCACAAACTGACTTGGGGGTGGGGAGAAGCCCCCGAGAGCTTCGAGGACGGCCCTGCCCGTGACAGTGGACAACGGGAAATGACACTGGGAGGCCCCAGTTTCCATCACCCCCCAGCTCCCCACCGCGTACCCTCATCATCCACCGCTGTGCCTCCGTGCTGGCTCCTCCAGGCCTGCGAATAGCATCCCAAGACAACAAGCTGGAGAGACAGGGAGAATCTCCTGGAATGTAGGATCCAGCAGTGACAGATATAAGAAGTGCAGGTCTCTGGGTTTTCTCAAAAGATCCTTAGAAAAGCACATTTAATCTTAACCTTCCCTGGTGGCTTGGCTGGTAAAGAATCTGCCTGCACTGTGGGAGACCTGGGTTTGATCCCTGGGTTGGGAAGATCCCCTGGAGAAGGGAACTTCCCTGAACATCCCTGGTAGCTCAGACAGTAAAGCACCTGCCTACAATGCGGGAGACCCAGGTTCAATCCCTGGATTGGAAAGATCTCCTGGAGAAGGAAATGGCAAACCACTCCAGTATTCTTGCCTGGAGAATATCATGTCAGAGGAGCCTGGTAAGCTACAGTCTATGGGGTTGCAGAGTTGGACACGACTGAGCAGCTTCTCTTCCACCCACTCCAGTATTCTGGCCTGGAGAACTCCATGGACTGTATAGTCCATGGGGTTACAAAGAGTCGGACACGACTGGGTGACTTTCACATTCACATTCATTCACAATCTTAACTAGTTGGAAGAAAGCATCCAAAGTCATTGAAGACAGAGAGACAAAAACAGAGACCTCCAAAGTCTATCCATTTTCCCTGGAATCCAAACATGTTACGTCGGGAGCTGGACTGTTCGGACATCCTGGGCTTAATAGGTGCTATAAAGAGAAGAAGTTAAGAAGTGGGTGTTCTCTGCAGGGAGGAGGTTGTGCATGGCTTGGGTTAGGATCTGTGATGACTAAGGCACTTTGGGACAATATCTGGCTTAGTCACTGCTAGCCCTATCTTTGCAACATTCCACATATTTCCTAATTCTCTCAAGAAGGGGGTGAGTGTCATGAAATCCTAAAAACAGAATTAACTTAGTTATAGAAAGTGAACATGGGGGCTTCCCTGGTGGCCCAGTGGTTAAGAGCTGCTTTGCAGAGAGAGGGGACATATGTATACCTATGGCTGATTCATGAAGTTTGACAGAAAACAACAAAATTCTGTAAAGCAATTATCCTTTAATTTAAAAATAAATAAATTTATAAAAAGAATCTGCCTGCAATGTAGAAGACACCAGTTCGATCCCTGGTTTGGGGAGATCCCACATTCCGTGGGGCAACTAAGCCCATATGCCACAAATGCTGAGTGCATGCGCTGCAATTACTAAAGCTTGGACACCTAAAGCCCGGGCTCCGCAACAAGAGAAGTCACCATCAGGAGAAACCCATGGCTGCAACTAGAGAGAAGATCCCACTCTCCACAGCTAAAGAAAGCCCGTGCTCAGAACAGCCAAAAATAAATATTCTTCTAAACAATGAGAATGTCCTAGAGAGCCTACATGTGAAGTGAGGTGGGGACGGTGGGGGGGACATGTCTAATTTCAAGAATTCTGGCTTATTAACAAAAATACACTTATGATCAGAGCTTTCATTGTCTTTAGGGTTCAGAAAATTTAGTCCTATTGTTCATGCATCATTTTTAGGAGAGGAACAGAGACAAGGAAAGGGGAAATATGGCTGCAGTACTCTTGAACTTCAGAAAAGCTAACGCATCAGACATTGGCTCTTTCATGTAATACATGGAGCCAAACAGCTCTCCACTGTGGCCTCCACCCCCAGACCCTTAGATCTGTGCTTTTTCCTTGATTTTCTTTTGACTACAGGGGTGCCCAAGAAAATATCAAATCAGGGAGAAACTGTACCTCTCTGCAAAGAGCCTGGTAAAAACCCTAATTCTCAGATACCTCAGCTTCAGGCAACTTTCTGATCCTTCACTGAGAACCTTCCATTTTTGGATTGAGCTTCCACATATCAGGGCTTCCCAGGTGGCGCTAGTGGTAAAGAACCTTCCTGCCAACGCAGGAGACATCAGAGACGTGGGTTCCATCTCTGGGTCGGAAGATCCTCTGGAGGAGGGCACGGCAACCCAATCCAGTATTCTTGCCTGGAGATTCCCATGGCCAGAGGAGGCTGGCAGGCTACAGTCCATGGGGTCACGAAGAGTCAGACGTGATCAAAGCAACTTCGCACACAGCACGCCACCTATATGATACTGGAGTCAGAGTCAACGTTTGTGACTAGACTCATCCTTGCTGCCATGCACGAGTGTGTCCCTGGATAGCAGCAAAAATGCAGAAGCTTTCAGGCTCCAGTTCTAACCCACGGGGCCGTGCCGCCCTCAACCACTAAGCCTCGATCAGTGGATGAAACACTGCGAGCCTTTCTCTCTGTGCTTCTCTTCTTTCTAATCCTCGGACGCTTTGCCCCCAGAGGCAGCACTCCATACTTCCCCCCATCCTCTCCTCTCTCTTTACCTCAGTCTCATTTTCTGATTTATTTCCTCTGACTCTTCCCTTCACTTGATAGAGCTCTCCTGTCCATTTCAATTATTTTCCAAAACTCCCACTGGAAACAAACTCTTCCATTTCAGCCTTCTAGCTTAGAAGCTGTTCCTCTGCTTCACCCCACAATCACTGAGGCCAGGCAGGGGATGTAAACATTCTCCCACTAGCTGCCTTCCACTGATGTTTCCAATCCATTACTCCTCCACTCTCGTGCGAAAACTCTGCTCGCTTGATTCCCCCAACATTCGCACATTCTCAGAGCTGCCACCGCCCTCTTGCTCCTCCCATCTGTGACCTCCAAGTCCTGCCCCCCACACACAAAGTGCTTTGCCATCTTGTTTATGTACTTTTTTTCCCTCTACACCATGTTCAGCCGAAGTTCCTATTGTTAGGTCGGTGTGAACAGCAACAGTATGTGTTTGCGTGCATGCTAAGTCACTTCAGTTGTGCCCGACTCTTTGCAACCCCATGGACTGAAGGCTGCTAGGCTCCAGGCAAGAATACTGGAGCGGGTTTCTCCAGGCAAGAATACTGGAGTGGATTGCCATGCCCTTCTTCAGGGAATCTTCCCAACCCAGGGATCGAACCNCGTGTGAACAGCAACAGTATGTGTTTGCGTGCATGCTAAGTCACTTCAGTTGTGCCCGACTCTTTGCAACCCCATGGACTGAAGGCTGCTAGGCTCCAGGCAAGAATACTGGAGCGGGTTTCTCCAGGCAAGAATACTGGAGTGGATTGCCATGCCCTTCTTCAGGGAATCTTCCCAACCCAGGGATCGAACCCGAATCTCTTATGTCTCCTGCACTGGTAAGCAAGTTCTTTACCACTAGCGCCATCTGGGAAGCATAAGTTTAGCTGTACCTAAAATCCCCAAGTATGTGGCTTAAATAATACAGAGTTCATTCACATAAAACAAGTCTAGAAACTAGGCGGAACAGGGTGAGAAGGGTGAATCCATGTTACTGGGAACTCAGTCTTTCTGTTCTTAGCCTGGGTTTCTATCCTTCAAGTGGCCTCAGGGTTCAAACTGACTGAAAGGCTAAAAGAAGAAAAGGGGGAAATAAAACAGCAAATGGGTGCACCTTCCGGATGGCTGCTCACTTCAATTTTCCCAGGTCTACCTCCCCTCTGAGCACTTCCACTTACTATATTCTTTGCTGTGCCACCTGCAGAGGAAGCTGAGAAGGGCGGTCTTTTAGCTGTTCAGGGTAAAATCAGTGAAAACTAACATTCATACCTTATAGTTTTTGTCCAATATCATTGACCTTCACTTCTACTCCGCTTCCCCACCCTATCCTTCATGACCATTCTCGGTACTTTGTTATGCCACGCCTCCTGATCAACTAAGTTTTCATAGCCTCCTCTCTGGGCTTCCCAAGTGGTCAGTGGTGAAGAATCTGCCTGCCAGTGCCGGAGACCCAGGAGATATGGGTTCAGTCCCTGGTTCAGGAAGATCCCCTGGAGGAGGAAATGGCAACCCATTCACTTATTCTTGCCTGGGAAATCCTATGGACAGAGGAGCCTGGTGGGCTACCATCCATGGGGTGGAAAAGAGCTGGACACGACTTAGAAATGGCGCGCACACACATCCTCCTCTCTGATCCTTCCCGTCTACCCTTGCAGCCTCCATGCTCTCACATCTATTCTTCCACCACATCAAATCAAGTCCCTTGGTCCACTTATTTTAAGATTTTTTTTCATGTGGACCATTTCTAAAGTCTTCATTGAATTTGCTACACTACTGCTCCTGTTTACGTGTTGAATTTTTGGCCACAAAGCATGTGAGATCTTAGCTGGAGATCAGCACCCCCTGCATTGGAAGGTGAAGCCTTAGCCACCGGACCACCAGCGAGGTCCCTCCCTTGATCCTTTTATCCCCTGCCCCTGCCCCTGCATTTGGGTAACTTACAGACTGTCACGGCATTTTGGACCCTTGACGGGTCAGACACAAAGATGGAATTAGACATACCAGAGATTTACTGGGGGAAATGCCTGTAAAGATAAAGGGGGAGGCAGTGTGAGTCATCAAGGAGAGGTTTTCAGCCATGATGCCAGTGTGCCACCTGTGAAAGGAGATAGGGAAGGCAGGTCCTGACTGCAGCACTGTTCTGAGAAAATCTCCATCAGGTCACTGGAAAGTCTTGGAGCCAAGATTGCCCATTAGAGGGCCCCTGTGTTTGGCAGAAACAACCCAGATCCAGTGTGTCCCCTGCACTCAACTTCCGGTCCCCTGGGTCACCCACACTTTCATCTACATCCCCTACAATTTCTACACCTCTCCTGAAATCCCAGCAGAGCTCTCCTGCCTGTCTTCCTGTATCTCAGATCACTTGTTTTCTATGTCTTCCAGGATCTTGCCTCATTCATTAGTCCATTTGCCCCTGCTTCTTCACCCCTACCAGCAAGAGATGATAGCAGAAGCATAAAACAGCACAGGGAGAGGTCAGGGAACTGCCAGGGGCTGGTAGGGCTGGAGCAAAATGTACGAGGCTGGGCATCCTTCATCATGTCAGCAAGGGCCACACAGAGAGGGCTTGAGGGCTATGCCCAAGAGCTTGAGCTTCATCCCACAGTGGGGAGGAGTGAGCCACTGAAATGGCATGAAAATGTCATTTAAGGAATTAATCAGGAAATGGCAGATTAGCATTTCATTTGGATCCCTCTGGGGGCAGGATGAAGAGAGATTTCATGGAGCAGAGACCAGAGCCGAGGCCAGGAGAACAGCTACTAACAGACTGTCACAGTGGGCTTGGGAAAGTGAGAATAACAAAGAGACCCCAAAACAAAAGTGAGGATGTTTTGTTGGCAGTAGGATGTACTTCAGATGTCCTGAACTCCCTTCTCAGCTTTTTCAGAGCTTTCTTGAACTTCCCTTCAGACAGCCCGCACTCAGCACCTCCCAAACCCACAATTTTATCTTCCTACCTCTGACATCTGTCCTCTCTTGCTTGGGAGTCAAAGTCACCCCACCTAGTGCCTCTGGGATAATCGATCAGATCTTTACAATTCTTCCTCATACACACCTCTAGAGCACGTTTTCTCCCATCTGCACCCTGGGTGTCCCATCATCAGATCAGGCTTGCCTGAACCACTTGACACACTCCTCAGCTCTCACCTGCCACCATTCTTCCACCCTGATTTATCCTTCATGTTGCCATCAGCCACTTATTATCCCTCTGATTGCAGTCTTGCAATGGCTTTCATTTGCTACAAGAAAAAAAACCAAGCCCTTTATTACTGTATGTGAGAGCTGGCTGTAGTACATCTACACACAGCCTTAGCTCAGATGAGTCATCAATCTGCTATGCCACATGGCCTTTCACTGAAGTTACACTGTTAGTAACAGAGGCTTCCTCAAAGTAAATGTTGGATGGCTAGATGAATGAAGGAATGAGGGAATGAATGAACATTAGCCATCTAATTTTGGCCCGAACTTACTAGATGCTGAGCTAGTGCTATAGTCTGAATATTTCTGCCCCACCTCCAAAATTCATATTTTGAAATCTTGACTCCCCAAAGATGACATAATATATTACTATTTATAATATTTGGGTTCTTTTTAGTCACTAAGACATGTCTGACTCTTTATAACCCTAGGGATTACCCAGGCAAAAATACTAGAGTGGGTTGCTATTTCCTTCTCCAAGGGATCTTCCCAAATCAGGAATCAAACCGACATCTCCTACATTGGAAGGCAGATTCTCTACCTCTGAGCGTCAGGGAAGCTCATATTATAGTGTACTATACTACTACATACACACATATAGTATATATATTCTAATATATATAGTATATAGAGATTATATGGGGCTTCCTGGGTGGCTTAGATGATAATTTGCCTGCAATTCAGGAGACCTGGGTTTGATCCCTGAGTTGGGAAGATCCCCTGGAGGAGAAAACGGCAACTCACTCCAGTATTCTTGCCTGAAAAATCCTATGGACAGAGGAGCCTGAAGGGCTACAGTCCATGGGGTTGCAAGGAGTCGGACATGACTGAGCAACTGAGCACCTATAGTATGCTATATTACTATATACTAATGTAGTATTAAGAGATGAGGCCTTTAGAAGGTGCCTAAGTCATGAGAGTAGAGCCCTCTTGAATGGGCTCCTTCGTCCCTTCCACATGTGAAGACACAGGAAGATAGTCCATCGCCCAACCCTGCGGGTACCCTGATCTCAGACCTCTAGCCTCCAGAAATACAAGAAATAAATTCTTGTTGTTTGTAAGTTATTTTGTGATAGCAGCACAATGGACTCAGCTAGGCAAGATGATCTGCTGATTTCTTACTATACTGCAAACAAAATCATTTTTCCAAATTCCTCATTTCATTTAGAAGATGACTTTAGGGAATAGCTAAGTTCAGAATAGAGCCACATAATAGAGTATTATGGATTTTCCCTAAACTATACAAACAAAAAATTATCTATTTAAAAACCCTCACATTACAGCACAAGGCCTTAAGCAAAGGAAAATCTAAAAGCTGTGCTGAAAGAAACATTTAAAGAATCACACTGAACAGATGAAGATTCTCTTAATCCTTGAGTCTTACATCCCCATCAGTAGGGAAATGGAGACTATGAATAATGTTTAGATCACAATTTTCATCTTCACAGAATTAAAAATCTGGGTAGTTTTCCTGACTCGTATTTTTATTAGGACACCATCCTAAATCCACATATGAAAATCTTCGAGGATGATGCATTGTACACAGTATTAGTGACTAACTGTTAGGTGGAATATCCATTAAAATCCAGCTGGTGAACAAAATGACAGTATCATTTTTTTCAATGCCTCATCAAGAGATGCAAAAAAAAAAAAAAAATTTCCCTGAGTCACCAAGTGATTGTTCATATTAATCGAGATAAAACTATAATAAGCTGCAGACAGAAGCCCCCACGGCACACCCGAGCCCTCAGAGGCAGGACCCATGCAAAGAACTCAGGAACTGCCTTGCAGTCCAGGTTGCCTTGACAACTGCTTCCATAGAACCAGGCGTTCAAAGATAAACTCCAACCAAGCAACGAGGAAGACTAATTGGTGATCAGACTCCCACATCTAAGGAGGCCTTGCGTTTGGATGGTATTGTGCCAACTATTTCTCAGTTTAAATGGAAATTTAGGTGGCAGTGTATTTTCAACCTTACTTCTCTTCTTTCACTGTTATTTTTCATGGAATTCCCCCTGCTTCTTTCTCAGTTCCAAAATAAGACATCCCTTCTTAAAAAGGATAACCACCACAGTTAAATTGCTACCTTGGAGAAATCTAACCTAGAAAATAATTCTTTCTCATGTAAAACCAAAATTCCCACCAAAGGGCAGCAATAGAGCCAGGCGGAAGTGAGTGGCAAATGGGAGGGACTTTGGGGGAGATTTAATCAGAACTCTTTCTCCGTGTGTGTGTGTGTGTGTGTGTGTGTGTGTGTGTGTGTGTGTGTGTTTGGGTGTGTGTGTGTGTA
>SJYV01003002.1:2334-22933 GCA_006410875.1 Neotragus pygmaeus | reverse complement strand
TTCATTCAGCTGCCCCTTTTCTTCTCCCCCCACACAACTCTGTCTGAGACCACTTCTCCCAAGGTCACTGCCTTCCCCTAGGGAAACAAACCCATTCCTCCATCAGTGGTCTTTGGGAGCATTAAGGGAAATACATGCAATAATACACAGGCAAGAGAGTTGGTTTGAAGTGATAAGGGGGCTCCTTGTCAAAAGAGGAGGGAGACCTGTCTTCCCTGGTCATGATGCTGACAAACTCCTGAAACCCCAAGCGGAGACGGGGATACTGTTCTGTGAGGGGAGAAGAGAGGCTGACAGAGTGGGGGCAGGGTGGAGGTTGGGGGTGAAGAAGGAGAACAGAGGAAGCAAAGCACTTGGAAAAAGTCTCATGATTTTGGGAGAAAACTGGGAGATGGTCCTGAGAAGCCATGGAAGAAAGACAGGGTTTAGTTTCAGTCTAGAACGAGAGCCAGCATGAGAGGATGGGTGTCATGCATTGTTGCTTAATGATACAGCTCTGTTTAACCTCTGTGTTATTCTTCCCAAGGTGACACTGACCCCTTACCACTGAAACAGGTGCCTGTGTTTGTTAGACAAATACTGCCAGGCCTGCCACCCCTTTAGCTCCAAAGTCAGAGGTGCAGAGAGCCAGGATCAAGAGCTGAGCTGCTCACCAGGGATGAACAAATTGCCAGAGATGTGGTGAGTGATCCCAGGTCTAGAGAGATGTACATGGAACGCATTCCCCTCATCCTCTCAAGGAGCAGCTCAGATCCTAAGCCTGGGTTTGGCTTTGCCCTCGGCCTTTCTGCTTCATTCCAGCCCAAGATTCTATTCCACGTGCTGGTGCCCTTCGTCTCCCCCCTCCCTTCTCCCTGCCCTAGTCCACTCGTACCTGGGTCACCCACCTCTCCAATTGCCTTTATTATTATTATTTTTTAGGTGCATTGTCCTGTTTTCCCTTGTGGCCTGGGTTTATGCCGAGCCTACTATGTACGGGGAGATTCTATCCCCCAACTACCCTCAGGCATACCCCAATGAGGTCGAGAAGTCTTGGGACATAGAAGTCCCTGCAGGGTATGGGATCCACCTTTACTTCACCCACCTGGACATAGAGTTGTCCGAGAACTGCTCCTATGACTCAGTACAGGTACACTGTGATGGGCACGGAAGGACGGGGCTGGGGTGGTGGACTGAGAGCGTGAGCACACAGTGAGCTGGGTCACATGGTCCTAAGGTGGGAAGTGGTCTATCTCTCTGCCCTCCATACCAAAATATTACCCTTTCCTGGGTTCTTTTGACTCTTCTCTTAGATAATGTCGGGAGGCCATGAAGAAGGGAAACTCTGTGGACGGAGGACCAGCAAGAATTCCAACTCCCCAGTGGTGAAAGAGTTCCACATCCCATACAATAAACTCCAGGTGGTCTTCCGGTCGGACTTCTCCAACGAGGAGCGGTTCACCGGTTTTGCTGCGTACTATGTTGCCGAGGGTAAGGCTCACCTCGCTGTGCCCCATTGATCCAGCCATGAGACTGGAAACAGGGCAAACATTGAGCAACGAAGGGAGTGAGGATTCCATTTGTAACTCTTATGAAGTATTGACTTGGCTTGGCTTACTCCATGAATTGCCTTTGTGAAAGTCAAATGTGTTAAAAAAACACCCCAGTAATTTATTGAGAACCACTATGAGCTGGGTATTGTGTTAAGAACTTCACTTATATTAATTAAATCTTTACCTAAATTGTATAATTTGAAGAGCTTCACAAGTGGTACTAATGGTAAAGAACCCACGTGCCAATGCAGGAGACGCAGAGTCATGGGTTCAATCCCTGGTTAGAGAAGACCCCCCTGGAGAAGGGAATGGCAACCCCCTCCAGTATTCTTGCCTGGAGAACGCTGTGGACAGAGGAGCCTGGTGGGCTACCGTCCATGCTGTTGCAAAGATTTGGACTGAAGCGCCTTAGCACTCCCTCAGATCATGTTTGTTTACTTGGGGTCGCGTGGCTGTCGCTGCTGCACACAGGCCGTCTCTCCGTGCTCTCTTGGGTGCCGCTCTCTAGTCGGAGCGCGTGGGCTTCTCTTCGCTGTAGCTTTGGCTTCTCATGTTGCAGAGCACGGGCTCTAGGCCATGTGGGCTTCAGCAGCGGTGGCATGTGGATTCAGTGGTTATAGTGCAGGAGCCTAGTTGCCCGGAAGCATGTGGAATCCTCCTGGACTAGTGATCGAATCTGTGTCCCCTGCGTTGTCAGGCAAATTATTAACCACTGGACCTCTAGGGAAGTCCTACCTCAATTCTGAAAGCAGATGTTATTATCTCTATTTAAAGATAGGAAAAGTAAAGATTAAGGAAGCTAAATAATTTGCCAAGACTCACACAAGGAATGTGTGGTATTCAAGCCCATTTAACATATAGCAAACAAACTTTCACATTCTATGTGTGTCTATACCTATCTTCAGGGTACCATGATGTTAGAACATCTCGTAAAGCCAAAGCCTTCTTTAGATTTGACAGAAGTGCCAGCATCATGTAAGGTAATACGTGTATTACTTGTTCCTCCTTGCAGAAGACATATTATGTTAAGCTTGCAGAGTGCTATTCCTGGAGCGGAAATGCTCTGTTTATGAAAAAGGTCAAGGGTCTTCGGTCCAGGGTCTTGACAGCTCCCACTATAGATGCACAATGGGAGAGCACAACTCTAGAGTCATATTTCAGGAGAGTAACATAGAATAACTGCAGGAGGCCATGGCAACCCACTCCAGTGTTCTTGCCTGGAGAATCCCATGGACAGAGGAGCCTGGCGGGCTACAGTTCATAGGGTCACAAAGAGTTGGACATGACTGAAGTGACTCAACACAGTATAGAGTAACAGTATCCTGAAATGTGATTCATTGAATGTCTCTAAGCAACAGACCCTTCCTACTTTTCTTACACTTGCAGTTTTGGGCTTAACTTCATTCTTCCTTCTAGGTCTTTGTCCTTAACCACTGTCTTCCTCTGCTCTTTGTAGATGTAGACGAGTGCACAGCCTTTGCAGATGCTCCTTGCAGCCACTTCTGCAATAACTTCATTGGTGGTTACTTCTGCTCCTGCCCTCCAGAATACTTCCTCCATGAAGACAGGAAGAACTGTGGAGGTGAGCTTGGCATCAAGAGAGGTGAATGTTCCCTGGGATTTGGGTTGGCTAGAGCCTTCAGTCAGGTGTCTGTCTACCCTTTTCGATTTTGATTAGCCACGGCCTTGAGTTGGCATCAATTTTTAGTTACTCATAAACAGAAAGGGAGCCACAAGAGTGGAGGAAGATAAGCCTACAGGGTCAAGTTAATTAATTGGAGAAGAGAGATAGGTGTCAACTTGGGCCTATCAAGTTGACAAACAACAAAATCTCCACACAAGCGATGCGATGGAAACCCAATACATATTAGGTATCTCTGCTGTTATGCACTGGTGTGTAATTGTGGCACATGGACTTCAGTTCATGAGAAGGATCATAGAGAAGAGCTGGGACTCCTTGGCCTGACCCTGTATTTGATTCTCCTTTTCTCTTTTTCTTCCTTAGTCAATTGCAGTGGGAATGTATTCACCACAATGACTGGAGAGGTTGAAAGTCCTAATTACCCCAGTCCATACCCAGAGAGCTCAAGGTGTGACTATCAGATCCAGCTGGAGGAGGGGTTCCGAGTGGTGGTGACCATGAGGAGAGAAGACTTTGATGTGGAACCAGCTGACTCCGAGGGCCACTGTCCTGACAGCTTACTTGTGCGTGACGGTTGATCAGTTTTCTTCCAACTCACTCAGAGAGAGTTCTCCCTGAAGACACATTATCTAGCTTTCTGTCCCTTCTTTTTTTCTTTCTCTCCTTATTTTATTTTATTTTTATCCCTTCCGTGTTACCTTTTTCTTTTAGTTCTTTCTCCCTTCTGATTTCCCCATTTTGATTCTCTTCAGTTTGTGACAAAAGATCAGCATTTTGGTCCTTACTGTGGGAATGGCTTTCCTGGGCCACTAACAATTGAAACCCAGAGCAGTGCTCTGAATATCATCTTCCAAACTGACGGATCAGAACAAAGAAAGGGATGGAAATTTCGTTACCATGGAGATCGTGAGTAACCTAGAAGCTGTCCTTCGGTTGGTGGGATCAGAGTCCTTGCCCAAGGTAAAATTAAAACAGCAGATTGCTGTACGATGGATATCCTGAGAACACAGCAGCTCCTCAGCACCACGTAAACCTGTCAGTGGTTGTGGGAAACCCTCAACTTTTAGAAATCCTTCAACTGGATTTTCAAATGCAGATGGCCTGGGGGTGGTTAGTTAGTAATGTCATTATTCCATTTTATTTCATTTCAATTCACTGTCAGACTTACGAGATTTTAGTTCCTTGACTAGGGATCAAACCTGTGCCCTCAGCAGTGAGAAGGCTGATTCCTAAGCACAGGATCGCCAGGGAATTCCCTGCCATATTATTTTAACCACCTCCGTGTTGGAATGCTGGGTTTCAGGACTGAGGATGAGTCAACAACTGTAGAAAATATGTTGTTATTTAGTTGGTAAGCTCTGTCTGATTCTTTTGTGACCCCATGGATTGCAGCCATCCAGGCTTCTCTGTCCATGGGATTTCCCAGGCGAGAATACTGGAGTGGGTTGAATTTTCCTTCTCTGGGGATCTTCCTGACCTAGGGATCAAACATGCATCTCCTGCATTGGCAGGTGGATTCTTTACCACTGAACCACCAGGGAAACCCAACAAATGTGAGAATGATTATATGTAATAATGATTCTCCAATGGTTTGGTAAATTTCTTTTCCTATCCTTTTCAAGCAATCCCTTGTCCTAAAGAAGTCACTGCCAATTCCTTCTGGGAGCCTGAGAGAGCAAAATATGTGTTCAGAGATGTGGTGAAGATAACCTGTGTGGATGGGTTTGAAGTTGTGCAGGTAAAGCACTGTCAGGGGCTCCTCTCTCGTCCCTAGGTCAGGAGGAGTGCACTGGAATCATCTGACCAGTTACTGAATGTTTTCGTTTGAGTGAGGTCTAGCACCTTCTCCATCAAGAGAACCCCTCAGGATCTCTAGTTGTCTTCTCAGCCATGAAGGTCCTTGGACATTTTCACATTCTCCTTTTGGCTTAAGTTTTCATGGGGAAGGGGACTGGTATGCTGGGACAAAGTTCTTTTAGCTCCGACTCCTGGATGCTTTGGGTCATTCTACTAAGATGTCCCCAGACTTCTTGTGATAAAGACTTCTCACTGATCCAAGGCCAGAGATCAATTCCATTTTTGGCTTTTGATTCCCTGTATCTCTTTTATAAACTAATATTGAGATTTATTATTTTCCAGGGAAGTGTTGGTTCCCCATCTTTCTACTCTACTTGTCAAAGCAATGGAAAGTGGAGTAATTCCAAGTTGCGGTGTCAACGTATGCATCTCTTTAAAATGGGACTACTTTTGTCAAAAAGTGGGCGGTGGCCCAATCCTTGGAAATCCCCACTCATTCCCCAAAATAGTTTGAATAATTCTACTCATTAGCCTATGAAATTACTCAGTCTTATGAAAACTCACAACTCTGATGCCTCTCATCTTCTGAGATAGCCCACAGTCTGTCTATGGACTGTGTATCTTCCTGAATAAACCTTCTTTCCCTTAAGAATAAAGGAAATGGAAAGATTAAGGCACTGAGAAACAAACACATGGTTTCTTCTTAGGCTTGTGAGATAGTGGATTGGGTTTTGAAGGGAAGTCGGTCTTAGAATCCTAGTCCTGATCTGACCCCAGGCCGGCCAAACCAGCAGATTTCTTACAAAGAGAGGGTCTATGAGATTAGTAGAGTTAATAGCATTCTATGGGTCCATTTCTACAGAGGCCTCACCAACCACTGGGAACCAGGTTCGTTCTTGCCGCTTTCAAGGGGCCATCTGAGTGTCAGGACTCAGTGGGCTGGAGAGATGAGCATGGCCACAGAGAGGCTGATGTGGAGGATTCATCCCAGATGTGCTTATGGATGGGGGAGGCAGGGAAGGAACACAGCTGGGGAGATGGACTGGCCCAGGGACTCTTCCTGGGAGGAGGCGTCTATCCTGATCATCTCTCTCCTGCCTTCCTCCTGTAGCCGTGGACTGTGGCACTCCTGAACCCATTCGGAATGGTCGAGTCGAGGATCCAGAAAGTACTCTATTTGGTTCCATCGCTCGCTACTCTTGTGAGGTGCCATACTACAGCATGGAGTATGAAGGGAGCGGTAAGTTTCCTTTGACTAAAGAAAAGAGAAAGAAAGAGTGAGAGTGTTGGAGGGTGAATACTACAATCTTTCTGGGTTGGAGAGAGTTTGGAGAGAATGAGGGAGATGGGCTGGGTTTTGTTCCTCTTTGTTTAGTCTAAAGATACAATTTTCACACAGGATGGGGTTGGGGGCATGGATTGTACAGGATCACCTGTAGAGTATCATAGAGGTCACCTAGCTCAGCTTCAGGAACTCCCCCTAAAATATCCATTTTCATATCGTCATCCAGCTTTTGACCAACTATGTAATGTAGAGCCCACAGGAGTAATGCTTCCAGCTTCAAGCCTCTATTCTATGATGACTTTTTTTTCTACACCATGTGGCATGCAGAATCTTAGGTCCCAAACAGGGTTCAAACCAGTGCCCCCTGCACTGGAAGCACAAAGTCTTTTAACCGCTGGACCACCAGGGACTTTCTTGATGGAAAGGCCTTGGTGGTGCTGTATGAAGGGCTGGATGGCTCATGATATGTCCCAGTTCATTGCTTTCAATTTAATTTCCTACTTAAAGCACTTTCCCAGCCTCCACCTTAATCCTCTTCCTTCTGCTTTGGAGAATGTTCCTTCTAATCCCTGGGCAAGGGGATTGTTTGGGGCCAAAGGGATTGTTTGGAGGATGTTCTCAAGATTATTTTACGGTAGGTTTGATCCCATTGCCTCCTAAAATCCCAGAGGCGCTGAGGCTCTGAATGGAAGGCAGAAGATAAGTGAGATGTGATGGTGAGTGTGTTTCTTCTTCCTGTGCTGTTTCAGAGGTGTATCACTGCAGTGGCAATGGGAGCTGGGTGAACAAGGTGCTGGGCACAGAGCTGCCGAAATGCATTGCAGGTAATCAGGGCTCAGCCTTGGGGAGAGAGCATGTCCTCAGGTGTGCATATAGGGCTCACCTTCTAAAAGGAGTTGTAATCCTCTTGGGAAGGGACCTGATGATCTGGGCCTGCCAGACCTTAGCTCAGTGAGGTGGAGACAAATCTGGGCATGGATCTGGGAATTCATCAACTGCCCTGTCAGGGTGACTGACCCTACAGAGAAAAGTCAACCAGTGACAGTTGATGTCTGAGTCCAGGGTGGTTAGATTTGGTAATGTTGGTGCAGAAAGAGGATCTAGGATTGCTGAAAACAGGGTTTGAAAATTGAGAGTGAGCAACCAACACTTAGAAACAAGATTAGTTGAATATCCTAGTTATTATATTAAAAACCTATCTGGCAACAAGATACAGAAGAATGAAAGAAATAAGGGGTTATATAGAGATTAGACGGCTTCTCCTGGTGGCTTAGATGGTAAAGAATATACCTGCAATTTGGGTTCAATCCCTGGGTTGGGAAGATCTCCTTGAATAGGAAAATACAACCTACTTCAGTATTCTTTCCTGAAGAATTCCATGGACTGAGGAGCCTGGTGAGCTAGTCCATGGGGTCAGAAAGAGTCAGACATGACTGAGCAACTAACACTCAGACCATCGTTATAGAGATCAGAGTTGAGTGGAAGAAGACTCCTAGACAAAGCCGGGAATATAATAATGATGCTCATAGTAACAACATTATAAGTGAGAGCTAGGGACTCAGCTAACTAATTGAATTTATTATCTCATTCAATCAAGTCTTTGCAATAACCCTCTGGGCGAGGTGTTATTGGTCCTGCTTTACAGTTGAGTGAATTCATTGTGAGTTCACAGTTCAGGAAGGGATGTGATAGGCTTTAAACCCACATCTGTCTGTTATGCTCAACTCAAGAGTCCATTTGGGCTGACTAGTGTGGGATTTAGGTAAGCCAACTTGATCTGAAATACCATTCAGTTTCAGTTGCATTGGGTAATGGCAAAGCAACTTTACATGGGTCATTGGAGGATTAAATGAAAGATGGGAAAAGAGAACCCTCTCTTTGCCCTACATCCAGTTATTAGGAGGGAGTTGGCTTCAGTTAGGACTTGAGTGAAGAAGGTGATAAGTGTTGAACCTGAGCATCAGAGGCAGACAGAAGGCTTGCCTTCCTACTACATGTGTGAGAATAGAGACTTCCAGCTCGGGCTCCTAGTTGGGTCCCTGACCAGATGTATTGAGACAGGAGTGACATATGCCTCCTGTAGGACTGTGAGTTAAGCTGTCCATAGTGTGAGGCTCATTTAGGTTCAGTGCTTTATACACGGGCTCTATTTAACCAGTCTCCCCCACAAGCCCTCTCTTGGCACTGGCGATGTGGGATATTTGATCCTTAGGGGAGTTCAGATAAGTCAGGCATTTGAGTTGGTTGACAAAATACAGTAAGTCCCCTACATATGAATGAGTTCTGTTCCAAGAGCATGTTCATAAGTCCAACAACATAAGCTTAGGTACCCAACTAACACAACTGTACTGTACTATAACACCTTATAGTATAATAATGGTTTATAATACTTTTCACACAAAGGGTTTATAATATTTTCACACAAATAATACATACAAAATACAAAACAATACAAAAAAATGAAGAAAAGAGTTTCTTCAAAAAATCTTTACTTACTTATTTGGCTTTGCTGTGTCTTAGTTGCAGCATGTGGGATCTAGTTCTCCAGATGGAACCCAGGGATGGAACCCAGGCTCCTTGGTTTGAGTGCACAGCGCCTAAGCCCCTGGGCCACCTGAGAAATCCCAAGAAAACACTTTAAATCTTACAGTAGGGGACCTTGAAAAGTACAGTAGTATGGTTCAACAGCTGGAGCTTCTTAACGGTACCAGCCGTATCACTGCTGTTTTTACACTGGCTTCCAGACATCCAGGGCTTGAAGTAGAGATGCTATACGACTGTACTTCACACCACTGTACAGTAAGTTCACAAATGCACAGCCACTTGTAGAGGATGCATGCACAGGACAATGTACCCCAGACACCTGCACTTACTTATGTGATTGTATGTGCAAGCGCATGTTCACATCTTTGAAAGTTTACATCTTGAAGGTTGGTGTAGGGGATTTCCTGGATAAGGTGGGCTGTGTTGCGCTGAGAGCAATGAAGCCCAGCAGGTGTTTGAGTGGCTGGAGGATTGCTGGGGGCCAGTGACTACCCACCTTGTTTTTTTTTTTCTTTCTAGTCTGTGGCACCCCCAGCGAGCCTTTTATATCAACACAGAAAATATTTGGAGGCTCCATTGCGAAGATTGAAAATTTCCCCTGGCAAGTCTTCTTCTCGAACCCATGGGCTGGTGGGGCTCTCGTTGATGAATACTGGGTGCTGACTGCTGCCCATGTCGTGGAGGGAAACGATATCCCAGTGATGTATGTTGGGTCCTCCTCAGTGGTCACCTCACAACTGTCAAATGCTCAGATGCTCACTGCCGAGAGAGTGTTTATCCATCCAGGATGGGAGGTCCTGGGTTCTTCGATAACACGAAAGAATTTTGACAATGACATTGCGCTGGTGCGGCTGAGAGACCCAGTGAAAATGGGACCCAAGGTCTCCCCTATCTGCCTACCAGGCACCTCCTCAGAATACGACCCCCCGGAGAACGTCCTGGGGCTGATCTCAGGCTGGGGTCGAACAAATAACAGAAGTCACGTTATTAAGCTCAGAGGGGCAAAGCTACCCGTCGCTCCCTTATCCAAATGCCAGAAGATGAAGGGGGTCAATCCTGGAATAGATATCAGTTCTTTTGTTTTCACTGAGAACATGATCTGTGCCGGTAGTGACAGAGGTGTTGATAGCTGTGAGGGGGACAGTGGTGGGGCCTTTGCTGTACAGGACCCTAAGGGAAACAGCCCCAAATTCTATGTTGCTGGTTTGGTGTCCTGGGGCCCCCAGTGTGGGACCTACGGGATCTACACGCGAGTCAAGAACTACGTTGACTGGATAAAGAAGACAATGCAGGAATATAGTGCCCCCAGTGTAGACTAACCACACAGGTCCCACCAGCCTCTCTAAGGGCTGAGGCCCCTCTGGACTTCCTGTTCCTCACAACAGTCCCATTATTTCACCATGACTGAGAGAGGACAGGGGAGTGAGACTGAGCTATTGCTAGGACTTGGTTGTCGGGATACCTGGCTGGAGGTAGGGGTCTGCTCCTGTGATTGTGCTGGTCTTGAAGTATAATTGGACTAACTGCATGCGGTCCTCTCCCCTGAGTCCATCCTGTGGACTTCAGTGTGCAAGGGGACCCATTTCTTTCTCTATTCACGGGGGATCCTCTTTCTGGATGACCCACTCCTGTTCCAGTTCTGACTCTGAAATTTGCTGTGGGGCATTCTCTTGATTTTTTTTTGTTTCCCCTTTACCTGTTCAAAGTTGACTATATCATTTCTGCTATCTACTTGTAATAAAGCATTTTTATAACCCCGTGCTGGCTGACTTGTCTCATTCCACATCAAGACCTCAGCACCATAGAAAGGGAGTTTAATCAGCTGTTGTGTCCTGGAAACTCAGGACCCTCACAGCTCATATTTAAATATCATGAAAACAGGGAATCAGCTTCTCTCCTCTCTTCCAATGGAGAGTAACTGAGCATTGTGGATTAGCATAACGTTAATGTGAGGTGCCATGTTCTGCTTTAGAAACTCATCAAACATTCCTGAACTTCAGTCAGAAGTCCACATACAGAAGTTAGAATTGGCTGTTTAAGATCTTAGAGTAAAATTTCAAGGTAAAAATTGCTTCAGTATGTCTCCTGGAAGTGAGTTTTCCTTTTGTGAGCATTTGTTTAATACAAAATTATGACCTAATGAAAGAGAAAAACACAATAAATGCTGCATGCTCTTGTCTGCTTCCCTGGAGGTTTTGGTTAATTTGTCAGTTAGGCGACAATGTCGTCTCTGGATTGAATGCTGCACTGAGATGTTACAGTTTATTCTGGTGAGGAGGGACTCAAAGTCTCCCTTCTACTCTTTTCCAAGGAAACAGAAAAACAAGCAAGCAAGCAAACAAAGAACTCATTTCTACAAAATGATTAGTGCTGAAGAAGCACTGGACAATACAGACTAGTATTTTCTTTTAATTGAAGTACAGTTGATTTACAATTTACAAGTATATATATATACTTCCCTAGTGGCTCAGCAATAAGGAATCTGCTTGCAATGCAAGAGCTGCAGAAGGTGCAGTTTCCATCCCTGGATCAGGAAGATCCCCTGGAGGAGGGCAGGACAACTCATTCCAGTATTCTTGCCTGCAGAATCCCAAGGACAGAGGAGCCTGGCAGGCTACAGTCCATGGGATCACCAAGAGTCAAACACTACTGAAGTGACTGAGCACACACACATATATCAGTTCAGTTCAGTTCAATCGCTCAGTTGTGTCTGACTCTTTGCGACCCCATGGATTGCAGCACGCCAGGCTTCCCTGTCCATCACCAACTCCTGGAGNTTTTCTTCCAAGGAGCAAGTGTCTTTTAATTTCATGGTTGCAGTCACCATCTGCAGTGATTTTGGAGCCCTCCCCCCCAAATAAACTCCGACTGTTTCCATTGTTTCCTTATCTATTTGTCATGAAGTGATGAGACCAGATACCATTATCTTAATTTTCTGAATGTTGAGTTTTAAGCCAACTTTTTCACAATACTGTTTTCCATTACAGTTTATCATAGGATATTGAATATAGTTCCCTGTGCTATATAATGGGACCTTGTTTTTTATATCTACCCTGTATATAATAGTTTGGAATCTGCTAATCCCAAACTCCTCATTTATCCCTCCCACCCCTTCCCCTCTTCAGTGACCATAAGCTTTTCTACACAGAGATTAAACTGAGGACAGGAGAGCTATCTTGGGGTGGCCATTGCCCCAGATGAAGTGTCTTACGAAAGCCATGGCCTGGGATTAAGAGTTCAGGGGGACTCTGGTCTGTTTGATGTGACACGTGGCTTTCAGGAATCCAGTTTTTTTTCTTTTTTTTAATCAGAAGCCAAAAGGGTTGTATATGTGGCCCATCAAGAAAGGACTTCGATCTCCCATAGACCAAAAGGGCCAAATTCCACAGCTGACCTTAGACTGTATTAAAACATGGTGAAGTAAACAGAACACTAATCAAAAGGTCTGAAGAACCAAAGGGGAGTTATGATAGGAAGCTTCTGGAAGGATCTTGTCCAATTAAGCATGGAGCATAAAGCCATTTATGTTACTCCTTAACTGTATACCTGCCAACTACCTTTCCCCCCTGACCACCACCTGTCATTCCATGTGCCATGGAGTTGACTGTGAACCCTGGACTACAGTGCTTTGGACAGGAGAAGGGAGAATCTTCTAGGGAAAAAAAAAAAAAAGAATTGCAAAAAAGTTAAGATTAAGAAATATGCTTGTGATGTAGACATTTTCCTTCTTTTTAATAACTGGAGGAATAGAAAAAAATTTAACCTGGAATCTGACAAATAACAGAGAAAAGAAGTCTATCTCTACCAGCGAGAGTCTTCAGTCTATCTGGGTTCTGTTGTCACTGATTGGCCGAGATATTGGTGAAGATTTGTTTGTTGCTGCTGCCTTAGACAACAAGATGGATTGTTTTTCTCATCATTAGCTGTATTATCAGATAATTTCCCTGGTGAGTGGCAGGGAAGGGTTCTAAGTGAGTCATCATCAGAGACTTTAGAGCTGGGAAGGGCTCCTTGCCAAGGCCTAGAAGGGCTAGAAAATTGTTCACAGTGGTTTAAATCAATCATACAGCCTTGCAAGTCACTTGGGAACATGTGTGCTTCATCTGAAATTCAAGAAAAGACAACTTTTGGAAAAGCAGGTGAACCATCACATTTCTTTGGTCAGAAGGAAAGAAAAAGGACTGGAGGGTCAGCACCTCACGCCTGGGAAAAAAGATGTCAACCAGAGGCCAGAGGACTCTCTGGGAAAGACCCTGGTTGAAATTGGACCAGAAGGAGCTGGTGGGATTTTGGGATTCTATAAATTGCTTTTACTTTGATTTCTATCAGAAAAAATTCTGTGAAAATGTGACTTTTAAACTTTTTGAATATGCATTCTTTTTTTTTTAGATTTAAAAATACGAGAAAACTTCTTTTCAGCTATTTTCAGGGGTAACTCACAAATAAATTGTAAGATAATTAAAGTGTACAATGTGATGATTTGACCTGCATATATTTTGTGAAAGGGTATCTTCTATCCATTTAATTCACACACCTCTCACCTCACATGTGTGTGTGTATTACTCGCTCAGTTGTGTCTATTTCTTTGTGACCTCATGGACTATAGCCCACCAGGCCCCTCTGTTCATGGGATTTTCCAGGCAAGAATACTGGAGTGGGTTGCCATTCCCATCTCCAGCGGATCTTCCTGACCCAAGGATCAAACCTGCATCTCTTGCGTCTCATGCACTGGCGTGTTCCTTAATGTCTGAGCCACCAGGGAAGCCCTCAACTCACGTATTTATCCTTGTGTGTGTGTGTGTGTGTGTGTGTGTGTGTGTGAACATTGAAGTTCTACTCTCCTGGAAAATTTCAGTGATACAATATATTGTTATCAACTATAGTCACCATGTTAAACATTATATCCTCAGACCTCATTTATCTTATAACTATAATTTATACCCTTGTATCGATCACTCTCTATTTCCCCTATGCCTCAACCCAGGGTGACAACTATTTTACTTTCTCTTCCCATGAGTTTCACTTTTTCAAAAAGATTTGACACATATGTGATATCATGCAGTATTGCCTTTCTCTGGCTTATTTCACTTAAAGTAACCTCCTCCAGTTTCACCCATATTGTTGCAAATGACAGGATTACCCCCCTTTCCCCTTTTTCATGGCTGAATAATATTATATATATTGTGTGTATACACACACACACTCACACACTATTTTTTTTTGATCCATCCATCTGTTGATTGACACTTAGGTTATTTCCAAGTCTTGGCTATTGTGAATAATGCTGCAATGAATATGGAGATACAGATGTCTTTTTGGGATAGTCATCTCATTTCTTTTGGAAAAACACCCAGAAGTGGGGTTGATGGATNCATCCATCTGTTGATTGACACTTAGGTTATTTCCAAGTCTTGGCTATTGTGAATAATGCTGCAATGAATATGGAGATACAGATGTCTTTTTGGGATAGTCATCTCATTTCTTTTGGAAAAACACCCAGAAGTGGGGTTGATGGATCCCACAGTAGATCTATTTTTGATTTCTTGAGAAAACTTCATACTGTTTTAATAGCAGCTGTATCAGTTTACATTCTCAAAAACAATGTACGAGGATTCCCTTTTCTCCATATCCTTTTCTGTATTTGATATCTCTTATGTTTTTGATAATAGCCATCCTAACAGATATGGAGTGATATTTCATTTTGTGTGTGTATGCATTTTTCTTTTGGATGTGCCACGAGGCTTGTGGGATCTTAGTTCTCTGACCAGGAATTGAACCCATGCCCTTGGCAGTGAAAGCGCAGAGTGCTAGCCACTGGACAACCAGGGAGTTCCCTCACTGTGGCTTTGATTTGTATCTCCCTGATTATTAGTGATGCTGAGCATTTTTTCACATAGCCATTGGCCACTGTCATACAGCTTCCTTGGGGAAGGTCTGCTCAGGTCCTTTGCTCATTTTTGAATTGGGTTATTTCCTTTTTTTTTAATTGGCTATTGAGTCATATGAGTTCCTTGTGTATGTTGGATATTGACCAATTGTCAGAGAAGCAGTTTCAGATTAGTTTTTCCCATCATGTTGGTTGCCTTTTCATTTTGAAGATGGTTTCCTTCCTGAGCAGAAGCTTTTTAGTTTGATGTAGTCCCACTTGTTTATATTTGCTTTTGTTGCCTAGTGGTCTTCTTCCCTGGAGGTGCAGCTTCTGTTTGAAAAGCCTCTTGTACTACAAAGGAATACAAATGACATAGAATACCAACAATAGCCCAGCAAGGCGATAATCCTAATTTTAACCACTGTATTCTGTCTGACCTCCAAATAGGCTGTTTGCAATCTGTCTTCCTTAATGTTTAGCATTCTCTTTTGTCTTCTCTGCTTGGGACAGACTTTGATATATTTTTGGCACAGTATGCTCAGGTTTGTCTGGGTACTCTCTACTCATGGGTAAAATGAAAATGTTTTCTTCATCTCTCTTGCACAGGAAGCAAGAAGAACCTAAGGTTTCCAATGGAAGAAAAAGAGGTTGGTTAGAATAAAAATTCACAGGAGCCAGGGACAAAAGCAAAAAAAAGTGCCTAAGTAAATAGTGGAGACAAACTCAGGATCAAAGAAATACAATTCTGGGATCACTGGAAGCAAAGAGAGAGAATCTGATCTTTACCTGGATCCAAGTAGAGGTGGTGAGAATGGAAAAGGGCTGAACCCAAGAGGCTGGACAGAGGTATTCTGATTGAGATTTTGGAAAAATTAATTAACTAAGTTGGACTTGGGCTTCCCCAATGGCTCAGAGGTAAAATATCTGCCTGCAGTGTGGCAGACGCAGGAGACACAGGTTCAGTCCCTGGGTTGGGAAGATCCCCTGGCAGAGGAAATGACAACCCACTCCGTTATTCTTGCCTGAATGGACAAGAGGAACCCCTGCACAGCTACAGTCTAAAGAGCTACAAAGTGCTGGACACGACAAGCGACTGAGCACACAGGTTGGACCTAGTGAACCTTACATCTGCCTGGGCATGTGTGTGTGCGTGTGTGTGTGTATTAATACTTGTGACATAATTTAATGTATAATTTCCCCCCAGAAATTTATGAAATTGTCTCAGTGTGTCTTAGGTGGTCCTGACCCTTTCCAGTCTCCTTTCCTTGTACTTGGTTGCTTGCTTTGGCCTCCTATGCTGTGCTCATTATCATCTTTTATCCCTCGGTGTGACCAGATACGGTAACTCATCTTGATGAGCAGAGATGGAGAGATTACATGAGAGTGGGGATATAAAATTGCCTTCAGTTCAGTTCAGTCACTCAGTTATGACCGACTCTTTGTGACCTCATGGACTGCAGCACACCAGGCTTCCCTGTCCATCACCAACTCCTGGAGCTTGCTCAAACTCATGTCCATCGAGTTGGTGATGCCATCCAGCCATCTCATCCTGCGTCATCCCTTCTCCTCCTGCCCTCAATCTTTCCCAGCATTAGGGTCTTTTTCAAGGAGTCAGTTCTCCCCATCAGGTGGCCAAAGTATACGAGTTTCAGCTTCAACATCAGTCCTTCCAATGAATATTCAGGACTGATTTCCTTTATTNCAGTCCCTGGGTTGGGAAGATCCCCTGGCAGAGGAAATGACAACCCACTCCGTTATTCTTGCCTGAATGGACAAGAGGAACCCCTGCACAGCTACAGTCTAAAGAGCTACAAAGTGCTGGACACGACAAGCGACTGAGCACACAGGTTGGACCTAGTGAACCTTACATCTGCCTGGGCATGTGTGTGTGCGTGTGTGTGTATTAATACTTGTGACATAATTTAATGTATAATTTCCCCCCAGAAATTTATGAAATTGTCTCAGTGTGTCTTAGGTGGTCCTGACCCTTTCCAGTCTCCTTTCCTTGTACTTGGTTGCTTGCTTTGGCCTCCTATGCTGTGCTCATTATCATCTTTTATCCCTCGGTGTGACCAGATACGGTAACTCATCTTGATGAGCAGAGATGGAGAGATTACATGAGAGTGGGGATATAAAATTGCCTTCAGTTCAGTTCAGTCACTCAGTTATGACCGACTCTTTGTGACCTCATGGACTGCAGCACACCAGGCTTCCCTGTCCATCACCAACTCCTGGAGCTTGCTCAAACTCATGTCCATCGAGTTGGTGATGCCATCCAGCCATCTCATCCTGCGTCATCCCTTCTCCTCCTGCCCTCAATCTTTCCCAGCATTAGGGTCTTTTTCAAGGAGTCAGTTCTCCCCATCAGGTGGCCAAAGTATACGAGTTTCAGCTTCAACATCAGTCCTTCCAATGAATATTCAGGACTGATTTCCTTTATTGACTGGTTTGATCTCCTTGCATTGAAGGTACTCTCAAGAGTCTTCTCCAATATCACAGTTCAAAAACATCAGCTCTTTAGCGCTCAGCTTTCTTTATGCTCCAACTCTCTAGAAATGCCTTTAATGATAGTAGTAATCTATGTTGCATTCCACCAGACTGACTGAAAGGTGTGTTGCATTCCACCAGGCTGACTGAAAAAGTGTGATTCTAAGATCATAGTCACAAAGAAGGATCCTGCCTTCTGATTGTGTATATCAAGGTAGTAAGACACTATGGGACCCCTCTGCAGTACAGCTCACAGTGTGCCTGATGCTGCCTTAAGCCCGTCTCTTGTATTATCTCATTTAACTCTTTAATACTGATTAAATAATGTATTGGCATACGCTGTACAGCCGAATGATTCAGTTGTACATATATGTATTCTTTTTCATATTCCATTCCATTATAGTCTATCACAGGACATTGAATACAGTTCCCTGTGCTGCACAGTGGGACCTTGTTGTTTACCCATCCTATATATTTACTAGTTTGCATCTGCTAATCCCAAGCTCCCAGTCCTTCCCTCTCCCACACCCTGAGCCCTTGGCAAGAGCAAGTCTGTTCTCTATGTCTATGAATCTGTTCCTGTTTCATAGCTAAGTTCACTCGTGTCATATATTAGAGTCTACATATAAGTAACATCATGTGGTATTTGTCTTTTTCTGACTTTACTGAGTATGACAATCTTTAGGACCATTCATGTTGCTGCAAATGGCATTATTTCATTCTTTTTTATGCTTGTGATTCTTTAATATTCATATGAATTGCAAAAGATACTATTATATAAGACTTATATGAGTTACTTTTATTATTACCCCCATTTTATAGAAGAAGAAACTTAGGCTCAGTTTGCCTTCTGTCTGTGGAAAAACTTTAGCCAAAGAATAAGTTTAATCAGAGAAGTGAGAACATGCAGAAACAAAGGAAANCTTGTATGAGTTACTTTTATTATTACCCCCATTTTATAGAAGAAGAAACTTAGGCTCAGTTTGCCTTCTGTCTGTGGAAAAACTTTAGCCAAAGAATAAGTTTAATCAGAGAAGTGAGAACATGCAGAAACAAAGGAAAACAGTCAAAAGAGGCCAAATAATAAGAGTTTAGACATTAACTAAAGAATTTAGACATGGTCAAGGACCTCTAGTTCTTTCTCAAGTGCTATGGATGATATTCTGAGCCATATCCTGTGAGCTGCCTCATAGATAGTGAAACCCCAGGTGGAGAAGTTAACTGCAGGATGACCAGACTGTAGCCATGATATAAACTGCCACAATTCAAAGAATTGGCCTTAAGGAAATGAGAACAAACCGACCCTGAAACTGAAAAATCAGTGTACTTAATCGAGGTGATGCTGCTCAGATCACCAGTGACTAATTTCCAGATGACTGTCAGAGCTGACTGTGCTGTTTCTGCATGTTGCCCCCTCCCTCAGCCTGTAAAAGCTCTAGCCCACTGATTGCCAGCCTGTCCAAAGGCCAACTCCTGTCCTTTGGACAATCCCCACTGATCGTTCAGTTACTCAGTCATGTCTGACTCTTTGCAACCCCATAGACTGCAGCATGCCAGGCTTCCCTGTCCTTCAGTATCTCCCAGAGTTTGCTCAAACTCATGTCCATTGAGTGGTGATGCCATCCAAGCATCTTATCCCCCACTAGTTGCTGGTATCCAAAATAAAGCAAACTTTCCTTTCCATCACCAACCTGGCCTCTTTATTGGCTTTTGAGCAACCGGTTTCCTTTTTGGGTTATATTACTTTCAAATACCATGATGTTAGAAGTTAAGGCTTCAACATATAAATTTTGAGGGAGAGATACAGACTCACTCCATAGCAGCCGCTATTTCCGAGCCTGCTTGGCTGATTTTTCCTGTTCTCCCAGACTTTTGATGGTGTCTCTCAGGGCATACTCATTGATCTTGATCTTTTTCTCTTCTCTATCCCGCTTCACTCCGTTGGTGGCCTCGTCCATGCTGTGGCTTTAAACACCCATCCGTATACCTTCCAATGACTCTGAAGTTTACATTTTTAGCTCAGACCTTTTGTGTCAACTCCAAATCTACACATCAGCCGACTTAACAGCTCTCCTAGGGAGTCTCATAGACATGTTCGTAACTTTTTGACAGTTATAACCACATCATTAGAACAATCATTTAAATGAGTCTGCTAATTCTTACATCTGTATCAGTTCTGGCTTGGTTTTGGTGGATTTTTCCCCTTGTTATGGATCATATTTTCCTGCTTTTTTGAATATTTCATATTCTTTGATTGGCTGTCAGACTGTGAATTTTATCTTGTTGAGTGTGGGATATTTTTGTAATTCTATAAATATTTTTGAACTTTGTTCTTGGACTCAGTTAAGTTACTTGGAAACATTTTGATCCTTTGAGCCTTGCTTTTAACATTTATTAGCTGGGACCAGAGCAGCATTTAATCTATGGCCCATTGTTCCCTGCTACTGAGATAAGACCCTTCTACTAGAGGAAAACAACAGAATGGGAAAGACTAGAGATCTCTTCAAGAAAATTAGAGATACCAAGGGAATACTTCATGCAAAGATGGGCTCGATAAAGGACAGTAATGGCATGAACCTAACAGAAGCAGAAGATATTAAGAGGTGGCAAGAATATACAGAAGAACTATACAGAAAAGATCTTCATGACCTAGATAACCATGATGGTGTGATCACTTACCTAGAGCCAGATATCCTGGAGTTTGAAGTCAAGTGGGCCTTAGGAAGCATTACTATGAACAAAACTAGTGGAGGTGATGGAATTCCAGCTGAGCCGTTCCAAATCCTAAAAGATGACGTTGTGAAAGTGCTGCACTCAATACGTCAGCAAATTTGGAAAACTCAGCAAGGGTCACAGGACTGGAAAAGGTCAGTTTTCATTCCAATCCCAAAGAAAGGCAATGCCAAAGAATGCTCAAAATACTGAACACTTGCACTCATCTCCCATGTTAGCAAAGTAATGCTCAAAATTCTCCAAGCCAGGCTTCAACAGTACGCGAACCAAAAATGTCCAGATATTCAAGCTGGTTTTAGAAAAGGCAGAGGAATCAGAGATCAAAATGCCAACATCTGTTGGATCATCAANGAACACTTGCACTCATCTCCCATGTTAGCAAAGTAATGCTCAAAATTCTCCAAGCCAGGCTTCAACAGTACGCGAACCAAAAATGTCCAGATATTCAAGCTGGTTTTAGAAAAGGCAGAGGAATCAGAGATCAAAATGCCAACATCTGTTGGATCATCAAGAAAGCAAGAAAGTTCCATAAAAACATCCAAATCTGCTTTATTGACTATGCCAAAGCCTTTGACTGTGTGGATCACAATAAACTGGAAAATTCTTAAAGAGATGGGAATACCAGACCACCTTACCTGTCTCCTGAGCAATCTGTATGCAGGTCAAGAAGCAACAGTTAGAACTGGACATGGAACAACAGACTGATTCCA
>SJYV01002998.1:0-19895 GCA_006410875.1 Neotragus pygmaeus | reverse complement strand
GTTTCTTTTTTTTTTTTTTTTAGGATTTTTTTTTTCAAATTTTGTTTATTTTAATTTTTGGCCATACCCTGCAGCATATGGGATCTTAATTTTCTGACCGGGGATTGAACCTTCACCCCCTTCAATAGCAGGCAGCGTCCCAAACACCAGACCACTAGGGAATTCCCTCATGTTTCTTTTTATAGCGGAAAATGAAAGTATTAGTCACTCAGTCATGTCTGACTTCCCATGGACTGTAGCCCACCAGGCTCCTCTGTCCATGGGATTCTCCAGGCCAGAATACTAGAGTGGGTTGCCATTTCCTTCTCCAGGGAATCTTCTTGACCCAAGAATCGAACCTGGGTCTCCCACATTGCAAGCAGATTCTTTACCATCTGAGCCTCGTTTTATAAGAAACTGCCAAACTGTTTTCCACAATGGCTGTCCCATTTCACACCCTCACCAGCGATGTTTGTGTGATCCTGTTTCTCTGCCTCCTTCCCAACATGTGGTGTGATCCTTCTTTTTTATTTAGCCACCTTGGTGGGTTTTTAGTGTTATCTCAGGGTGGGTCTCATCTGCCTCTGTGTGCACATTGCCACATGGCTCAGGACTGGCCGGCCTCAAGCCTGGTGGTCGGCTGTCTGTCGGCAGGAATGATGAGGATAGTGAGGCCACATCCCTCTTGTCTGCCTTCATCCAACAGGCCAGTCTGGTGAGCAGGCAGGGTTCTGAGAGAGTGGAGGTCCTCTAGGTCTTTTGAGTCCTAAGCCGAAGCTCCAATACTTTACCACCTGATGCTAACAGCCAACTCTCTGGGAAAGGCCCTGATGCTGGGAAAGATGGAAGGCAGAAGGAGAAGAGGGTGCCAGAGGATGAGATGGCTGGACGGCATCATCAACTCAATGGACATGAGTTTGAGCAAGCTCCGGGAGATGGTGAAGGACAGGGAGGCCTGACATGCTGCAGTCCATGGGGTCACAAAGAGTCAGACGTGACTTAGCTACTGAACAACAAGACAACAACTTGGACCTGGCACATTTTTCACTTCCTTGTATTCTGTTGATCACAGTAAGTCACAAGACCAGCCATGACTCGAGAAGCAAGAAAATAGACCATCTACCTCTTGAAGGGAGAAACTGCAAAATCAGATACCCAAGAGTATGGATACAGAGAGTAACAGAATTGAGGGCCGTTTTGCAATTAACATACCACATCAGGTGTCTTGTATAATTATCTTCCACTCATTTTTCTTTTTGGTTCAGTTCAGTTCAGTTGCTCATTCGTGTCTGAATCTTTGCGACCCCATGGACTGCAGCATGCCAGACTTCCCCGTCCATCAGCAACTCCCAAGAGCTTGCTCAAGCTCATATCCATTGAGTTGGTGATGCCATCCAACCACCTCATCCTCTTCTGGTGCCTTCAGTCTTTCACAGCATCAGGGTCTTTTCCAAGATTCAGTTCTTCGCCTCAGGTGGCCAAAGTATTGGAGCTTCAACTTCAGCATCAGTCCTTCCATTGACTATTTAGGACTGATTTCCTTTAGGATTTACTGGTTTGATTGCCTCGCAGTCCAAGGGACTCTCAAGAGTCTTCTCCAGCACCACAGTTTGAAAGCATCAGTTCTCAGCCTTCTTTATGGTCCAACTCTCACTTTTCTTTTATAATACACAAGTAGTGTACTTGTGAAAGTATATTTGACTAGCCATCACTCAGTTGTGTCTGACTCTTTGTGACCCCATGGACTGTTGCCTGCCACGCTCTTCTGTCCATGGGATTTTACATGCAAGAATACTGGAGTGGGTTGCCATTTCCTTCTCCAGGGGATCTTCCCAACACAGGAATTAAATGCGAGTCTCCTACATTCGCAGGTGGATTCTTTACCACTGAGCCACCTGGGAAGCCTTGTATATTTGCCTAAGAGTTGGAAAATCTGTGTGTGTGTGTGTGTGTGTGTGTGTGTGTGTGTGTGTGTATGTTAAGAAATTGGATTAAAGATGCCTAGGGCCTTAATTTTGTCCACCTTATTTATAAACATTTACCTTTAACTCATGCAGGGTTGACTTCTGCCAAAATCAGAATGGGACAGTTATAATTAAAGAAGATTCTATCTTCATCTTTTTTGGTAGTGTGTTTTGTAGGCTAATTTCTTCCCATCCAATTTTAACTCGGCTGCTTCTCGGGCAGGCCTAAATTCATCTAGCAAATCTTAACTAAGGGCCACGCATGGGGGATACAAAAAACAGGATTAATATACCTGCTAAGGGGACTTCCCTGGCATTCCAGTGGTTAAGACACTGTGCTTGAACTGCCAGGTAGTTGGATTCCATCCTTGGTTAGGGAACTAAGCTCCTGCATGCTAAGGGGTGTAGCCAAATATATGTATACACTTATATATATATATGTGTGTGTGTATGTACACACACACACCTGCTGAGGAATTCCAGCCCGGTGAGAGAAATGGGTGTATAGGACAGTGCCAAGTGGCAGTTTGTATCTCCCACTTCATATACACCTTTTTTTTTGGGGGGGTGTCTCTTGCATCTATTAAACTTCTTTCCTTCTCAGCAGCAGCGACGTGGTCCTTAGCTTTCCCCATTTCCCGCCCCCCAGTGTGTGGTCCTACATACCCGGCTGTCCAGAGCTCTGTCTGTGGACGGGGGTCTCCTGGCACCTGGCTGAGTGACGGTGTTCCGAGTACGGTGTTCTAATTAGTGAGGGATTTCTCCATTTGCTAGTTGATTCTGCTCATTTTAGTAATGAACCACAGGCGGCCGGAGGGAGTACAGGCATCACAGCATAATTATTTTACGGCTTTTGTTGAAGGTTGTGACGTTTTACTTCTCTTGGTAAAATCGCAGAAAAAAATAATTGACACGTGTTCCTGCCATGCTTACCTCCTCGACAACTTAGATCACTGTGGATAGCTTTCTGATTTCATTTGTTCTGAAAATGTTGTAACAGGGAAGAAAAGTCTGAGAGAATATATACCAGATGTTAGGAGTGGTGATTTCTTGCTGGCTAGTTTAATGATTTCTTTTCTTATTTTGGCTTCATTGTGTTGTGTAATTTATACTGTAAAGTGTATGATGGTTGTAAAAAGTTTTTTTTTTTTTATATGGCCCACAGGTAATGCTTTATAACCAGAGAGAGAGAGAGTGGGAGGGACAGGCATTAGAGCTTCCTGGGTATGCGAGACCCTGATTAAGACAGCAGCAGAGGCCTCCTGAATAACTGTTATATTAACGCAGAGAGATAGGACGCAGGTTTAGGGAGTTTGGACCAGATTTCATTCTTTGATGTTAATTCTGTATGTGTCTCCCCTGGCGTCTCCCTTGAGCTCCGGCATTCATAGCTTGTGTGATTCATACTCAAAGGTGCTCCTTCTGACAGTGATAGTCATCTGGAGATGTGGATATAGCTGGAGATGCTCACATTCTACCCCCGATCCTTTCAGTTTAGGAACATGCTTTGAAGTCCCCTGTGCAGTGTGGGATGGAGAAGTGGCTTTGTGTTCTGGGGTCTGTAACAGTGGTGTCCTTTCCTTTATGCCCCAAGCAGATAGAATTCTGGGGATGTGAAGGATGGTGGAACATGTGACCTCAGAATTTTCTCTTGTGGAGAATCAGTGCAGCAAAGAGGATATGCTGCACTGGGAAGCAGGCATCCTAAATATGGATGGGGGGGTCAACAGGAACGTAAGTAGACTCAGTTATACAGGCTGTAGACGTGTATTCATATGTAGAGTTCAGAGTCAGGAACTCAAGACTAATCATTCAACATGCAAGCAGATTCATAGAGGAAACCCTCCAATTTGTGGCCCAGTTCTGAAATGGAAGGGCTAGATTGCCATTAAGAAAACCTGATTTTAAAAGGATGAGGAAAAGAACAGAAACCATCCTGAAGGAATCAAGACCAATAGCTGGTGAATCTCTGCTATTACGGACTCCTTGGAGTTTGTTTTCTATGCTGAGGGATTATACTGTTTCTCATTTCAGAAACAGTTTAGGAAGGACCATGTGCATTTAATCTTAGAACTTTTTCTGAAGCACTTGGCTCATGAGCTCAAGGACTTATTCGAATCATCTAGGTCAGAGATATAGAAACAGGAATGTTGAGGAGACATTCAACTTCTTTTATTTTCCCCTAGGAAATGCATCTCCACAGCATACAGTTTCCTGAATGTGGTTGTGATCAACTTTCTTTCTCCCCTGAGGCATTGAGATGGCAACTTAATTTTTAATTCCAGCAACCAAGATTCCAGGACACAATATCAATGCATAAAAATAGTTGTTTTATACTAACACTGAGAAATCAGAAATTGAAATCAATGCCATTTACAATAGCATCAAAGACAGAAATACTTATGAATAAGCCTGACGGAAGATGTGCAAAACCTAGACGCTAAAAAAGCACACGTTGTTACTGAGAAAAACTAAAGAAGACCTAAATAAATGGAGAGGTGTATTTTGTACATGGTCAGAAGTCTCAATATTGTTGCAATCTCTGGTTTCCCCAAACTGATCTGTAGATTCAACCACAATCAAAATGCTGGTAGTTTTTGAGACTGCAAAGATGAACTTAAAAAGTCACGTAGAAACGCAGAGATAC
Source organism: Neotragus pygmaeus (assembly GCA_006410875.1). NCBI lineage: Eukaryota > Metazoa > Chordata > Mammalia > Artiodactyla > Bovidae > Neotragus > Neotragus pygmaeus. The sequence goes on along the minus strand of SJYV01002998.1, from coordinate 15,305 downwards.
TAGACTATCTAGCCAAAACAGCTCTGGAAGAGATGAGCAAAACTGAAAGACAAAAGCTACCTGATTTAATGACTTATAAAGCTTAGTAACCAGGAGTGTGGTGCTGCTATCTTAGTAAACGTATCTTAGAGCAGCTATCTTAGAACAGCAGAAAGAGGCAGAAAGAGACACACACATATATAGACAAAGGTGCATGTACATTATAGACTAACGAATCCTAGATTCATTCACTGACTCTAGGATTGTTTCTTCAACAAATGACTCTGAAACCATTCAACATCCAAAAGTGAAAAAAATGAACATTGAAGCATGCCTTGTAGTATGTATTAAAATGAACACAGAATAGATAGACATATAAGGAGAACATAAAACTATAAATCTTATAGAACAAAGCATAGGGGAAAATCTTTGTGACATTGGGTTGGACAAAGATTTCTTAGATTTTATGAATGTTAAACCTATTGTGGTCATCATTTCATAATACATGTAAATCAAACCATTGTGCTATACATATTAAATTTAATACAGTGATGAAAAAAACAAAAAGATTTATTAGATCTTAGATCAGAAACCACAATCCATAAAAGAACAAACTGATAAATTAGACTTTTTCATCTAAAATTAAAAATTCTGCTCTTCAAAAGTTACTGTTTAGGAAATGCAAAGATAGACCACAGATTGGGAGAAAATATTTCCAAATATATATGATAATGGACTTGCATCCAGAATATATGAATTATTCTCAAAACTTAATAATAAGAAAATAAGCAACCAACTAAAATAATGGACATGTGACTTGAACAGATATTTCACCAAGGAAGAAATAGAAATAAATACATGGAAAGATGCTCAATGTCATGAATCATGAGGAAATTGCAAATTAAAACTCCAATGAAATAACACAAAGACATATTAGAATGGCTATAATGAAAACAGCTAACCGTATCAAATGTCCATGGGGCTTTGGAGGAAATGAACTTTTATACTTTGTTCCTGGGAATATAAAATGGAATAGCCACTAGGGAAAATAGTTTGGCGGTTCCTTAAAATAGTTCCTTAAAAAAATTAAACATCTTGCGCATGATTCATCCATTCCCCCTTCTAAATATTTACCCAAGAGAAAAAAATAACAACATGTGTCTGCCCAGAGACTTACATATGAATAGTTCATAGCAGTGGACTTTGTAATAGCCAAAATGTTGAAACAACTCAAACGGTCATCAGTAGGGGAAAGAGCAGGCTCACTGAAGCACAGCCCTTTGTTGCTGCTGCTGTTGAGTCGCTAAATTGTGTCTGACTCTTTTGTGACCCAGGGAGTCCAGCCCTCCAGGCTCCTCTGTCATGGGATTTCCCAGGCAAGAATACTGGAGTAGTGGGTTGCCCTTTCCTTCTCCAGGGAATCTTCCTGTCCCAGGGATCGAACCTGGGTCTCCCTATCTGTGCTGAAATGATGCAGGAATAAAAGGTGATGGACTATTGATTGTGCAACAGCATGGATGAATCTCAGTGTAATTATGCTGAATGAAAGGAACAAGTCCTCTATCTTCTGGAAAAATACATACCATATAGTTACGTATATTTAAAACTGTTAAAAATGAGAGTGAATTTAGAGTGTCTGAAAGCAAATCAGTTTTTCCTGAGGATGAGAAAAGGCCAGGAGCGGGTGACAGGGAGAGACGACTGCAGGGCGTGAAACGCTTCTGAAGCTAGTGGGCTATGTTCATGATCTTGATTGCGGTCGTATTTCACAGGTACAGCCTATGCTAAACCTTACGAAACTGTACACTTAAAATGTGCAGTGAATTTGAGTTACTCCTCCATAAAACTAGTAAGAACCAGTGCAGTGAAAGGCTGTGGCAGGCAGGAGGTTACAGGGCGTGACGTGGGCACGCAGAAAGGGGGTGGTCAGCCTTTCCTGGGAGGTGATCTTCGCCGAGCTGGGAAAGGTGGATACGTACTTGTCAGAAATGCTGCAAAGACAGAACAGAGTACAGAGGCTCAGTGAGGGCTGGGAGGTGTGGAGTGCTGCAGAAATTTTGAGGACTCACAGGGAGGTTTAGCATCCTGGCAGCCTGGAGGTAAAGGCAGCGCAGAGAAGTAGATAGCGACCAGACCATAGAGGTCTTGCTCGTCATTCTAAAGTATTAGGATTTTTAGTTCATAGGTACAGGGAAGCCACCAAAGCTATCTAATCTGGGCAGTAATAGGCCATATATATTTTTTTTAATGAATTTTTATTGGAGTGTAGTTGCTTTACAATGTTATGTTAGTTTTCTTGCTGTATAGCAATGTGAATCAGTTATACGAATACATATATCCCCTCTTTTTTAGATTTCCTTCCCATTTAGGATGGAATGGAGGAGGAGGAGGCTGTGTTTAAGGAAGATTATTTTCACCCTAGAATGAATGCTTAACTCTGATAATTAAGGATATGCAGGATTTTAGCTAAATAAGAAAAATTTCCATTGATAAAGGTCCCATATGATCACTTCCTGGGATAGGTATTGTATTTTGAATGGCTCCCACCCCAAAACAGGGTCCTGTGGAAAATTTGGCACTTAATGCCAACTCTGCAGACACATACCCGTGGACATCCATTCCTGGATTTCTCTCCTGTCTTGCCCTCACCCCATCTGTTGACAGTGCACATGTGCCAGTCTTGGTCCAAGGCTGCTTTGTCAGAAGATTCCAGATCCGAGATGTTGCCTTAATCCAAATTGTGAACCTGCTCTGCCGCAGAATCGCATCAGCCCGGATCTGAGACCCAAACTCAGCAGCCTGGAAATTTGGAAAGCATCTCGGTGTGGTTGAGCTCCAGTGGTCCAGGCGCTGAAGCCCAGGCGCGCCTCTCCCTGGGTGCTTGGCAACGCCCCTGCAGTGCTGAAAGCCAGCATGGAAAGGGCACTGTTAATCCCTCAGTTGGAATGTTTTACTGTGGCTCCTGTTAAGGGATGCTGGAAATAATAATACTGGCATGACTTGAGCCCGAAGAGGAGAGCCCTCTAATTACCAATTGACCCTGATTCGCCTGTAAATATTTCTACTCCCCGATAACCTTTGGCCACTGAGCCCAGAGTATGCCAAATTTTGCTTTCCTGGTATGAAAAGCTTCTTGTTTTCCTTCCTCCTCGGTGTGGACCTTTAGCTATATGTGTTGGAAAACTCAGTCTCCAGGGATTACCGCTGTGTGCAGCTGGGGAAAACCTAAAGATTTAGTGCTTCTGGCTTTCAAACTGGTGACTTAGTAATCTCTTAATTGTTATTTTGTAATAGAAAGCAGATCCGACCCTTGCATTTTTGTGGCGTACTGGGGAGAGCAAGGAGCATTCATTTTATCTTCTGTCAGAATTATGGTGCTCACGTATCATTGTTTGATTTTAGTATTTACTCCCTTATATGCTGCGAGTGTTAATATTACAGTCAGCAGAGAACCCTGAATTCCTAAAGCTTATGAGTCAAATTTTTTGATTTTTAATGAGTAAAAAGCAAGGAAATACAGGGATGGTGAGGATAGTTTTGTTTCCTTATCTTGCTGTGATGGTGAATTGCTGGGTTACTGATTACTCAGCTCCCTTAAAAGATGGGGAGATGTGTTTGTTATCATCATGATTATTGTTTTTACTATGACCCTCAGGCACATTCTCAGAGATGAGTGGTAGGTGCAGGATTTAAATTAAGCCAGCCCCACTAATTGCGGGGTGGGGAGCAGGGCCGGCCCCCTGCTGAGCGCAGGTGCGCCTCGTCCTGCGATGCTGAGCACAGGTGGCCCTCGCTGTCACCCGGCCCCGCGTCTCCACGGCTCCTTTCTCCAAGGTGGGCTCCGGCCCGGGCCACAGAGGCCCCCTCAGCGCCTGTTTAAAGGGACAGAGGCAGAGTCGCGCTTGTCCCTCTCCGACACAGATCTGTGGTCACGAGGGAAGCATTTCTTTCTTAAGTATCTTTCTGTGTGAGCTTGGCCTTGGTTCCAAAGCCCTGAGAAGCGGGGCCTTTCTAATCCCTCCTAGGAAATAACTGTAGCTGAATTTCCTCCCTGCCTTGCTCTTAGTAGCATCCAAATATATTCATGTAACTGTGTTAGTCTCAGTCGCATCCGACTCTCTGTGGCCCCGCGGACTGCAGCCCGCCAGGTTTACAGCCGAATGCCTCTGTCCATGCAGTTCTGCAGGCAAGAACACTGGAGCGGGTTGCTCTTCCCTTCTCCAGTAAATGGTTTTGTTGAAATGGGACTACTCCACTTCATTTATGGTCAGTCATCACTGAAATTAAGGTGAGAGGAAGAAGAAGGAGTTCTGTGTCGCCTGTTGTGAAACCATTATGTAATGAATGACTATTGATGATATAGCAACAGCTGATGATCACCAGGTATTTACTGTTTGCCAGGCACTTTGTAGTGGGCTTTGCTTATGGCTATAACTTGGCCTTTGTAACAATGCTATGAAGCGGATATGACCATTTCCCTATTTTACAGATCTGGAAACTCAATCTCAAAAAAAATTGACTTGCTTACTCAGAGTTACACAAATTGTATGTGGTGGAGGAGAATTCAAATGCGAGCAGTCTATCTTTAGAGTCTGTGTTCTGAGGCCCTGTGTTATATTGCCTCTTGATTGTATAATCTTTTAAAGAAATCATCTTAAGTCTCAATATAAGTTATGATTCAAATGCCATTAATGACTAAAAGCAGTGATATTGCTCTGATTTATTGAGTACTTACTATGTGAGGTACTGTGCTAAGTACTTTGCATGTATTATTTAGTGTTTTGCATGTATTATTTAATCCTCTTAATAATGCTTTGAGACAGGTATTATCATTCACATTTTATAGACGAGAAAAAATGAGGCTTAGAGAGGTTTGCTGGCTTGCCCAAGGCCAGACAGTAAATTTGAGATAGGATTCAAAGCCAAGCGCTTGACTCAGAGGTTTTTTTTTTTTTTTTTTTTTTTTTTAACCCAAAGGGAAAAAGGTTATAAAAAGAACTCAGATTGAAGTGTCTCGTGCATGGGCTGCTCTATTACGTAAGTCTTATCATTAATTTCGAACTTTGTCCTCAATATAGGCAACTCACGCGTCTCAGAATAATTACAGATCTCAGACGTTTCCACCTTTGCATTTGCATCGTTTCAAGCCTACCTGGTGTTTTCAGTTGTTGGGTGGGGCAATCCAGGGCTTCTTTCACTTTTTCAGTGTTCTGGACATCTTTGGTAGTCCAGCAGAGTTTATTTTTGCATCTCAGAGCAAAGTATGTAAATACGTAAGATGAAATACATAGAATAATAAGGAACCAATTATGCTAATTATAGTTATCAAGTATTAAATCAAATCTGTTTTGTAATTATATCATATGTGCTCTTTGCTTATATTAGATCTGGCAGAGGCAATAGTAACTGCTGTAATTTCAAGCTGATTATAAACGTACATGATGTTTTCAGGTACCGGTCGGTGTCAGGTACAATGAGATCTGAAAACATTGATGGCTTCCGTTGGTGACAAATGTACAAGTCCCATTCATGCTACCGTGATTTGTTGCCTAGATTTCTAATTGAAGCAAATGCTAAATTTCAATTGGATATTGGTAAGAGAAAATTAAAAATGCTTCCCAGGTGGTTCAGTGGTCAAGAATCCACCTGCCAATGCTGGAGACATGGATTCAGTCCCTGGATCAGAAAGATCCCCTGGAGAAGGAAACGGTAACCCACTCCAGTATTCTTGCCTGGGAAATCCCGTGGATGGAGGAACCTGGCAGACTATATAGCCCATGGGATCCCTAAAGAGTCAGCCACAGCTTAGCGGCTCAACAACAAATGTTTGTTGTTTATTTTGGTAAAAATAAAGATCTCACTTTTTTCCCCAGTTGAGTATCAGCACCTCCATGAATTCCATCCGTGAGTCCCTTTGGAATCCAAGGACCCGGAGTTAACAATCCCTAACCTAGAGAGTATTGCTTAATCCTAATGGCCTTCAAGTGAAAGGTAGCCCATTTGATGTGCTCTGAAGACTGCCTCACCTCAGCGTTGCCGAAGGACCTGGGGTCCCCTTCACTGCCACACATAAACCTTGGCACCGTGGGGTCCGCCCTGGGCCTGAGGAAGGCTCGGACATGCTTTCTTCTCTGTTTGGCTTTATAATGTTCGTTGGTAATTTGCCTGCTCTTGAATCCTGAAGTCACATCCCTCGCCATCTGAGATCTTACAGTTCTAAAGAGGAAAGCCAAAAAGCACAGAAATAATACTTTCCAATGTTGAGGATGCATTATAAATGCCCAATGCCCAGGAAGGGCAATAACAGTAGTAGAAGCAGTAGATGGGAGACTTGGATGTTAAAAGGAAGTGACTTGCCCTTACTTCAGTAGGATAGAATTCACTAGAATGTTACGCTTTCCCATACCTTTGTTTTATGCACAATAATAGTACCTGTAGCACCAAGCTACCTTGGTTCATTTGTTCATTCAGTAACATTGAGTGTTGTGCTATATCCAGGACACTGACTTATCATTTTTCTATCATTTGAATCTCACAGTTCCGTGTACCCATTTTTCAGACTGGGAGCCTGAGGCACTTCGTGGTTTAGATGTGCCTGGGAGTGGTAGAGCCGAGCCCATCATTTTACTTTTTATACTGAGGGATACTGCTTCCTCTTGTCAGCTCTCCTCGCCTACTGGATGGGAGGGCTTGGTAACTAAATAAATTAGCTGTTCCGATTCCTGGGAACATCTGGGACATGGTGACACAGACTAACAGGATCTATAAGGAACAGTGATTTTCAGCTGAAATTTGCTGAACTTGTTAAGGGCAGACAAACTGCATTTTGAAGTCCCGATTGCTTTTTGAAAGCAGGAAAGAAGATTTCAGGTTCATGGGTTTGCAGCCAGCTTACTGGGTGCCTGACTGGCTTTTGGTAAATCAGCCGTATGTTATGAGTCCCCGCATAAATTCTGTTTCCTCACCTCTTGATATCCTTTTGTGCTGTTTTACTCACTGTTACCCAGTCATTCTCAGCCTTGCTTTTTCCATGTTTTTGCCACCTCCTTCTGGGTTTCAGAAATTCCCTGTCATTTTTTTCCCCTCAAGACTCTGTGAATGGACAGTGGATCTTCGTACTCTGTGAAGTACCTTTGGTTCAGGTGGTTTTCTCATTCTTCCTACCCTTCAACTCAGGGCAACTGGCTAGCTCCCTGCCCAGGCTAGAGCTCAGTGTGACCACTGCTTTTCATTCCCTTAGTTACACTGCCTGTCTGTGCCTTGCCCCACCACAGCCCTACCCACCCTCTGCTCTTAAAGCTATGCTTAGATTTTACCACTTACTACCCTGGGATAGACTTCTTTTTTTTTTTTTTCTTTGAGAAATTTATATCTTTGTTATTTATTTATTTGGCTGCATCAGGGCTTAGTTGCAGCACGTGGGCTCTTTGCTGCGTAAATTGAGATCTCAGCACATGGACTCTCTAGTTGTAGTGAAAGTTGCTCAGCCATGTCCTACTCTTTGTGACCCCGTAGACTGTAGCCCGCCCGGCTCCTCTGTCCATGGGGATTCTCCAGGCAAGAATACTGGGGTGGGTTGGCATTTCCTTCTCCAGGGGATCTTTCTGACCCAGGGATCGAACCTTCATCTCCTGTGTCTCCTGAATTGCAGGCGGATTTATGCTAGTCACTTTCAAAAATTTTGGTTCAATTTTCACTCTTTAAAACTGTGACCCATGTAGGTTTATATTGGACAAAATTCAAGCGTCAGAGACATACATTAATGTAGGAAATGAAAACATGCAGCCCCATAATTTTCTCTGCATTTGTGTCTATTACTCCAAGCTCTTTCTTTCCTGTAATACCAGCATATACTAATGCAGTTATTTATTTTAATAAAAATATTATTATATCATGCTTGTTTTTCTGCATCTTGCCTTTTAAAAATTTTACTTGGCTGTATCTCACAGACTTAGCTGCACATCAGTAAATACCTCAGTGTTTAAAGTGGCATAGGAAGTCATTTTGTGTATATGCCAGAATTTATTTGATCTGTCCCTGACAGACGGATATTTGAATCGCTTCCCATTTTTTAAACCATTACAGGGCTGTGGTGAATATTTACGTACACTCTAACTGCCTATAAAAATATGGTGAGTGTATACACATGTGTCTTTACCATAAGATTAAAAGTTGTTTTAAAAGAAAACTGGTCTGTCCATAACTCTATGACTGTTGTTTGGTGGTTTTGAATTCTCTACTGATGGGTTTCCCATCCACATTTCAGCCTTTCGTATATGTGATTGCAACCATCGTGCATTCACTGTTTTATATCTTGCTTTTCTCATTTAACATTATAACACTTTTCCATGTGGATGCATTTTCGTGGTGGAAAATGGATGCATTTTCTAATGGAAATGCCATTTTCCATGAGACTGACATTCTGGTTGATGTTTTTGTCTTCTTTCACCCTTGCATCCTGTTACCCATCTCACGATGCTTTGCTGGTTTGAGTTTTTCCTTGCAATTACTTCTGCTCTTGCCACTTCTTCTTCCTCCACCGTTGTGAAGCCTTCTGACCAGTGGCTGCTGCAGTCTTGCCATCTCCTTGGTGGGGCTCCAACGCCAGCACACTCTTGTGTGTGTTTGGGCTTCCCTGGTGGCTCAGCTGGTAAAGAACCTGCCTGCAATACAGGAGACCCAGGTTCTATCCCTGAGTTGGGAAGGTCCCCTGGAGATGGGAACAGCTACCCACTCCAGTATTCTTACCTGGAGAATTCCATGGACAGAGGAGCCTTGTGGGCTACAGTCCTTGGGGTCACAAAGAGTTGGACATGACTGAATGTGTTGGACATGACTGAGCACTCCTCAGTTCAGTTCAGCCGCTCATTTGTGTCTGACTCTTTGCAACCCCGTGGACTGCAGCACGCCAGGCCTCCCTGTCCATCACCAACTCCGGAGCTTGCTCAAACTCCTGTCCATTGAGTCAGTGATGTCATCCAACCATCTCATCCTCTGTCATCCCCTTCTCCTCCTGCCTTCAGNACTGAGCACTCCTCAGTTCAGTTCAGCCGCTCATTTGTGTCTGACTCTTTGCAACCCCGTGGACTGCAGCACGCCAGGCCTCCCTGTCCATCACCAACTCCGGAGCTTGCTCAAACTCCTGTCCATTGAGTCAGTGATGTCATCCAACCATCTCATCCTCTGTCATCCCCTTCTCCTCCTGCCTTCAGTCTTTCCCAGCATCAGGGTATTTTCCAATGAGTCAGTTCTTTGCATCGGGTGGCCAGAGTATTGGAGCTTCAGCTTCAGCATCAGCCCTTCCAATGAATATTCAGGACTGATCTCCTTTAAGATGGACTGATTGGATCTCCTTTCAGTCCAAGGGCCTCTCAAGAGTCTTAGTGTTCAGTACATACATGATCATCTTCTGCCAGGAAGCATCTTCCCAGTCATCTCCCCAAGGATTTTGTCTACATCCAAGTGCCTCTACAAACACTGCCTTTTGGAAAACCCTGTTGGCAAGATGCCTTGTAGTTGTAATTTATATTCATAGGCATGTATGCAATGCATTATTTAGGCAGTTCAGCACCAAGGAGAGTGACTGTTTGTTTTAGCTTGGGTTCAAGGTCCGTGGGGGATTTACTGTGCTCTGGCCTCTGTAGTGCTGTGGGCAAGATGTAATTTTTCCATAATAGATGAAAAGCCAAACCCTGTATAAACACACTTTAATAATGGTGAAGGCACTGGCAGAGCAGTGCACGGAGGCAATAGGAAAGTTCACACTCCTGTAGCTTAGACTTAATTGAAGCAAACAGTCTTCATATTTACATTTGGGTTGTTTGTTTTAACGTCCGTCTTGGAGGGGTCCATCAGAAGCCTCCCATGCATCTATAATGAACTGCTTGACAACCTCCTCTCGGATTCCGTTTGGTCTTTGACTTGTCTCCAGGCCCAGGGACAGATTTACATTTTCTTTTGTGTGCCTTGGAAATCCTTGACGTGCTAGCTTCGCCTCCTTCCCTCTGAGTGTGTCTAGTGCTGAGAGGCACTGCCTTCTCGTTAGCTGTTGCTTCACTGACAAGGAAGGACTTGAGGGACTGATTAGGGTCCTGAACAGAGGCTCTTTGTCTGTCTGTAGAGCAGGTTCTCAGATCTAGTTCAAGGTTGTCCAGAGCTGGTTTTCAGAGATGCCTCCCTTTCCCTTGAAAGGAGCACCAGCTCTTCCCCGTGCCCTCCAGACTCCATAGAGTTTCACTGAAATGCAAGTCTTGGCTAGGCTAGAGGGGAGAGGAGGGGTGCTAAATCCAGAAGAAAATCACCTTTTTTTTTCATGAAGAACGTGCCTGCGTGCTAAGTCACTTTAGTTGTGTCCGACTCTGTGACCCCTGTGGACTGTAGCCCAACAGGCTCCTCTGTCCATCGGATTCTCCAGGCAGGAATGCTGGCGTGGGTTCCTATTCCCTTCTGCAGGGGATCTTCCAGACCAAGGATCGAACCCGGGTCTCCTGCGTCTTCCGCATCGCAGGTGGATTCTTTACTGCTGAGCCCTCGGAAAAGCACCTTTATAAGGAAAGAGGTGGCTTAAATGCCCCTGTTCCCTCCCTGCATGTCGCAGTCCTTGTCCTGCTTGACCTGCCGCTCCAGAGGCCAGGGGAGGGAGAGCAAGTGCCTTTAAGGAACGCTAGAGATGTGCTGATTATTTTCACCAGTGTGGAGACTGTGTGAGTTGTGCCTTGACCATCTTCTCAAGGGGCTTTCATAGAACTTGAAGATTAATGCCTGAGAACCCACTGGCCTGGGCCTATTAGCAAGTCTGCTTCAAGAGCTGCTTGAGTTAATAGGAAAGGAAGCTCTCCTGTCTTCAATGAATACCTTCTGCAGGAGTGTGACTTGAAGGATGCCTAAACATCCCTTCTAGCCTGTACTGTCTTCTGCATTGCCCCATGGTGAGAGTTGTAGTTCTCACAACTAATAATTTGTCAGAGGTCAGTCATCGTGTCTGTAGGAAGGACTAGGGACAATTCAGATAAATCCTCAAAGAGGGATTATCACGGTAGCCTTCTGAATGGTCCGTCTGCTCTCATCCGGAAGAGGGGCATTTAAGCCACCTTTTTTCTCATAAAGGGGCTTCCCCAGGGGCTCAGTTGGGGCTCAGCAGTAAAGAATCCACCTGTGATGCAGAAGACGCAGGACACCCGGGTTCAATCCTTGGTCTGGAAGATCCCCTGGAGAAGGGAATGGCAGCCCACTCCAGCATTCCTGCCCAGAGAATTCCATGGACAGAGGAGCCCAGGTGATCATGTGACTCTTTTCCAAACCAGAATTACAGCCTGTGTGACATCAAGGCAAAAATATCGGAGCTGACTTCAAGTTCTCTCTTCCTTTTGCACCCACATCCGGTCTCTAAGCAAGTTTCATCAGCTCAGTTTTCAAAGCGTACCCAGAATTTGACCACGTCTCAGCATTTCCATGTCACCCTCCTTGTTGAGCCACCATCACCTCTTACCTGGCCAGTTTAAGGGCAACAGACAAATCCTGTTAAAGGGTCATTTAGTTTGACCTGGAAGCCAGTAATTCAGTGGAGAACCAACAGTCTTTTCAAAAGATGCTGAAACAAACGTGGTTTCTACGTACAAAAGAATAAAGTTAGACACCCTTCTCTCACACGGTATACAAAAATTAATTAAAGATGTAAAAATAAGAGCTAAAATGATAAATCTCTGAGAAAGAGACAAAAGTATAAAAATTTACAATCTTGGATTAAACAGTGGGGTCATCTGAGATATGACCCCAAAAGCACAAGAAAATAAAAGAAAAAAATAGGTAATTTGAATTTCATCAAAATTAAAAACTTTAATGTTTTATGGCAAATCATAAAAGAAATGACAGCTTACAAAAATGATAGGAAATATTTGCACACCATATATTTGAGGGACCTTTATCTAGAATATGTAGTGAATTCTCACAACTCAGTAATAAAAAGGCATTCCCTATTTAAAAAAAAAACAAAACAGTGGAGGATCTGAATATGCGTTTTCCAAAGAGGATGTATAAATGACCTGTAAGAACAAAAAGATGCTCAATATTTTTGGCCATCTGTGAAATGCAAGTCAAAACCACAATGAGATGCTACGTTATACCAGCTTAGGTGACTGTGATCAAAAAGACAGGTAAAATTACAAGTGTTGAGAATATGGAGAAGTTGGAACCCTCACACACTATTGGTAGAAAGTAAAAGTATTTCAACTACTTTGAAAACAGCTTTGCAGTTCCTCAAAAGGTTACGCATATGACCCAGCAAGTGTACTTTTAGGCATTATATTTACCCAGAGTAGCTGACAATACGTGTCTGTATAAAACTGGCAGAGGGCACGGCAACCCACTCCAGTATTCTTGCCTGGAGATACCATGGACAGAGGAGCCTGGCGGGCTCCCGCCATAGCTTTCCGAAGAGTCGAGCCCAACTGAAGTGACTTAGCACACATGCACATCTGTATAAAAACTACAATACAGATGTTCTTCAAAGCATCATTTGTGACAGTTACCCAGTGGAAGCAATCCAAATGTCCGTCAGCTGATGACTGGATAAACCAAGTGTGGTATATATCCATTTAATGGAATGCTATTGAGCAGTAAAAATAAATGAAGTACTGGTATATGCTGCAACAAGAGTGACCCTTAAAAACATTATACTAAGTGAAAGAAGCCAGTCACAAAAGAGCACGTGTTGCATGATGCCATTTATGTGACATATCTGGGATAGGCAAGTCTGTGGAGGAGTTGCCTAGGCTAGGAGCTTGAGGCTTGGGGAGTGCTGCTGAGGGGCATGGGGTTTCTTTTTGGAGTGATGCGAATGTTCTAGGGTCGATTGTGGTGATGGTTTCATGATTCTACGAATATACTAAAGACCAGTGAATTGTACACTTTATAAATGGAAGAACATGTGGTTTGTCGGTTGTATCTCAATACAGTAAGTTCCCTGCATACAAACGAGTTCCATTCCGAGAGTACATTTGTTAAGTCCAGTTTGTTTGTAAGTCCAGCAGTGTTAGCCTAGGTACCCAACTAATGCACTCAACCGTATCGTTCTGTTCTATAATAGGCTTATAATACTTCCCATACAAATAATATGTAAAAACAAACATAGAAAGAAAATGTGTTTAATCTGACAGGGCAGTGCCTTGAAAAGTACAGTAGTGCAAGACAGCAGCCGGCATCCAGGGGCTGGCCCTGAGGGAACAGGCAAGAGCTTCTGGGTGGAGGCGAGAGAGGCGGCAGGGGATGATACAGCCGAAGGGTCGTCAGTGATAGACCCGGAGGGCGAGCGGCAGCCTCACCCTGCTGGATGTCGATGGAGCACAGGTTCGCGTCCTTGAAAGCTCGTAACTTGAAGGTTCATATGTCGGGGACTTCCTCTATAGATGTTTTGAAAATAATAAGTGATAGTATTCCTTTGCTGAGAGCCCTCCAGTAGCTTCCCTCCTGATTCAGAGTAAAAGCAGAGTCTTCACTGTGGTCCTTGGTACCCTCCCTGACTACACTTCGCCTCATTTACCCCAGTCGAGACGCGCTGGCCTCCTTTCTGTTGCTCAGAAATATTAGACTTGATACTTAGGAATCTGCTGGAACACTCTCCCTCTGCATGTTCCTCCACAGGACGTTCTCCCCCTCTTCAGGCCTTTGTGTAGCTAATCACCTGTGTAACCATCTTATTTAAAATGCAATCCCACAGCCGCAGCTCTTCTTTTATGTTCTTTTCCTTTATTTCTCTGAGAAACATCTAACGGAATATATATACGTACCTACATCCGTCTTTATTATCAGTTAATTGGCTTATGTATTGTGGTAGCCTCTCATGAAGGTGAATGTCCTGATCTGATCCCACCCATCTATATACCCCTAGCACCTAGAAGAATGCTGACACATAGTTGGTGTTCAGTGGATACTTATTGAATGAATGGATCCGTATAAGATTCTTAGTGAACAATTTGGTATCAGTCTGATTAGATGGTTGGAACCTAGGAAATGGTAGCAGACAGGAGAAAGGATAGGTTTTTAAAAACTGTGCCTTTGCAGATTGGTCAGATTTGGGAATACTGTCCATAAAGAGGCTACCCTATGAAGTCATGAATAGTTGAGGGTGAGGGTTGAGAGGAAATGGTATGGGATGACCTCCAGAGCACAGAAGGACTGGGTTAAAGACAGTGCCTCTTCTACAGCTTTAGTTAGGATGGTGGTGGGCCTTCTTAAGAATGAGTTGCTGATTAGCAAAGGCTTCCCCAGTAGCTCAGCCATGAAGAATCCACCTGCTGTGTAGGAGACACAGGGGATGTGGGTTTGATTCCTGGGTCAGGAAGATCCCTTGGAGAAGGAAATGGCAACCCACTCCTCTATTCTTGCCTGAAAAATCCCCATAGACAGCGGAGTCTGGCGGGCTGCAGTCTGTGGGGTTGCAAAGAGTCAGACATGACTGAGCGACTGAACAACAAAAAGCTAGTATGAGTAAATGAGATGGTTTCAAAGTTTTTTAGGCAAAAATTGTTAATCTATGCTTAGGATGCTTGTTACGATCAGGTATCAGGAAAAGGGACTGAGCAAATATAACCCAAGAGGAATCAGTTGCCATCTGGTATGCCTATTAGACATTGTCTTTATTATTTTTTAAAAACATCTCTAATGATATGTCATTAAAGGATTATTATTTGGAAGGCATTTCTTTTTGAAAAGCAGCAAATGAAAGCACTGTTTCTATTTAAATGTGGATGAGAGATGGACCATTTAAATAGAATGGGTTAATATTATGTTTACCAATTAATCTTTTAAATTGATAACTTAAGAACTAATTCCATAGTAATTCTATACATTGCACTAGAGAAAGGCAGTTAACCATAGAATTAATGGTTTTGGTGGAAGATCTTTTTGTTTTTTCACTTAGTGTCACAGAGCTTTTCCTTAAATTACTAGATCGTTTGACTGTAAAAACTACATTTTGTTATGTTGAAAAACTGATTAGAGAGTCTTATATTTAAAAAACTATGGTATAGTTTATAAAATTCTTTTCCTCTAGGTTGTATCATATACTGTGTGCTCTTTGAGGCCGGATTAAAAAGGCTTTTGAAAGTTTTCGTATTACAAAATAAAAAATACAGCATTTCCAATGCTTTATAATATTTGGAAAATACCATCTTATGAATAATATTTTCCTACACATTTTAATTCAAAAATCCTGAAGGTTTTCAAGGGAACTAATTACAGTTTTGGATGTAGGTTTAATTTAAAGAAAGAATTCTGCAGAAAATAAAAGAGGAAAATGGCTTAAAATCACAGCCCCTGTTCTCCTGTCA
>SJYV01002997.1:0-11319 GCA_006410875.1 Neotragus pygmaeus | reverse complement strand
GGGAGGCCTGGCGTGCTGCAATTCATGGGGTCGCAAAGAGTCAGACACAACTGAGCGACTGAACTGAACACCCTTTATAACAGGTTTGGTCATAAGTATCTTTTTAGGTTCCAGAAATACATCTACTTCTGCCTTATTTACTACACCAGAGCCTTTAACTGTGTGGATCACAACAAACTGTAGAAAATTCTTCAAGAGATGGGAATACCAAACTACCTGACCTGCCTCCTGAGAAATGTGTATGCAGGTCAAGAAGCAACAGTTAGAACCAGACATGGAACAATGGATCGGTTCCAAATTGGTAAAGGACTACATCAAGGCTGTATATTGTCACCCTGTTTATTTATTATTATTATTTATTTATTTTACNGCCTCCTGAGAAATGTGTATGCAGGTCAAGAAGCAACAGTTAGAACCAGACATGGAACAATGGATCGGTTCCAAATTGGTAAAGGACTACATCAAGGCTGTATATTGTCACCCTGTTTATTTATTATTATTATTTATTTATTTTACATGCAGAGTACATCATGTGAAATGCCCAGCTGGATGAAGCACAAGCTGGAATCAAGATTGCTGGGAGAAATATCAATAACCTCAGATATGCAGAAAGGAAAGAGGAACTAAAGATCCTCTTGATGAAAGGGAAAGAGGAGAGTGAAAAAGTTGGCTTAAAGTTCACCCTCAAATAATGAAGATCGTGGCATCTGGTCTTATCACTTCATGGCAAATAGATGGGGAAACAATGGAAACAGTGACAGACTTAATTTTCTTGGACTCCAAAATCATTGCAGATGGTGACTGCAGCCATGAAATAAAAAGACACTTGCTTCTTGGAAGAAAAGCTATTACCAACCTAGACAGCATATTAAAAAGTAGAGACATTACTTTGCCAACAAAGGTCCATCTAGTCAGAGCTATGGTTTTTCCAGTAGTCATGTATGGATGTGAGAATTGGACTATAAAGAAAGCTGAGTACTGAAGAACTGATGCTTTTGAACTGTGGTGTTGGAGAAGACTCTTGAGAGTCCCTTAGACTGCAAGGAAATCAAACCAGCCAGTCCTAAAGGAAATCAGTCCTGAATATTCATTGGAAGGACTGATGCTGAAGCTGAAGCTCCAAAACATTGGCCACCTGATGTGAAGAACTGACTCACTAGAAAAGACCCTGATGCTGGTAAGGATTGAAGGCAGGAGGAAAAGGGGACGGCAGAGAATGAGATGGGTGGATGGCATCACCAACTCTATGGACATGGGTTTGAGGAAGCTCTGGGAGTTGGTGATGGACTTGGAAGCCTGGCGTGCTGCAGTCCATGGGGTCCCAAAGAGACAGACACGACTGAGCAACTGAACTGAACTGAACTCAGTCTGAAACTCCCAATCCTCCCCTCCTCACCACCCCAACTCCCTTGGCAATCACCAGCTTGTTCTCTATGTCTGAGTTTGTTTCTGTTATTGTAGATATGTTCATTTGTGTCATGTTTTAGATTCCACATATAAGTCGTATCATATGGTGTTTGTCTTTCTCTGTCTGACTTACTTTCCTTAGTGTAAAAATCTCTAGGTCCATCCATGTTGCTGCAAATGGCATTTCATTTTTATTGCTGAGTAATATTTCATTTGTCTTTTTTGTCTTTTTATACAGTTAGATAAATTAATTATAAATCAAACTATAAATTAAAAAAATCTACCTCTGTTTCATCGACTATGCTAAAGTCTTTTTCTGCGTGGATCATAACAAACTGTGGAAAGCTCTTAAAGTGGTGATAACACCAAAACATCTTACCTGTTTCCTGAGAAACTTGGATTCGGGTCAAGAAGCAACCGTTAGAGCCCTGTATGGAACAACTGACTGGTTCAAGATTGAGAACAGAGGATAATAGAGCTGTCTGTTGTCTCTCTGTTTGTTTAATGTATACACTGAGGACATCATGAGAAACACTGGGCTAGATGTGTTACAAGCTGGAATCAAGATAGGTGGGCAGAAAGCAAAGAGGAACTAAAGAGCCTCTTGATGACAGTGAGGGAGGAGAGTGAAAGAGCCAGCTTAAAACTAAATATTAAAAAAAAAAAAAGATCATGGCATCTGGCTCCATGGTGTTTGTATGTGCTCTGCGTGCTCAGTTGTGTCTGACTCTTTGCGACCCTATGGACTCCCTATCTATGTGATAGAAGGGGGAAATGGTGGAAGTAGTGACGGATTTCCTCTTCTTGGGCTCTAAAATCACTGCTTATGGTGACTGCAGTCATGAAGTCAGAGGATGATTGCTTCTCAGCAGAAAAGCTAAGATAAACCTAGACATCATGTTGAAAAGCAGACATTACTCTGCCGACAGAGGTCTGTAGAGTCAAGGCTATGGTCTTGCCAGTGGCAATGTACATTTGTAAGAGCTGAACCGTAAAGAAGTTAGAGCTCCAAAGAATTGATGCCTTTGAACTGTGGTGCTGGAGAAGACTCCTGAGAGTCCCTGGGATAGCAAGGAGATGAACCAGTCAATCTTAAGGGAAATCAACCCTAAATACTCATTGCGAGGACTGATGAGGAAGCTGAAGCTCCAGTATTTTGGTCACCTGATGGAACAAACAACTCATTGGAAAAGTCTGTGATGCTGGGAAAGATGGAGGGCAGAAAGAGAAGAGGGCGTCAGAGGATGAAATGGCTGGATGGTGTCCCAGATGCAATGGACATGAACTTGGGCAAATTTCAAGGAACAGGGAGGTCTGGCATGCTGCAGTCCATGTAGTCACAGAAAGTCAGACATGACTGTGTGACTGAACAACAATAACAATATTCCATTGTGTATATATACCACATCTTTATCCATTCATCTTTCAATAAACATTTAGGTTGTTTCCATGTTTTGGCTGTTGTGAATAGTGTTATGAACATAGGGGTCAATATATCTTTTTTTTCAGGATGATGTCTGTGTTTATTAAAAATGCAAATTTCATGGCTCAGCCTTTACCTACTAAGTCAGAATCTCAGGCCAGGACCAGGGGAACTGTTAACAGTTCCTAGGTAATTCTTAAAGAAAGTGTGAGTAACACTGGAGATGGGAAAGTCTGGCTTTATTTCCCAGAACATGCTTATGGGCTCATCACATTGTATGTGTCTTATTAACTATGTTAATAGTTATTAGAGCTGAGAATAGGCTCCTCTATCCATGTAAGAAGCACTTATGAAGCAAATAAATGGTTACAATTCTGTAAAAAAATAAAACATACCTGGGATATGAAAATTTTACTCCCTATACCACTAGAACACAAACTTTCTATGGAATTGTTGCTTGGCAAGAGAGGAGGTCAGGATTTTTTTTTTCCTCTATGGCCTGGGTATACATTTTTGCCTATGTTGCCTGTGCCATGCTGCCTGCCTATTTTATTTATTTATTTATTGGTTTTAATTTTTTAAATTATTTTTAGTTGGAAGATAATTGCTTTACAATATTTATTGGTTTCTGCCATATATCAGCGTGAATCAGCCATAGGTATACATGTGTCCCCTCCCTCTTGAAACTCCTCCCACCTCCAACCCCTTCCCACCCCTCTAGGTTGTCGCAGAGCACCAGATTTGAGCTCCCTGTGTCATACAGGAAATTTCCACTGGCTATCTAATTTTCCATACGGTATATATATGTTTCAATGCTACTCTCTCAATCTGTCCCACCCTCTCCTTCCTCCCCTGTGTCCACAAGTCTTTTCTCTATGTCTGTGTCTCCATTGCCTCCCTGCAGTATCTTTTTGAATACTTTTTATCTTTACAGTTTTATCTGAGTATATGCCCAGGAATGGAATTTCTGGATCATATGGCAACTCTGTTTTTAGCTTTTTGAGGGAACTCCATAATGTTTTCCATTATGACTGCACTAATTTGCATTCCCAAAACAGTATTAGAGGGTTCCCTTTTCTCCATGCTCTCTCTAACATTTGTTATTTGTAGACTTTTTAACAATGGCCATTCTGACTAGTGTGAGGTGGTACCTCATTGTAGTTTTGACTTTGTTGTTGCTGTTGTTCAGTCGCTAAGTTGTGTTCATAATTATCGATGATAAGTATGTTTTCATGTGTTTGTTGGGCTCTGTATGTCTTCTTTGAAGAAATGTCTATTTACTGACCAGCTACTTTTAATTGTAGTGAAAGATCAAATCTAAAGGACTTAGCTTGGTTATGTTGATTACCAAGTGCTGAAGTCATCTAATGAAGTAAGAAGAGCAGTCTCTATAAATGAAAACATTAAATTAAAAAAATAGACTCTTATCCATGTTGAATGCCATCTTGGATGTATAAGTTGTCATAAGAATCTTTTTTATTTTCCCAATTTCTTACATCTTTTAGAATTCAATTTTTCATATATTTAAGATAGATTTGCTTAAGTATGTTTCTATTATTTTTAACTGGTTAAGAAATATCAAAGGCTGAATTTGCTTTCCTCTTGACTTTTGTATTGTACCATGTGTAACTCTTCCATAACTCATCAAATTCTACCTTTGTACTATTACTAAATGCGCGCATATTTCATTTCTTCTAATTAAAAAATTTTATTCAAAAGTTTCTACTTCTAAAATAGTAATGGTGCTACCCTGTCTTCTCTTAGATTGTAGGGAAAAATTTATCATGCTCTCTTGAAATTTCCTCTCAGAACTTTTAGACAGATTAAAAATTACAATAATTAGAGCAGATTATAAACAAACATTTTAAATTAAAATATGTGATACTTATTGCTGAGATAAAGAAGAATTAATTAGAGAGATATATTATGTATATGATTGGAATCATATATTATTTTTTGTCAGTTCTCTCCAAAAATGTGTAAAACTCATTTATAAAAAGGCAAACAGCACAAGTAGATTTATGTATTCATAAATAATTACAGGAATGCTTTCATCTCATATTTTGTAACTTGATATGGAGACTATCTATTCTTGAATTATAAGGATTTTTAATAATACACTTTATTTTTTTTCTTGATGATGTAACATTAGGGTCCTAGGGTATTAATTGGATGGTATTAATATGGATATTGCCTATGAGGGACTCTGGTTTTTTGCTGGAGGGTAGAAAAGCATTGCTGAGATGTAATTGGAGAACTAGACTTGGGTGAGGAGGCTCCCTTGTTTGTACTTGTTTTCCTTGTTTGTCCACAGCCAGGTGCAGGGCCTGGCTACCCAGCAC
This sequence comes from Neotragus pygmaeus, assembly GCA_006410875.1. Taxonomy (NCBI): domain Eukaryota; kingdom Metazoa; phylum Chordata; class Mammalia; order Artiodactyla; family Bovidae; genus Neotragus; species Neotragus pygmaeus. The sequence continues at coordinate 6,147 of SJYV01002997.1, read as the reverse complement.
CATCTGCGCTTGGGGTGTGCTCGGCACTTCCCTTTGAAAGGTGGCAGGATCTTGGGGTAGTGGAAGTAGTTCTGGGGGAATCACAACACTTGGGTTCTAATTAGGCCACTTTTAATCTCAAATTATGAGATCAGGGTTTCTTCTTTCTAACTTATTTTTCATTGAAGTATAGTTTAAAAACAGAATCACTGTATTGCACACCTGAAACACTGTAAATGTATTTAACATGGGCAAAATACTTTAATGGACACTTCACAAGGAAACGTGTATGAATGAGCAATAAATGCATGAAAATGCACTCAACATGATTAGTCATCAGGGAAATGAAAATTAATACAACAGTGGGATACTACCACATTCTTTTTTTTTTTACTTTACAATACTGTATTGGTTTTGCCATACATCAGCATGAATCTGCCATGGGTGTACACGTGTTCCCAAACCACCACTTCTAAGCATGTGTTAGTTGCTCAGTCTGTTCAACTCTGTGACCCTGTGACCTGTAGCCCATCAGGCTCCTCTGCCCATTGAATTCTCCAGGCAAGGGTACTGGAGTGGGTTGCCATTTCCTTCTCCAGGGGATCTTCCCAACCCAAGGGTCGAACCTCAGTTTCCTGCTTGCAGATGAATCTTTACCATATAAGCCACCAGGGAAGCCCACTTCCAGAATGGCTACAATTAATGACTGACAACACCAAATACTTACAGAGATGTGGAACAACTGGAACTCTAGTTCAACCACTTTGGGAAAGTGTTTGACAATTTCTTGTACAATTAAAGAAATGTGTTCTCTATGACTTAGTAATTTACTTCCAGGTGAATTCCTAGTCCTAACCCAAAAGAAAGAAAATATTATGTGTATGAGTTGTACAAGAATGTTCAAAACCACTTTATTTGTACTATCAAGGGCTTCCTTGGTGGTTCAAATGGTAAAGTCTACCGGCAAAGCAAGAGAGCAGGTTCAATCCCTGGGTTGAAAATATCCCTTAGAGGAAAGAAAGGCAACCCACTCCAGGATTCTTGCCTAGAGAATTCCACAGAGTAAGGAGCCTGGGGGGCTACAGTCCATGGTGTCACAAACAGTCGGACATGACTGAGCAACTAACTTTTGAAGGGAAAACAATTCAAGTAGCCACTAACAAATGAATAGTTACTAAACTATATTCATAAAATGAAATACTACTCATAATTAAAAGGAACAAATTAATAATACACAAAACAACATGAATGAATCTCAAAAATTTTGTGATGAACAAAGTCTAGCACACCAGAATAGGTGCTTTATAATTTCATTTAAGTTCTAAAGTGGGGAAATCTAATCTAAGATAAAAAAAAGTCAGAACAGTGAGTGGTTCCCTCCGGAAACATGTCTTGACAAGGAAAAAGCACAGGAGAATGTTCTAAAGTGAGAAACATAATCTGTACCTTGATATGGGTACGTGTTACACAACTATGTACATGTACCAAAACTCATTGAATTGTACACTTAAGACTGTTTGTTTCATTGAATGTAAATTATACTTCAGTAAAAAAAAAATTAGAAAAGCAATGTTATGCTTCTTTTCTGGGAGACACCACTTTAGTAATATGACCCAGTAAAATATAACACTGAGGAGCAACCTGAGTAGTAAATACTCTCTGAAGATGCCTCCAAATAATCCTGCCCATCCCTGTACATCATGCACATCCTTCCCTCAGGCAGGAGAGCTTACATCTCCTCCTCTTGAGTCTGACTTGGGCCTGGAGATGGTTTGTCCAGGGGAACGCAGAGAAGTGACGTTCAGTCTCTGAGCACAGGCACGAGTAAGCCCCGCTCCCTTTCCTCCTTATCTCTGAGACTCAGTAGGCATGCTGTAGTGAAATGTCTGAGTCAAGTGGGGGTTCCCATGGCCGAGAATGAAGGTCTCTGCGGCCCTGTTGAGCTCCCACATGACAGTTGAGGGCCAGCTTAGACGTGGACCCCCAGACTAAGTCTCACTAGCCTCCTCAGTGGCACGTAGAGGAGACAGGAGCTGCCCATGGAGCCGGCCCAGGTCGCAAAATCACAAGCAAAGAAATAGTTATTGTTTTAAGTTACTAAATTTGGGGGCTGTGTATTACACAGCATTTGATAGTTAAAGCAGCTGGAATTAATATTGAAATATGAAGAAAAATACCATCTATATGCTACAAATGTGGAGGAATTTCCCTCAGTATATGTGGGATCAGATCAAAGGGAGACATGTAGGGCTTCTCATAATTCCTTTCCTGGGGAATGAATTTATAGGAGCAGAGGAAATTCTGTTAACGTGAAATTCCTGCTGGAAAAAGTGTACATTGACATGAATGGGCAAGAGAGAAAGCAGGAGGGCTGTGGAAACAGCCATAATCTTCTTACAATGTACCTAAGAGTACCGTGACAGTGAAGGCCATTCTGGGAAGATCCAGACAGAAATGGGGAACATGTTCTTGGAAGCTGGACAAAGGGTGATTCTTGTTATCAGGTATCAAAGAACTTGGCTGAATTATGTTCTCATTCTAGTGTTTTGTCCCGGTGTCCACTTTCCACTTGGTCCTCTGCCTCTCATGCACCTTTCATGTCGCTGCCAGGATGACCTTTCCAAACTGAACTGTAAGACTCTGCTTCAGAGTCTGGAGCAAACTCTTTCTGGCACATAACTGTCAAATTCTTAGCATGACATTGACCTGGTCTTGTGCTCTGGTCTCCTCTCTCTTCGAATCCCTCCATGTCTTCCAGGTTACCCTGCTGTTTGGAATAAATTCCCAGAATACATCATGTTATCTGATGTCTCTGTGACGTTGATCTGATGTTTTTTCTAGAATTCTCTTCCCTCCCTTCCTTCCCTTACTAACTCTTCTTATGCTAAGAATTAATTTAAACACCACCACCCTTAGGAAGTCCTCTCTTATCATCCCACATTGAATTAAGTATCTTTACTTAATTCTAGTTCTTCTAGAATCCTCTTCTAGTGTCATGATACCTTTAATATCATTCTAGTTCTTAATCTGGTATGTAACTTTTGGTTTGCTTTAGAGCACCTACAATGTATCAGGCCCCATGCTAAATCTAACTGGTAAAGGGGTGATTAATAGAGACAGTTCTTGCTCGTATACAGCTCATAGCCTGAAGAGAAAACAGCAACTATAAATCCTACAAAAGAGAAATCACAGGAAGACCCATGGGATTAGGAATCTTTAGAGTCAGACATTTCTGCCTACTGCATTTTCATGAGTTCCATGATGCAAAGCTCTTTATTTCATGAGGCAGCAGATTAAATTTTATTATTGTTTTTTGATTTAAAAAAATTTTAAACATGCATTTAAAAAATTATTTATTTGGCTGCACCAGGTCTTTGTTGCAGCATGCGGAATCTTAGCTCCCTGACCAGGAGGAATGTAACTTGTGTCCCCTGCAATGGAAACACAGGATCTTAACCGCTAGACAGCAGAGAAGTCCCTTAAATTTTCAGAGTATATATTTTTTTCTTTTGTTTATCTGGACAATCTCTCTAAAATTTTTATTCATTGTTCCTACATATGGTCTGGAGGTACTCAGGATAAGCTCACTCTTTCTGCTGTATGTTAGCTCTTCAAGTATTTTTAAGATAAGTTATATGGCCCTGTGTATATCCTGTTTGGAGGGAATGATGCTGAAGCTGAAACTCCAGTACTTTGGCCACCTCATGCGAAGAGTTGACTCACTGGAAAAGACTCTGATGCTGGGAGGGATTGGGGGCAGGAGGAGAAGGGGACGACCGAGGATGAGATGGCTGGATGGCATCACGGACTCGATGGACGCGAGTCTGAGTGAACTCCGGGAGTTGGTGATGAACAGGGAGGCCTGGCGTGCTCCAATTCATGGGGTCGCAAAGAGTGGGACACAACTGAGTGACTGAACTGAACTGATCTGATATCCTGTTTTGGGCAGAAATGGGTGGAGTGGAGTGGAGTGGTGTGGTTAAATATCCCCATTCCTTCAAAGTAAGAAGGAAAAAGCATTTGTTTAAGAGGTAGTATTTGATGACCAGTTAAAGGTGGTGGGTTGAACACAGGCACTCACCTTTGCTGACTCTCCAAATCCCACTCAAATGACCATAAAGGACTTTTTTTAAAGACATAAATGTCTCCCAATCAAACAGAATGATGGAGGTACAACAGGAAAAGATTTTGGAAGCTGGAGAGTAGACGGATGGATGAGTAACCCTCACTTGTCATAATCATCTTTTATTGATGAAAGCAGAACTGTGAACAAGCAGTGGACGAAATCTAGAAGGGAGCCATCTTGCACACAATCCTTCTCAGAGGCTCAGGAACTGGTGATACCAAGTACATTATGCACACATTTTTACTCCCATGTTTTGACATCTGGGGACTTACTTCATGAGGAGACTGCACCTCCCAGAATCAGCCAATTCCTGGAGATGATAAAGATCCCTTTTGATGTGACTTTCACCTATAAACCAACCAATCCTGAGTCCACATCACCCCCACCTCTTCTATATCCCAGGGCTAGGTACCAGGCGGCTAGGGACAGCCCCGATGCCAAGGAACTGAAATTAATCCAGTTGCCCAGTCCTCAGCCTGCTCGCCCTGCCCCTCCCATGCCTCCCGTGAAAACCACAATAAAGGCTCTTGGCCCCAGCTCCCCACTCCCCTCTATCTTATGACCAATCCTGGAGCTTCCTCATGTGGTTCTAAGACATATGCCCTGCTTCTCATCTCAGGACAAGCGAATCACAGGCTATCTTTTTCATGGCAGTTGTTTCCTAAGCTGTTGGCCTCATAGTATACGGATAAATATAAAACCTAAATTTTAAAGTGCCAGGAATCTCTGAAAAAGGTAAAGCAGGAGGATTTGGGGAGTTTACATAAGAGGCAGTTCAGTTCAGTTCAGTCGCTCAGTCGTGTCCGACTCTTTGCGACCCCATGAATTGCACCATGTCAGGCCTCCCTGTTTATCACCATCTCTCGGAGTTCACTCAGATTCGCGTCCATCAAGTCCGTGATGCCATCCAGCCATCTCATCCTCCGTCACCCCCTTCTCCTCCTGCCCCCAATCCCTCCCAGCATCAGAGTCTTTTCCAATGAGTCAACTCTTTGCATGAGGTGGCCAAAGTACTGGAGTTTCAGCTTCAGCATCAGTCCTTCCAGTGAACACCCAGGACTGATCTCCTTTGGGATGGACTGGTTGGATCTCCTTGCGGTCCTAGGGACTCTCAAGAGTCTTCTCCAACACTACACTTCAAAAGCATCAATTCTTCGGCGCTTAGGTTTCTTCACAGTCCAACTCTCACATCCATACATGACCACTGGAAAAACCATAGCCTTGGCTTCTATAGTACAGCGCCAAATTGTTTTCGAAAGCTATTATTTTTTTTTTAGTACTTTATACTCCAGCAGCATGAGGAATTCAGTTACTCCACATCCTCATCCGCACTTGGTATCCGTCCCCGTGAAGCAAAGTTTAGGTTGCTTTGGGGGCGAACCTCCGGATTTTGGTTTGGTTGTCTGAGTTATTAACCACAGCAGACTTCCACTTGGTCCAGCCACAGCGTGTGAACTCAGCGCGTTTCGACTTGGCTCCACGCTTTTGCTCTCCCTGCCCCTTGGAGGTCCTCTCAGTCAGGCGCGTCAGGTGCGTCCAGGGCGGCCGGTCCCGTGAAGACGCTGAAGCCCGCCCCCTGTGCAGCGGAAGCGCGTGCAGCGCTTTCCCGGCCGCCTCCTCGCGCGGCCAGGTAGCGCCCCGCGCCCCCAGAGGCGGCCGGCTGGGGGCGGGGCTCCGTGCGCGCGTGCGCACCGCGAGCCCGGCGCATGCTCTGAGTGCGGAGGGGCCGGGCTGAGTGGAGGCTGAGTCCCCAATCCTGGCCCTTCCCGGCGAGGTTCTTCGCGCCACCCGTTCCGAGCCCCGCTGCCAGTGAAGTTCCCGAAGCATCACAGTCACCCCTAAAGAGCGAAGAGGGCGCGAGCCGGCCGGACGCCCGGCCTGGGGCCGGCGCGCGCGGACGCGGCGAGGCGGCGGTTGCGCCGCGCCCCCGAGGAGCTGTGGCGCCGGGCGGCGCGCGGCGCGGGGAGGGTGAGTAGCGGCTCGCGCCCGGGCCGGCCGCCGCACTCCTCGCTCTCGCCGCGGCCCGGGACGCGCCCGCCGGG
>SJYV01002988.1:0-13097 GCA_006410875.1 Neotragus pygmaeus | reverse complement strand
CAGAAGTGTGTTATTTAGCCTCCATATGTTTGTATTTTTAATAGTTTTTTTTTTTTTCTAGTTCCTGTAGTTGATACCTAATCTTACTGCATAGTGATCAGAAAAGATGCTTGGAATAATTTCAGTTTTTTTTTTTTTAATTTACCAAGGCTAGGTTTATGGCCCAAGATGTGATCTATCCTAGAGAAGGTTCCGTGTGCACTGGATAAAAATGTGAAATTCATTGTTTGGGTGAAATTCATAGCTATAGGGTGAAGTGTCCTATAGCTATCAGTTAGGTCTAACTGGTCCATTGTATCATTTAAAGTTTGTGTCTCTTTGCCAGTTTTCTGTTTAGTTCATCTATCCATAGGTGTGAGTGAGGTATTCAAGTCTCCCACTATTATTGTGTTACTGTTAATTTCCCCTTTCATACTTGTAGCATTTGCCTTACATATTGTGGTGCTCCTATGTTGGGTACATATATATTTGTAATTATTATTTCTTCTTCTTGGATTGATCCTTTGATCATTGTGTAGTGTTCTTCTTTGTCTCTTTTCACCACCCTTATTTCAAAGTCTATTTTATCTGATATGAGTATTGCTATCCCTGCTTTCTTTTGGTCTTCATTTGAATGAAATATCTTTTTCCAGCCCTTCACTTTCAGTCTGTATGTGTCGCTTGTTTGAGGTGGGTCTCTTGTAGACAGCATATATAGGGGTTTTGTTTTTATAGCCATTCATCCAGTCTTTTTTGGTTGAGGAATTCAACCTATTTACATTTAAGGTAATTATTGATAAGTATGATCCCATTGTCATTTACTTTGTTGTTTTGGATTCAAATTTATAAACCTTTTCTGTGTTTCTTGTCTAGAGAAGATCCTTTAGCATTTGTTGAAGAGCTGGTTTGGTAGTGTTGAATTATCTCAGCTTTTGCTTGTCTGTAAAGCTTTTGATTTCTCCTTCATATTTGGATGAGATCCTTGCCAGTACAGTAATCTAGGTTGTAGGTTTTTCTCTTTCATCACTTTAAGTATGTCTTGCCATTCCCTTCTGGCCTGAAGAGTTTGTATTGAAAGATCAGCTGCTATCCTTATGGGAATCCCCTTGGGTGTTATTTGTTGCTTTTCCCTTGCTGCTTTTAATATTTTCTCTTTGTTTGATCTTCATTAATTTGTTTAATATGTGTCTTGGGGTGTTTCTCCTCGGGTTTATCCTGTTTGGAACTCTCTGGGTTTCCTGGACATGGGTGACTATTTCCTTCCTCATTTTAGGGAATTTTTCAACTATTATTTCCTTGAGTATTTTCTCATGGTCTTTCTTTTTATCCTCTTCTTCTGAAACTCCTATGATTTGAATGTTGGGGCGTTTGACATTGTCCTGGGGGTCTCTGAGGTTGGCCTTATTTTTTTTTAAATTCATTTTTTCTTTTTTCTTCTCTGCTTCATTTATTTCCACCATTCTATCTTCCACCTCACTTATCCTGCCTTCTGCCTCAGTTATTCTACTGTTGGTTCCCTCCAGAGTGCTTTTGATCTCAGTTATTGCATTATTCATTACTGACTGACTGTTTCTTTTCTTCTAGGTCGTTGTTAAACATTTCTTTCATCTTCTCAATTCTTGTCTCTAGACAATTTATCTGTAACTCCATTTTGTTTTCAAGATTCTGTATCATTTTTACTGTCTTTATTCTGAATTCTTTGTAGGTAGATTCCCTATCTCCTCTTTTGTTTGGTTTGGTGGGCATTTATCATGTTCCTTTACCTGCTGAATATTTTTCTTCCTTTTCATCTTGTTTAGATTGCTGTGTTTGGGGTAGGCTTTCTGTATGCTGGAAGTGCGTGGTTCTTCTTTATTATGGAAGTTCCTCCCTGTGAGTGGGATTGGACTAGTGAAGGTTGTCAAGGTTTCCTGGTTAGGGAAGCTTGTGTCAGTGTTATGGTTGGTGGAGTTGGATCTCTTCTGTCTGGAGTGCAATGAAGTGTCCAGTAGTGAGTTTTGAGGTGTCTATGTGTTGGGTGTGGGTTTTGACCTGTATTTTAATGCTTGGGATTATGTTCCTATATTGTTGGAGAATTAACTTGGTATGTCTTGCTGTGAACTTGTTGGCTCTTGGGTGGAGTTTGGTTTCAGTGTAGGTATAGAGGCTTTTGGATGAGCTCTTGTCGATTAATGTTCCCTGGAGTCAGGAGTTTTCTGGTGTTCTCAAGTTTGGGATTTAAGCCTCCTCCCTCTGGTTTTCAGTCTTTTTCGTAGTAGCCTCAAGACTTCTCTATCCATACAGTACCAATGATAAAGCATCTAGGTTAATGGTGAAAAAATTCTCGACAGTGAGGTACCCAGAGAGGTTCACAGAGTTACATGGAGAAGAGAAGAGGGATGAGAGAGATAGAGGTGACCAGGAGGAGAAGAGGGGGAATCAAAAGAGGAGAGGGCAATCTAGCCAGAAATAAATTCCCTATGTACTCTACATGGTCTGGAACACTCAGAGAGGCTCACAGAGTTACATAGAGAAGAGAAGAGTGAGGAAGGAGATAGAGGTGACCAGTAGGACAAGAAGAGGAGTAAAAAGGAGAGAGACAAATCTAGCCAGTAATCAGCTCCCTAAGAGTTCTCCACAACCTGGAACACCCAAAGAGATTCACAAAGTTAAGTAGAGAAGACAAGGGGGAAGGAGGAGACAGAGGTGACCTGGGGGAGAAGAAGGAGAGTAAAAAAGGCAGAGAACAATCGAGCCAGTAATCACACTCCTAAGTAAAAATGGGTACTGAAGATTGGAATCTTAAATGTACAAAATTGATAACATATACCAAAGAGCATTTAAGGGACTAGATCTGATAGACAGAGAGCCTGATGAACCATGGATGGAGGTTTGTGACATAGTAAAGGAGACAGGGATCAAGACCATTCCCATGGAAAAGAAATGCAGAAAAGCAAAATGGCTATCTGGGGAGGACTTACAAATAGCTGTGAAAAGAAGAGAAGCAAAAAACAAAGGATAAAAGGAAAGATATAAGCATCTGAATGCAGAATTCCAAAGAATAGCAAGGAGAGATAAGAAAGCCTTCCTCAGTGATCAATGCAAAGAAATAGAGGAAAACAACAGAATGGGAAAGACTAGAGATCTCTTCAAGAAAATTAGAGATACCAAGGGAACATTTCATTTAAAGATGGGCTCAATAAAGGACAGAAATGGTATGGACCTAACAGAAACAGAAGATATTAAGAAGAGATGGCAAGAATACACAGAAGAACTGTACAAANTGATCTCTTCAAGAAAATTAGAGATACCAAGGGAACATTTCATGCAAAGATGAGCTTGATAAAGGACAGAAATGGTATGGACCTAACAGAAGCAGAAGATATTAAGAAGAGGTGGCAAGAATACACAGAAGAACTGTACAAAAACGATCTTCAAGACCCAGATAATCATGATGGTATGATCACTCACCTAGAGCCAGACATCCTGGAATGTGAAATCAAGGATGAGATGGTTGGATGGCATCACCAACTCGATGGACATGAGTTTGAGTGAACTCCAGGAGTTGGTGATGGACAGGGAGGCCTGGTGTGTTGCAATTCACGGGGTCGCAAAGAGTCAGACACTACTGAGCTACTGAACTGAACTGAACTGACTGGATGAGGCTCACCCACACTACAGAGGACAATTTACCTTACTCAAAGTCTACTAATTTACTTATTAGTCTCATCCAAAAAAATACCTTCACAGAAACAGGCAGAACATCTGACCAAGTATCAGGTGTTTGGTCCAGCCAATCTAACACATAATGGTCCAGCCAAGCTAACACATAATCTTAACCATCATAGACCTTACACAAAACTCTAGTATATAAAGTAGATAAAAGAGAACCCTTCAGAGTTGAAGAGGGAGAGGAGGACCAGAGCCCACTGACTCTGTAGCCCCTCGTCTTCTGCAATGAGTACAGAGACTCCAAAGAACCCAGTTTGAAAAACCACTGGTCTAGTTTCCGTTAGGGGTGACTTCCACTCAAGACATAAGGTAACCAAACTGCACACATGTCGTTTGTGCTAGTTTCGCCATGTCATAGCTCCGACTCAACTGCAAACTCCTTGAGTATCCAACCCACTCGCCTCTGCAGATCCAGCTCATAGCACTGGACAGGTACACAGAAGGCAGACAGTCAGTGTATATGCTGAATGAATGAGTGAATGGATGGATGCAGAGACAAAGACCATTCAGAATCTGGAAATCCAAACCGAGAAAGAAGTTTCGCAGATTTCTTTGGATTCTGCCCAGAATCAGTGGCAGTGCCTCGGAACTAAAGCCTCCCTCCTCCCTGGCACAGGCGGGACCAGTGACTGAACTCTAGCGGAGGCCCCAGGTGCTGAGACGCTGCCATTTGCACCCCGACAACAAATGCAGACAAGACTCCCACTTGGCTTTCAAATTCACTCCACAACGGTTCCTGCAGCTCATTCACTGTAGGCTGCTAGTAAAATGAGTCTGCATCCTGGGAACACGTTCAGAGTGATGAGAGAAGGCAAATCGCCCAGAGAGGCTCCTGCAGAAGGAGAAAAGAGACATTACCCCAGGGTGGCAGAGTCTAACAAGTGGGAGAACCAGGACTTATCTGTTGAATAAAAACCAAATGCAGGATATCGGTCAGTCTTACAGGCATGCTCTCCACCAGCCACTGGTCTGAGGGTCTTGGACACAAGGCAGGATATGCGGCCTGAAGGAAAAAGTTGTTTGACACTGAGTGAGGCCTACGAGCCACCTCTGGGTGGAGAGGGGCCTCCTGATACCTGGTAGTTAATCAGGGACAGAGGTTCCATCAGCCTTGTCTCCTCTGTAGTCTCCGGAGGCTGAGAAATTTCCTGCCAGCTGTCAGCACAGCTGCTGCGGGGCCCCAGGGTGCCACAGGTAAAGGGAGAAGGGGGACTGCCAGGGCAGAGGAGGAACAATGAGCAAAGGAAAAAATAATGACAAAGGAACATTTTGGCAACTCTCTTCTCCCTCTGCCTGATGTTAGGAGACTTTCCTTTAAGGAATCTAAGATCAGTGAGGGAGGGGCGCTTTCCTACAGGGTTGCGGTTCTATTTCTGAGCAAAACAAACAAACCTGTCCCCATCCTACCTTTGGACAGTGGCGCTGTCCTGGAGGCCCGTCACAATCACCTGGGGCCTTTTAAAAAGCTCTGATGCCTGGGCCCTGACCCGGGTACCGTCTTATTCAGTTGATTGGGGGAGGGGCCCAAGCATTGGCATTTTTTAAAGTCAGCCATACAATTCTAACGTGCAGCCAGGTTAGAGAACCTCTGATTTAGAGCTCTGGGCCCCCACCACTAAAACCTGCCCCTCCACACCCTCTCCCTGACCTCCAGATGCACAAAGTCACCCTTGGCCACATCCCTACCAGGCAGGACTTTTCAGGATGGCCTGCATTTATTCATGCTTCTGCGGAGTTCCAGACTTCCCACTTCCCCATCTTTGTTTCGCAAATTCTTCTCCATCCTTCAGACCCTAGCCTCCTGCCGTCTCCTCTCTAAAGACTTCCCTAATTTCTGCAAGCCAGACCAGCCGGTGTGCTTTTGAACCCCACTCCCACTTCTGTGTTGCTGCCTCTATGAGTGTGTCTGCCACCTGGTGCTTCATCATCTCTATTCATTTGACTCTCAGTTAAACACTAAGCTTTTTGAGGACAGGAATGATCGTGAATTAGCATACATTAACATATGTAGATTGTTGCTATTCAGTCATTCAGTCCTGTCCGACTCTATGCAACCCCATGGACTGCAGCACACCAGGCTTCCGTGTCCTTCACCATCTCCAGGAGATTACTCAAACTCATGTCCACTGAGTCAGTGATGCCATCTAGCCATCTCATCCTCTGTCATCCCCTTCTCCTCCTGTCCTCAATCTTTCCCAGCATCAGGCTCTATTCCAATGAGTCAGATCTTTGCATCAGGTGGCCAAAGTATTGGAGCTTCAGCTTCAGCATTAGTCCTTCCAATGAATACTCAGGGCTGATTTCCTTTAGGATTGACTAGTTTGATCTCCTTGCAGTCCAAGGGACTCTCAAGAGTCCTCTCCACATCATCATTTGAAAGCATCAGTTCTTTGCTGCTCAGACTTCTTTAGGGTCCAACTCTCACATCCGTACATGACTACTGGAAAAACCATAACTATTCAGACCTTTGTTGGCAAACTAATGTCTCTGCTTTTTAATATGCTGTCTAAGTTTGTCATAGGTTATCTTCCAAGGAGCAAGCATCTTTTGATCTCATGACTGCAGTCACCATCTGCAGTGATTTTGAAGCCCAGGAAGATAAAATCTCTCACTGTTTCTAGTGTTTTGCCATCTATTTGCTATGAAGTGATAGGACCAGATACCATGATCCTAGTTTTTTGAATGTTTAAGCCAACTAAGTTGATGTTCTAATATAATTTATATAATTTAACATTAAAATATGTGTATATTTTAATATATTCTATTTACTTACTGCTTTATTTCGTGTCTCCTATATGATGGATGATCTGAAGCCCAGGAATGTGATGTTATATAAGGCTACTGCCTTTCTTTTATATTCCCTATAGCACATCTGTCACAAAGAAGTTCAATAAATTTCTCTCAAATGAGTGAATGACTTTCTGACTAGGGAAAAACAGACAAGATAGCAAGTGAATCAGGAAGTGTGGTGCAGACAACGCTGTGTGTGCCCATTTCTCATCACCCCCATGTAGTTAGATTGGGTGGGTCCATGGGATGTGGCAGACGTGACGTAAGCCACTTCCAGCCCTGGCCTGTAACCCAGCCCGTGTGATTCTGCACTTCTCTCTGCCTCTGCTCAGTGACCCTGGGGGCCACCCTGACATAGCGATGGGTCACAGAAGGGCTGTTCCAACTCTCAGCAGTCTTAAAAGCGAAGGAGAAATAAACCTTTTGTGCTTAACCTACAAGATTTGTGAGTCAGTGTGTTACAGGAACAAAGTCTAGTTTATCCTGACTAATGTAGGATGATTTTGGCTACCAATAACAGTTCATGACTAAAAGCTGGATAAAAATAGGAGTTTACTCCTTTTGTAATAAAACTTTCAGAGGTAGGTGGTTCCTGGGGTTGAGCAGGAGCATGTCCACATTAAGAGGGACTCAGACCATTCCCACCCATCAATCCTGCCACCTTCAGTGCGTCCACCACCCCTCCACTCACACTGGCAAGGTGGCGTCCATGGTTCCTATTATCACACCCTTACATCACAGCACAGTGTCCTAAGCAGTAAAAAAGGAAGAGGCAAAAGTACCCTCTCTTCATCCTTCCCTTTTTAGGAGAGAGCAAGGATTTTCCCAGAAGCCCCAGCAGACCCTTCTTGATACCTCGTTGGCCAGAACTAGGTCACCTGACCAACTCTGGCTGCAAGAAGAACTGAGAGGAAAGAATGAAGTATTTCCCTGTTTTCGCTCAGGAAGTGGGCTGTGCCAGGTGGGAGCAGCTGGGTGTCTCTGTCTCCGCACTGAGCCTGGGGACACAGAAACTGCCTGAAGGAGCCAAGCCAGAGGTGGGAGGCTTGCCTGCTTGGCGTTAACTATGGCACATCCTGTGCAAGAACCTAATTAGTAATTGTAATTTATACCTGAGTTTGTGATTTGGGGAGAGCACCAGGGGACTCATTGCTGCCTCTGAGAGGCAAGATACAAAGGCAGGATCATTTGTTTTATTTCTTCCTTCAAAAGATTCTTATGAGGCATGTCTTTTATGGCTACATACTCATTATATTTCAAATACATTCAAATATCCTTGATGTATTGCTAAGAGTCTGGATGAATTTTTTTTTTCCCTCCAAAGCACTGGTATACTGCTACTGCTAAGTTGCTTCAGTCGTGTCCAACTCTGTGCGACCCCATAGACGGTAGCCCACGAGGCTCCTCTGTCCCTGGGATTCTCCAGGCAAGAACACTGGAGTGGGTTGCCATTTCCTTCTCCCATGCATGAAAGTGAAAAGTGAAAGTGAAGTCGCTCAGTCGTGCCCGACTCTTAGCGACCCCATGGACTGCAGCCCACCAGGCTCCTCCATCCATGGGATTTTCAAGGCAAGAGTACTGATACTTGTAGGTAAAATTGGGCAAGCTCATGGCAGAGTGGGCTTTGCTCTCTTACAGGAAGTCTGGGTTGGGGGAACTCCTCTGACTATAGTAGCACTGATAAGCCATGTGGCCAGGCCACTGGCATGTGGGCTAAGGAAATGGTCACACAGACACTGTGATTTAGGGGCCCCCAGGGCCATGTTGCACCCAGGAAAACTCCTCTTCCAGATCCCTAAGTCCAGCATGGAATCATCCCTTAGGTCAAAGCATTACTCCCCCCGAGTTTCCTGCAATGTTTACTTAATGGAAGATGAAAGCCAGTGGGCTCCCTGCGGCTCCTAGGAGGAGAGCCAGGACAGATATTCAGCCGGTTGTTGAAATACTGACGCACTGCCCTACCAGGCAGGGAACAGCTGCCCTGAGTCCCTGAGCGCCCTTTCCTCACTGCCTCCCCAGCCTCTCCCTTTAGGGCTCCCGTCCTCCCTGTAACCCAGCAATTAGAGGGCTCCCTTCTGATGTTACTGGGGTCCTTCAAGATCCTTTAGTTCTGACTGGTCACCGCTCTTACTGGTTACTGAATAGTTCTTTTTTTTTTTCACTTTACAATATTGTATTGGTTTTGCCATACACTGACATGAATCTGCCTCGGGTGTACATGTGTCCCCCATCCTGAGCACCCCTCCCACCTCCCTCCCCATCCCATCCCTCTGGGTCAGTTTGACTGTCACTTCTAAACACACTCCCAAGGGGTCTATCTGAAGGCTCCCTTTTTAGCTGAAAAAAAAAAAAAAGATAGCAAATATTGCATTCTATGCCATAATGTACCAGTAATTGTTTTCATTTGAAAGCAAAGTTTCGAAATACTATCCACCAAATGAAAATGTTGGTCCAAGAAGATGCACAATGGTCCCCTGTGGCTTTGGTCCTTCCAGCACAATTGCTGGGTGTCCCTGGGTAGTCAGAGAACCCAGCTGGAGCATCAGGAGGTTAAAATGTTGTCGCCAGAACATCATTGCACGATTGCACATTCGGCTCCTAGGAGGTGAAACCCAACTCCCTCAGTCGCCAGTGTGTACCCAAACCTTGTTTAAGACAAAACTTCACAGGTACTCCCAGCCGGTCGGTGCCAGGGCGCCAGCCTAACAGGGTCATTGGCCGCTCCTCCCATCTGCTCACGCCTTTCTGACTCCTGCTGTTTCTGCCATCGAGGCTGCTCTTTCCTTCAGCACAGGCTTCAAAATCAAGCTCAAAGCTACACCATCCCCCTCCAGAGCAGACCCCCAGGCTATAATCTCTTCTCCTTCCTTGTTTTTTTTTTTTCTTTTCTTTTCTTTTCTTTTAAACCTATACNGGCCGCGGCGGCGATCGTTCCTCTCCCTCCTCCTTTTGCTCCTCTTCCGCAACCACGGGTGGCTGCGGCAGCCCGGCTTCAAGGCATACCCAGTCTACCACTAGCTCCAGCGAGAAGAGCCGCTCAAACACAGCGGACGCCATTGCTGTTGCCCCGGAGACGCTTTGAGCTGAAAGCTGAAGTCCTTCGTTCTCGCGAGAACCAGGGAAAACCCGGCGCCTGCCTTGTTCTCTCGCGAGACTTGAGAGGGCGCCCTGACGGGTCCGAGACGCGGCTCTCTGTCTTAGTGAGGAGGCACTGAGACACACACAGTGAGTGTGGGCACAGCGCCAATGAGGCATCCAGGTGTAGGAAAGTTATGTTAATGATTTCGTACATCAAAACTAAGGCAGCACTCCTTATTAGAGAAATGCAAATCAAAACCACAATGAGGTATCATCTCAAACTGGTCAGAAAGACCATCATCAAAAAAATCTAGACAAATTCTGGAGAGTGTGGAGAAAAGAGAACCCTCTTTCACTGTTGGTGGGAGTGCAAACTGATACAACTACTGTGGAGAACAGCATGGAGATTCCTTTAAAAAAAAAACAAAAAAAACTAGGACTAAAACTATCATTCAGTTCAGGTCCATCGCTCAGTTGTCTCCAACTGTTTGCAACCCCATGGACTGCAGAGCACACCAGGCCTGCCTGTCCATCACCAACTCCTGGAGCTTACCCAAACTCATGTCCATCCAGTCATGATGGCATCCAACCATCTCCTCCTCTGTCGTCCCCTTCTCCTCCTGCCTTCAGTCTTTCCCAGCATCAGATCAGTCACCATCTACAGTGATTTTGGAGCCTCCTCCCCCACCCCAAATAAAGTCTGTCACATTGTTTTCCCATCTACTTGCCATAAAGTGATGGGACCAGGTGCCATGATCTTAGTTTTCTGAATGTTGAGTTTTAAGCCATGTTTTTCACTCCGCTTTTTCACTTTCATCAAGAGGCTCTTAAATTCTTCTCGACTTTCTGCCATAAGGGTGGTGTCATCTGCATATCTGAGGTTATTGATATTTCTCCCAGCAATCTTGATTCCAGCGTGTGCTTCATCCAGCCTGGCATTTGCATGATGTACTCTGCATATAAGTTAAATAAGCAGGGTGATAATATACAGCCTAAACATATTCCTTTCCTAATTAGGAACCAGTCCATTGTCCCATGTCCAATTCTAGCTGTTGCTTCTTGACCCGCATACAGATTTCTCAGTAGGCAGGTCAGGTGGTCTGGTATTTACATCTCTTGAAGACTTTTCCACAGTTTGTTGTGATAGACACAGTCAAAGACTTTGGTATAGTCAATAAAGAAGTAGATGTTTTTCTGGAACTCTCTTGCCTTTTTGATGATCCAGTGGATGTTGGCAGTTTGATCTCTGGCTCCTCTGCATTTTTAAATCCAGTTTAAACATCTGGAAGTTCATGGTTCACGTACTGTTGAAACCTGGCTTGCAGAATTTTGAGGATTAATTTGCTAGTGGGTGAGATGGGTGCAATTGTGTGGTAGTTTGAACATTCTTTGGCATTGCCTTTCTTAGGGATTGGAATGAAAACTGACCTTTTCCAGTCCTGTTGCCACAGCTGAGTTTTCCAAATTTGTTGGCATATTAAGTGCAGCACTTTCACAGCATCATCTTTCAGGATTTGAAATAGCTCAACTGGAAATCCTTCACCTCCACTAGCTTTGTTTGTTGTGATGCTTCCTAAGGCCCACTTGACGTCACATTCCAAGATGTCTGGCTCTAGGTGAGTGATCACACCATCATGGTTATCTATCTGGGTCATGGATATCTCTTTTGTATAGTTTTTCTATATATTCTTGCTACCTCTTCTTAATATCTTCTGCTCTGTTAGGTCCACATCATTTCTGTCCTTTATTGAGCCTATCTTTGCATAAAATGTTCTCTAATTTTTTTGAAGAGATCTCTAGTCTTTCCCATTCTATTGTTTTCCTCTATTTCTTTGTACTGATAACTGAGGGAGGCTTTCTTATCTCTCCTTGCTATTCTTTGGAACTCTGCATTCAGATGGGTATGTCTTTCCTTTTCTCCTTTACCTTTAGCTTCTCTTCTTTTCTCGGCTATTTGTAAGGCTGCCTCAGACAACCATTTTGCTTTTTTGCATTTCTTTTTCTTGGAGATGGTCTTGATCACTGCTTCCTGTACAATGTCATGAACCTCCATCCGTAGTTCTTCAGGCAGTCTGTCTATCAGATCTAATCCCTTGAATCTATTTGTCACTTCCACTGTATAACCATAAGGGATTTGATTTAGATCATATCTGAATGGTCTAGTGGTTTTCCCTACTTTCTTCAATTTAAATCTGAATTTGGCAATAAGCAGTTCATGATCTGAGCCACAGTCAACTCCCGGTCTTGTTTTTTTTTTTTTGCTGATTGTATAAAGCTTTTCCACCTTTGGCTGCAAAGAATATAATCAATCTGATTTCAGTATTGACCATTTAGTGATGTCCATGTGAAGAGTGGTCTCTTGTGTTGTTGGAAGACAGTGTTTGCTACGACCAGTGCATTCTCTTGGCAAAACTATTAGCCTTTGCCCTGCTTCATTTTGTATTCCAAGGCCAAAGTTGTCTGTTTCTCCAGGTATCTCTTGACTTCCTACTTTTCCATTCCAGTCCCCTATGATGAGAAGGACATCTTGTTGGGGTGTTCTAGAAGTTCTTGTAGGTTTTCATAGTGAAAGTGAAAGTGAAAGTGACGTCGCTCAGTCATGTCGGACTCTTTGCCACACCATGGGCTGTAGCCTACCAGGCTCCTCCCTCCATGGGATTCTCCAGGTAGGTCTTCATAGAACCGTTCAAATTCAGCTTCTTCAGCATTTGTGGTTGGAACATAGACTTGGATTACTGTGCTATTGAATGGTTTGCCTTGGAAACGAATAGATATCATTGTCATTTTTGAGACTGCATCCAAGTACTGCATTTTGGACTCTTTTGTTGACTATGAGGGTTACTCCATTTTTTTAAAAGGGATTCTTGCCCACAGTATTATATATAATGGTCATCTGAATTAAATTCACCCATTCCAGTCTATTTTAATTCACTGATTCCTAAAATGTCTATGTTTACTCTTCCCATCTCCTGTTTGACCATTTCCAATTCTAGTTTTGGTAGTTCCAAAACTACCTTATGGCCCAGCAATCCCACTACTGGGCATATACTCTAAGGAAATGAACTTGAAGAAGACACATGTACCACAATGTTTCTTGCAATACTACTTATAATGGGAAATGGAAGTAACCTAGATGTACATTGGTAGATGAATGGATAAGGAAGTTGTGGTACGTATACACAACTATATAAAGGAACACCTATATAAAAGGAACACAGCTATAAAAAGGAACACCATTTGAGTCAGTTCTAATGAGGTGGATATACCTAGAGCCTACTATATAGACTGTCAGAAAGAGAAAGACAACTATCACATATTAATGCATATATATGGAATCCAGAAAAGTACTACTGGTGATCCTATGTGCAAGGCAGCAAAGGAGACACAGATATAAAGACAGACATTTAGACTCAGAGGGAAGGAGAAAGGGGGATGATTTGAAAGAATAGCAATGAAACCTATACATTACCATATGTGAAATAAATAGCCAGTGCGAGTTTGATGTATGACACAGGGAACCCACAGTAGGTGTTCTGTGA
>SJYV01002987.1:0-13408 GCA_006410875.1 Neotragus pygmaeus | reverse complement strand
CTCAAGAGTCTTCTCCAACACCACAGTTCAAACGCATCAATTCTTCGGCACTCAGCTTTCTTTATAGTCATAAACAATATGTAAACAAATGGGCATGGCTATGTATCAATAAAGTTTTATTTATAAAAACAGATGGAGGACCAGATTTGGCCTGTGGGGCAAAGTTTGTTGGCCTGTCTAAGCTAATCAGAGATTTCAAGTGTAGAAGAGAACAGATGAGACCATGAACTTAATCAATGTCAGAGTCCCCACTCCATGCACACGTCACAGAACCTTGAGCAGCTTCCTGAACCTTTTTAAGCCCTGTTTCCTAGCTGTAAAATGAGGATTAAGTGTACTTTTTACACCTTATGCAATGAATTTGCATTTCTACATGATTTCTCTGAGTGAAGGGTGAACAAGCGTATGTAATTTCAAAAAGGGGCAGGCCAAGATGAGTCAAAGCAAGGTGGGCAGATGAAACGATTCCTACATCGAAGTCACACAGCAAACACAGCACTCAGATCCAAGGATGACAGACTTAAAGTATAAGCCTCCTGGGAATTCATAAAATTTGGGGAGACAGCTCTGAACTTCTAGCATATGGAGTGAGGTTTGAGCCAATCTTACATAATTCTCAGGGGCCAGGGAGGCTCAATTAACATCTTGCTTCCATAAACCGATCAAAGGCTATATTTGGGTTTATAATGTGTCTAAAGAGACAAGAGAAAACTGCTATCCAAGTCACAAACAGGCATTTTCACTTCAATTTTCAACCAGAGCCTCTGATGACCAAACAAACCACTGGAAAGTTCTGTTTTCCTTTTATTAGAAGGACAGAATGGAGATGAAGCCAGAGTTAGGCTATAGCTGGTGATCTGATTCTAAGAGACTGGACTTTTTACCCAAATGTTTGCTTTCATAAAACCTTCTTTATATTCATACTAGCAAAATTATATTTTTATTTTGCCACACCGTGTTCATAATTTCAACTTTTCCTGCATAATGCAGACAGATCTTTTCCATTCATTTTATTGTTTTACATACAGAGGTGATGGAAGGGAAGATAACATTCAAATCCCTCCAGAATTCCCCTTTTGCTCCATAGGGACCTAACATTTATCATGATTAATTTTTCTCTGGAAAAAAAAAAAAGAAATGAACATTTCTTTGTCAGGTAGAAGCTTTTAGTCATCCTGACACCAGGCTTTCATGCAGCAAAAATATTACTAATACTATTTTCCCTCTGAAGTGCATTTGTTATCAATATGCACTTAAACTGGTGATCAAGTCTTGCTACGAGAGACACCTGCTCTGCATTTTCTATCTGTTTAATACCTTAGGGATACATCACTTAATAATTTAGTGCTAAACCATTTAGCATTTTAGCCCATCATCGCTTATATTACACACAGGATTTCAGTAATGTCTGATAAAATTATGTGTTAGCTGCCTTATGTGTGTGTAAAACTTAATAAGTCTTCTTTCCCCCCTCAAGTTTAATAACTGATTTTCCTACATTTATGGATGTGAAATTTTATTGCTCATGGATATAGTTTGAACCTAAATCTTCATATCTTATAAATTGATTTTTAGTTTCCTTTTTGACCTTATGAATTTCAATCAGACAGTGACCTCTTGTTGCTCATGAATCTGACTGATTTAATGCCTTATAACAATAATAGTAGAGAAAAAGCATTATCATAAGAGCCCACAGGGTTTGCAGAAACCCATAACTAGATCTTGGAGGCCTCAAGCAATAATAATTCTTGACCTAAGACCATTCTCTGAAGTCGGCATTCTTCACTGTACTGGGATGGCCCATCCTTGTGGTAGCATAACTAGGCTGAAGCAATGGAAAAGTCCCAAGAGGAGATTGGCTAAAAAGATTGTTTCAAAGACACAAGTCTTGAACATAAACCAGTAATAGAAAAGGTGTAAAAAGCTAATTTTATCCCAAGGATATGATTGGAAAGAAAAAAAGAAATAATATACTGGTGCTGTCTTTGGGGGGAGAGAGGCATTGTAAATGTTTTAGCTTGATAAAAAAAATGAAAAATTAATGTTAATTGTCTGTACAGGCTGTATTGTTCCTGCTCTGTCTCATATTGTGACTGCTGAGTCTACAGTATAAATGCAAGGCGGAAAGAGTGTTCCTTTGTTTCCCTGGCTATGCTAACTTCATTTAATCAGTTTACTGAATAACCGTGTGTTGATGCTCATTATTCCTTATTAAGAAAGACTCTTAAACCCAAAACAAAAGCAACTCCTTTTCTCTTATTCTTTTTCTTTCTTTAAATGAACATGGGGGTCCAACTTTTCCTACTTGGTGATCAACACTTCTCAAAAGATGAAGCCCGCTGAAATGTGGGCTCACCCCACAGCTTCCATTCTCTGAATCCTTGTCTCAAAAATCTAAAAATCCTCCCAGTTGCTCAACAAAATGCTGGCAATGGGATGCTGACTAAAACAGAAATCACTTGTGAAGAATAGATTCTTTTTCTGCTGAGAGAACTTAAGTAGATGCCCTGTTTAATTCACGTGCTAGGTAGATAGCTGCTTAAAAAGAAGAGGAAAGCGGACCTTCAAAAATCTTACTCTGAATGCCGAGGTCAACTATCAGGATTCAAAACTACCTAAGACACTAATACTCGTCTCCCATTTCAACCCACCACTACACCAGCAACGAGGAATGGAGCGGTTGGTTCGGTTCACCAATATTTTCAATACTCTCCCTTCCAGGCATTTGACCGGATTAACATTTGACAAGATCAGTCATTCCAGTGTTTTTAGACCAGTGAGATCTTGGCATGAAAGCCTATTGCGACTGAAACACCTATCCTAGTTATCTCCATTTGGGGGAGAAGTCATCCTCTGGATAAAGGAAGTAGGGTGTGGACTATATGGAATCAAAGTAGAAATGACCACCTGATCCCAAATAGTAACCTTATCTGTGACATATCTCTAAGCTAAGACATTGTCACAAAAGGATTCTACTGAAGCAAAATGCAACAATAAATAAATAAATACCAATGAGCAGTTGTTAACACATCACAATGCATTAGTGAAGTTTTCTTTTTTTATTATTATAATTTTTTTTTAATTTTTTTAATTTGACTTTACAATACTCTATTGGCTTTGCAATACATCGACAGTTAGGTCCTAAGATAAAAAGAGCTGAGCAAGATAATGCTGTCTTTCAGTTCAGAAGTTGAGGAACCCTAGTTCTAAAATACAAGAGGCCACCAAAAGGAAAAGCAAAATGAATGGAAATAAGAGGTGAACTCATTCATCATTTCATAAACCTAACTTTTGAACTGTTTGTCCAGCAATTTTTGTAGTCTTTTGTTGTGAATCCAAACTTAAGAGTTAACAATATGGCCCCTGAAAGAGTGACTAGCAGTCAATGCTTCATTTATTCCTTGAACAAGTATTTATTGAACAATAAGAGGGCTGAGCAGCCTCCTACTATGCAGTCAGGGTCTCTCACACAGACTCTGGCCTCCACCCTGATGTCAAGGACACACACCAGATGAAGGATTTCTCTCTAAAGTGCTAGTAACAAGTCACCTCGTTCAAGGGTATCTTGAACAATGTGAGTCTCCCATATCCGTTTCATCTTCGACAGTGATAAAACACCCAGGGGGCTTACAGATGAACCAGTTCCACAAATGGGATCAGATTTGGGGGAAAGCAACTCCATGAAAAAAGGCTTAGAAAGCTTTCCTAAGTTAACAATACAAAGAAATAGAGGAAAACAATAGAATGGGAAAAACAAGAGATCTCTTCAGGAAAATTAGAGGCACCAAGGCAACATTTCCTGCACAGTAAAGGGCAGAAATGGGATGGATCTAACCGAAGCAGATGATATTGAGAAGAGGTGGCAAGAATACACAGAAAAACTACACAAAAAAGATCTCTATGACACAGATAACCGCAATGGTGTGATCACTCACCTACAGCCAGACATCTTAGAGTATGATGTCAAGTGGGCCTTTGGAAGCATTAGTACAAAGCTAGTGGAGATGATGGAATTACAGCTGAGCTATTTCAAACCCTAAAAGATGATGCTGTTAAAGTGCTGTATGACAGCAAATTTGGAAAACCCAGCAGTGGCCACAGGACTACAAAAGGTCAGTTTTCACCCCAATGCCAAAGAATGTTCAAACTATCACACAAGTACACTCATCTCACATGCTAGCAAAGTAACACTCAAAATTCTCCAATCCAGGCTTCAACAGTACGTGAACAAAGAACTCCGAGATGGTCAAATTGGATTTAGAAAAGGCAAAGGAACCAAAGATCAAATCGCCAACATTTGTTAGATCATAAAAAAAAGCAAGAGTTCCAGAAAAACATCTACTTCTGATTTACTTACTACACTAAAGCCTTTAACTGTGTGGACCACAAAAAACATTGTGGAAAATTCTTCAAGAGACGGGCATACGAGACTACCTTACTTGCCTCCTGAGAAATCTGCACACAAGTCAAGAAGCAGCAGTTAGAACTGGACAAGGAACAGTGGACTGGTTCCAAACTGGGAAAGGAGTGTGTCAAGGCTGTATACTGTCACCCTGCTTATTTAATTCATACACAGAGTACATCATGCAAAATGCCAGGCTGGATGAAGCACAAGCTGGAACCAAGACTGCCAGGAGAAATAGCAATAACCTCAGATACGCAGATGATATCACCCTAATGGAAGTGAAGAGGAACTGAATAGCTTCTTGATGAAGGTAAAAGAGGAGAGTGAAAAGTTGGCTTAAAACTCAACATTCAGAAAACGAAGATCATGGCATCCAGTCCCATCACTTTGCGGCAAATAGATGAGTAAACAGTGGAAACAGTGACAGCCTTTATTTTCTTAGGCTCCAAAATCACTGCAGGTGGTGACTGCAGCCATGAAACTAAAAGACACTTGCTCCATGGAAGAAAAGCTATGACCAACCTAGACAGCATATTAAAAACAGAGACATTCTTTGCTGAAAAGGTCTATCTAGTCAAATCTATGCTTTTTCCTGTATTTATGTATGGATGTGAGAGTTGGACTATAAAGAAAGCTGAGCACCAAAGAANACTCAACATTCTGAAAACTAAGATAATGGCATCCAGTCCCATCACTTCATGGCCAATAGATGGGGAAACAATGGAAACAGTGACAGCCTTTATTTTCTTAGGCTCCAAAATCACTGCAGGTGGTGACTGCAGCCATGAAACTAAAAGACACTTGCTCCATGGAAGAAAAGCTATGACCAACCTAGACAGCATATTAAAAACAGAGACATTCTTTGCTGAAAAGGTCTATCTAGTCAAATCTATGCTTTTTCCTGTATTTATGTATGGATGTGAGAGTTGGACTATAAAGAAAGCTGAGCACCAAAGAACTGATGTTTTTGAACTGTGGTGTTGAAGAAGACTCTTGAGAGTCCCTTGGACAGCAAGGAGATCAAACCAGTCAATCCTAAAGGAAATCAACTCTGAATATTCATTGGAAGGACTGATGCTGAAGCTGAAGATCCAATACTTTGGCCACCTGATGTGAAGAGTCAACTCACTGGAAAAGACTCTGATTCTGGGAAGGTTGAAGGCAGGAGGAGAAGTGGATGACAGAGGACAAGATGGTCAGATGGCATCACTGACTCAATGGACTTAAGTTTGAGCAAGTTCTAGGATATGGTGAAGGACAGGGAAGCCTGGCATGCTGCAGGCAACAGGGTCACAAACAGTCAGACACAACTGAGTGACTGAACCATAACAACAACTCCACAAAAGGAAAGTGTTGTTTTCAGAATGGGCCCAGAACTTATCATCAAAACTATTAACATTGTCAGTAGTGATAAAGGATAACTTCCTCCTCTATTTTTCTTTTATTTTTAGCTGTTATATTTTTTAAAACATGCATTGCCTTTGACATTATATAAAAGGAAAACTGCTACATTTAAAACCACATTATCCTCTTATATCTTCAATCGTTTCATCACTAAGATTATAGCATAAGATAAAAAATCTCAAATTTGGAGCAAATCAAACCACTGGCTTGACATTCTGAAGTCTGACCGTTTATTCCAAAGTTACTCAAATGTCTCCAGAAATCATACACTTTTTTAAAAAAATGTTTCAATGGCTTTTCTAAAGCACATCAAATTATTTTGCAAAATATGGACATAAATTATGAATATATTTATCAATATTTATTTCTTCTGGTCTTCCAAGAGCCTTTCTTGGTTCTGTTTTCTAGGGTTCATTGAAAATAAGTTCTTTGGGGTGAATCTCATGGTGTCTCGGATCTTTTATTTCTTTTCATTTTGTTTCCTGTTTAAGTCATATTTCTCATCATAGCAGAGAGCTAGCTGACTATATAAATTTGCCCCTTTCTGTTTATCCTGTAGTTGCCTGTCAAAGCAAATAAGCCTGCTTTGCATTAGAGCTTGGAAATTCAATTGTGGAAGAGTAAGTCCCTCCAATGAAGGTACGCCAGAGTGGTGTGAATTCATACCCAAAGGAACCCACAGCCAGAACATCTGCATCTGAGGCAATTAGGCAACCCCTCATGGGGTCGGAAGGAAATTTTTTCAAGGCACATTTATATGCCAAATAAAGTCAACCAGGTTTCTTTAAAAACATCTGCTTTTTAAATATCTTACCCTATCAAGACTGTGACTGTGAAAGTTAATTCTCCCTGATGCTATTAACATAACTAAGAAGAAAATCTCATTTCCTTCTTAGCTTCCTCTACCACTGGGTCATAATCTTAAATGGAACTCAAATCACTAAGAGATTCTTCCTTAAAATATAGAAAGTGCAGAAATAGGTAAACATGATTATGGTTTCAGTTCTTAA
Organism: Neotragus pygmaeus; assembly: GCA_006410875.1. NCBI lineage: Eukaryota > Metazoa > Chordata > Mammalia > Artiodactyla > Bovidae > Neotragus > Neotragus pygmaeus. The sequence continues at coordinate 6,589 of SJYV01002987.1, read as the reverse complement.
CCTTGAATATTTCCCAGAACACTTTACATTGATCACAGGTTAATAGTAATAAATATCATCGAGTTCCTGTTATGAACTTTAAATTGTTTGGCCTTTGATGTGTATTATCTTTTTTGATTCATGCAACTCTAAGAGGTAAGCATTCTTATGCTTATTTTATGGATATCAAAACTGAGGTTCAATTAAGTGACTTGTCAATTACAATTGATAAATTTTGTCCAAATACACATTAAAATACACACATAATTTTAAAAACACATCTTATCCATGCACTATGTAAAATTTCTCTTTTACTACCTCTTAAATATGTACCTCAGTTTTGAAAATTTAAGAAACAAAAAGCTTGTGAAAATCTCAAAATGCCGAGAACTGCTTTCGCGCTTTCCAAATTGTTCCTATGTTTGGTCTGTACAAACAAAACCAGGTTGCATGACTAAAATCAAGTGCAAGCAAGGGGCAGAGCTAGGACTGGAACTCAGGTCTCTCTAAGGAAGGTCTGGGAGGCAGCGTTGATCTACAGGCTCTGAATTCTGCCATGTGAATGACAAGCCCGGCTCCACAGCTCAGCAGCTGTGTGGCCTGAGACTCATCAGTGGAACAAGTTTGTTCCACTCCTGACAGCAGTCGATCCCACCTCATATTGCCGCTCTTCCACTGAAGAGCAAAGGAAACAAAGCTCACAGAGGCAGTGTCTGATGCAAGCTCTTATGGCAACCCCAGCCTCCAAGATGACTAACCTCCTGGTAGTTGCAGCCTTGGGCGTGCCCCTCTCGCGTTCAAAAGCACTGAGCTACAGAGAGGATTATGGAAATGACTGCATGATTTCTGAGCCTGGGTCATAAAGGACTTTGCCGCTTAGGCCTTGGTCTCGACTCACTCGGAGAAGCCATCCATTATGCCGTGAAGATGCTCAAGCAGACCCCTGAGAGGGCCCATTAAAGGGAAGCAAGGCCTCCCACCACCAACAGCTCGAGGGCTGCGGCCTTCTTCTAAGTGCGGTCCCCTGGACGCAAACCTTCAGTCCACAGTCCCAGCTGACATTTGGACTGCAGTCTCAGGAGAGACCTCAAGCCACATCCACCAGTTACGCCACTTCTGAATTCTTAACCCATAGAACCTGAGATAATGCAAGTGTATTATTGTTTTAAGCCACTAAGTTTTGGAGTACTCCATTACACAGCCACAGATAACTAATACAGTGCTCAAAAAATGTTAAGCTCTTAGCAGAAGCAGAAGTTCATGTTCGTTCTGTTTCACCAAGAAACCTCCCCTTTCATGAAGGAAAGACTCCCTTTGCAGCAAATTTTAAGCCCTCTATCACAGGGCAGAGAGGCAGGTAATGAGGAATATTTTTAAGGACTGGAGGGGGAGGCTGTTGGGTGGCACTATTAGGTGACCACAGGGCATCCCCGGTGGCACTTGTGGTAAAGAAGCCGCCTGCCAATGCAGGGGAAATGAGGGACGCGGGTTTGATCCCTGGGTCGAGAAGATCCCCTGGAGGTGGACATGGCAACCCACTCCAGTATTCATACCTGGAGAATCCCCGTGGACAGAGGAGCCTGGCGGGCTACAGTGCAAAGCATAGCAGAGAGTCAGCCATGCCCGAGCGACTTAGCACGCACGCACGCACTCACTGAGGTGACCACACGCCTTATTCCCGTGTGCACTGCATCATGTCCACTGAAAAGTTCAAAATTCCATTACGTACCACCAGCTGGGGAGAAGGCAATGGCATCCCACTCCAGTACTCTTGCCTGGAAACTCCCACGGATGGAGGAGCCTGGTAGGCTGCAGTCCATGGGGTCGCTGAGTCAGACATGACTGAAGCGACTTAGTAGCAGCAGCACCACCAGCCGGGGCACCTGCCCCAAGACAATCACAAGTCTGCAGGCTATTCTGCATTTTCAGTATCCATTTGCAGACCCCAAATATGCCACTTTCCCCATGATTCCCTCCACTCACTGCCTTGTTTCTTTCCTGACCTCTCCCGGCAACAGAAAACACTGAAAGAGAAGCATGCAAAGCAATATTTCTAGTAAAGAATCTCATTTTCCTATATCATGTATCTTTCCCATCAGAGACACGCAGGGAGCAGGAGTGGGCTTAATATTTTTGTATTAACAAGACTCATAGTAGGAACATCCCTCTGCAGCCCCTGCCGTCACATCAAAATCAGTCACCATCTTATCAACCCATCCAAATGCTCCAGGTCCCATCACCATGAACAAAACTCCTCATCTATTAATAGTTGCAGAAAAAGTTTCAGAACCAAAGGGAAGTCCTTAACTTTCCCCCAGGTTCTGTGATGAATGGACTGCCTTCTCTCGGGTTCTATCCTAAATGTTGGGACACAGATGAGTAAGTGGTCAAATTCTAGCAGTCAGACACTCTCTGCAGATACACTGATGATGGGGATGTCTTGGCTACAGCCACATTACAGATGACTTAGTGACACAATGATTTTGCATCGAGCACTAATTTAACACTGACTTTAGATCAGAATGCACACGTCAGATGCAATCTCACCATAAGATAAGGGGTCATGAGAGCAACACCAGGGGCATGAGAATAATGGGAGCGGAACCCAGAAATGCCAGTTAGGAAACAGGTAGTCACACAGTTTGTACAGGACCTGTCAACTTGCACACTCAACAAAGCAGATGTATGCTGAATGCCTACATAGGCCAAGGTCTCGGCTAGGCTGCTTTTGCCAATGTCATGACCTCCCCAGTCTTCAGAGCAACCCCATCTACTAGCACATGTTTCATTTCTAGAATGGTATAAACCATGGGTGGGCAAACTACAGCCCCAGGGCCAACCAGCCTGCTGCCTGTACTATAAGTAGTCTGCATTGGAATATAGCCACATCCATTGCACGCACGCCGTCTATGACTGTTCGCACACCACAACAGCAGAGCTGGGGAGTTGGGACAGAGACTGCAGCCCATGTAATGGATTGAGATGCACTCAAGTCCCAACCTAAAATATAACTGCATTTGAAAATAGAGTCCTTAGGAGGTAATTAAGGTTAAGTGATGTCACAAAAGTGGGGCTCTGATCCAATAGGACTGTGGCCCTGTAAGAAGGAGAGCCCCCAAACCCACATGAGAAGCACAGTTGCCTTTGAGAACTCGGAATGTGGACACAGCCAATAAGTCCTCGTTCTATCAGTAAGGAAAGGGGCGTCTAGCATTCTCTGCCGCATCCCTTGGTTTACAAGTTTCACATCTGAAAATTTCTTACACCACATGGAGACATGAATAGGAGAACATTCGTCACAGCAGCATTAACACAGAAAAGAGAAAACTGGCAGCCACATAAATACATGTGCCTGATGCTGGGTATCCACCCAGACCCCTCTAATGGGCTGGCATTCCCACACACAAAGAGCAATAAGAGCTGGCCACTCCTGGCTCAATTCTGAGTCTCCTCTGGAGGGGCTGCCTGGGTACCACTCCACCGATAAATCATCTAGCAAATGCCTAGCACAGGCACTGCTTCTAGGAAACCCGAGCTAAGACAACATACATCAATAGAAGACTGACCATTCAGATTAAGATATAATCATATAATAATGAGTGCCAGTTAGAATTAAGCAAAGCTATATATAATGATATCGACAAGATGTCTGAGATTCTTCATTGAATACAACAAAAAGCAAGTTGCAGTACATTATGTGTAATCTGCTCTGATTTGTGTAAAATAAGAATATACCTCAATAGGCTTAAGTATTTTTAGAAATTTTCTAGAAGAATACAAAAGAAACTGTGTGTGTTTCCTCTAGCTGCCTTTTCCTCTACTCTTCTATATTAGTTAATTAAGAAAAATATGTTTTTCTTTTATGACTTGAATTTGTTTCCTTAAAATATCTCCATTATCCAACATGATGAGAGGTTGAGATTTTTGCTCAGCACAGTGTCTACTACCAAATGATTTCAAACTTTAAAAGCATTACATAGAAGGCTTAGGTTCCAGTCCAGCTCTGCTATTTACTAGTTAACTTAGGTAGGTCATTCCACCTCTTACATGCTAACCTGTAAAATATGAGTTAAAGTAAATATATTAACCCCACAGTGCTATTTGAGGAACAGATGAAATAATGCATGCATAAGTATTCTGTGAACTGTAAATCTTTACACAACAGTTATGTTGCTATCAGTAATGAGACCAACAGTACATCAAGACCTTAAATGTCCATGGATACAAATTAAATGTTTTTATGTGGTATGCCCCAGCCACGGTTCTGTGATGCAGACAGGAAAGACTGATTCTGGCTGATTTATATGGAAAAGGTTATCGGGAAGCTCACAGAAACGTTCAGGAAGCCTAGATAACAAGCGTTGGAGAAACGGCAGTACAAAAGGTGGTTTTTCATTTGGAATTACAGAAAAAGCACATCATAGCTTTTGTTATCATCTGGTTAGGACGGGCTGTGGCCACACATGCTGGAGATGATAGCCTGTTCTCCTACCCACACTGACCCTGCTGATTCTGAGCCCTGGAGAGAGGTTGTTCCCACAAACTGCTCTCTGGCACTGCTGTACCAAAAATATGAATACAGATGCAGCATCATTGGAAAAAAAATCCCTCTGCCACTATTTCATCACCATCACTGCTACCAAGGCAAAGTTCAGAAGGCGTTTTCCCACAGAGCAGTTCAGGACATCCTAGCTGCAAGAGAGTCTGAGAAAGTGAACATTTGGCATATTCAGTGTGGAATTAAAGAATCTGATGCTGAGACTTCCCTGGTGGTACAGCAGATACGAATCCACTTGCCAATGCAGGGGCATGGGTTCAATCCCTGGTCTGGGAAGATCCCACACGCCACAGAGCAACTAAGCCTGAGCACTACAGCTACTGAGTCCACGAGGTGCAACTACTGACACCTGTGCGCCTAGAGCCCTTCTCTCGCACTCTGCAACAAGTTAAACCACCACAATGAGAAGCCCATGCACCACAATGAAGAGTAGCCCCCACCCGCCACAACTAGAGAAAGTCTATGCACAGCAATGAAGGCCCAGTGCAACCAAAAAATAAATAAATAAATGAAAAATTTTTAATAAAAATTTTTAAAAGAATCTGATTCTAACCAAGACTTATATGGTAGAAAAATTTCTTCCAACATTAGAAGGGAATTCAGATACCAAGAACAAACACACAAACAAAAAGATAAATGTTACCTATATTGTAACAGCATAGATGTCCTTGTGAGTAGCCAAAACCCATGCCATCTGTATCTATATATTTACAAATACATTCACATAAATTGGGTTCTCAGGGAAGCTGACTCTGAGACAGAGATTAGCTTGCAGGGATTTTATTAGGAAGTCTTCTTAGGATCAACATCCTTGAGGGAAGAAGAGAGCACAGGATTAGGCAGAAGGAGAAATTGGGTTGCTGTGCAGTCTCAATGCAGGACTTGCAACTCTGTGGTAACAAAAGGGCTGCCACAATCCCAGCCATCACAACCACATGCAAAGACAAGACATTGGAAATATAAAATGTAGAAAGGTCAGAAGTCTTTTCCTCAAATGGTTTTCTTTCCCAGATCCCAGTTTTGTTTTGTTTTTTCCCCCATAAGTTCTAGAAGACTACATCTCACATTTCATTGGCCAGAACTAGATGATATGAGCATTGTTAGCTAAAAGAAAGGCTGGGAAGTGAGTTCCTGGCAAAGAAGAGTCAGCCATGCTTGGGTTAGATTCACAGGCAAATAACAAAACATATACATTACTTACAACCTGGTGTCGCTCCCTGAGCACTCGCTCAGAGCCAACCATTGGGCTAAGACTTTTCATATCTTTCATCTTGAGTCTCACCTTGGCCCTATTCGGTGAGTTCTATCATCATGCATATATCAAAGAAGAGGAAATGGAAGTTTGGAGCAGTTGTATGTCCAGTGTCAACCCAATTAGTAAGCAGCAGAGCTTCAACTTAAACCCGAGCCTGACGGACCCCAGAGTCCGTGTTCACTGTCGCTTCACAGCATACGACCATGGATACATTTACACCCGAAAAGTGGACCAGGGACAAAACCAAGGGACCTGAGGGATCAGGGAGATGTGTGGAAGTCCAGGACCTGGGTTGGACCACACGTGGCAAAGAGGAGCAGATAGAAAGCATTACTTCTTCTCTGAACCTGCTTATGGATGCAAAGGAGACAATCAAGTTGGAATTAAAATGTTTGCGCCAAACTATACTTGCTACTCAGTGTATGGTCCCCAGATCAGCAGCATAAGCATCTCCGGAGAGCTGGTGAGACATGCAAAATCTCCAGTCCTTCCCAGACAGAGCCAGAATCTGCATTCAGGAAGGTCTCCGGTTGATCCGCATGCACTTAAAAATTTGAGGGACATTGTTCTAGAGGCTTCCTTGAGAGCTCAGGCTGGGAAGTAAGCAGAACATGACCCGAAGGCTGGCTTTGAAACCAACTCTCTCTGTAAAATGGACTGAGTATAATAGAAAGGAGCCAGTCACCGTGTTCATACAGGCCATCAACAAAGCTATGGGTTAAGTACTGTTATTACTGACAGAGGAGCAAACATTCAGTACCTCGAACCCATTTCACATAACCAATAACTTGGCAGAA
>SJYV01002986.1:0-11192 GCA_006410875.1 Neotragus pygmaeus | reverse complement strand
CATGAAGTGATGGGACTGGATGCCATGATCTTAGTTTTTTGAATGTTGCATTTTAAGCCAACTTTTTTACTCTCCTCTTTCACTTTCATCAAGAGGCTCTTTAGTTTTTTGCTTTCTACCATAAGGGTGGTATCATCTGCATATCTAAGATTATTGATATTTCTCCCTGCCATCTTGATTCCAGCTTGTGCCTCATACAACCCGGCATTTCACATGATGTACTCTGCATATAAATAAGCAGGGTGACAATATACAGCCTTGACATACTCCTTTTCCTATTTGGAACCAGTCTGTTGTGCCATGTACAGTTCTAACTGTTGCTTGGCTTGCATACAATTTCTCAGGAGGCAGGTCAGGTGGTTTGGTATTCCCATCTCTTGAAGAATTTTTCACAGTTTGTTGTGATCCAGATAGTCAAAGGTTTTGGCATTATCAATAAATCAGAAGTAGATGTTTTTCTGGAACTCTCTAATTTTTTTGATGATACAATGGATGTTGGCAATTTTATCTGTGGTTCCTCTGCGTTTTCTAAATTCAGCTTGAACATCTGGAAGTTCACAGCTCACATACTGTTGAAGCCTGACTTGGAGAATTTTGAGCATTTCTTTACTAGCCTGTGAGATGAGTGCAAATGTGTGGTAGTTTGAGCATTCTTTGGCATTGCCTTTCTTAGGGATTGGAATGAAAACTGACCTTTTCCAGTCCTGTGGCCACTGCTGAGTTTTCCCAATTTGCTGGTCTAGGCTCCTATAAAATTATTCCTTTTGCCTTGGGTCCCAGTACACATGAAAGTTTTGTGTGGGCTCTTGAAGCGTAGAGTCTGTATTTCCCCCAGTCCTGTGGGGTTCTTGCAATAAACCCCTGCTGGCCTTCAAAGCCAAATGCTCCAGGGGGCTCCTCCCCTGAGTGCTAGACCCTCAGTCTAGGGAGCCTGACATGGGACTCAAAACTCTTACTCCTGTGGGAGAGCTTCTACGATATTATTCTCCATTTTGTGAGTTGCCTGCCCATGGGTATGGGATTTGATCATATCATGAGTCTGCCCCTCCTACCCATATTGCTGTGAATTCTTCTTTATGACTTTAGTTGTAGAAGATCTCTTCTGGTAGGTTCCAATCCTTTTCATCAATGGTTGTTCTGCAGATAGTTTTGGTTTTGTTGTGCTTGTAAGAGGAGGTGAGCTCAGAATCTTTCTACTCTCACATCTTGGGCCCCTAAAACCATTTTGACTCTTTATGGAGAATTGCTAACACTTGGCAGTGGTCCCACCTATAAGTCTCCTCTACAGTAGCTTTTGTGTAGCAAAGCAATTAAAAAACGTATGGTCTTAACTACCGAGTAATGTACTGACCTGTTGAACCAAAGGTTTTCAAGCTTTTTTCCCCCTCATTTCTGTATTCTGATAGAGTTCATTGACTCTACTGAACAACTAGAGGAATTTGACCTGGAGGAAGATTTCGAGATTCTGAGCATATAGGATAGTGGGAACTCATCTTGGAGATCTGTCTTCCACCTGGCACCAGAAGAACACGAACTCATCACGTAAAACTTTTTTAGTCAGCAAGTGCCTAATACGCCAACAGCATACAAACTTGATAGGAATCATGACTGAGCCAATCACCATTTCTCAACAACAAAAAAAAGAGAGAATGAACAATATACCCTTTCCCCAGAAGGAACTAAAACAATCATGGAATCTAGAAGCAGAAAGATTAGGAGGCATCTCTTGCTTCCCAGCTTCTTACATGGCCACAGCAAATCTTCAGCTGCTGGAATGAGGAGGTGGATGTGTGGAGGACAGCCAGCAACTCCCACCTTGCTTTCAGCACCAGCAGATGAGAGATGGTTACCTTGGGCTTCTTTACCCTTTCAGGTTAGACCTCTTTGGGCTAAATACTAAGAAGCAATCTGTTCCCTTGCTCTAATAATAAAGTGTTAATCATTGTATCAGAACAATTGTAACAAGAACAAAATGTTCTTGTTAAAGTATTTGAATATGTATTTAAATAATCATAATTGATCTCAAAAAGTACGTCAAAGACATTACATCAAATGCATATTTATTGATCTTCCTATTTGAGAGAACCTTACTATTGAATGGGTCATTGTCCCCGTCTTAACTGATACTTTTGTCAGATGTCACCCTGTCCTTAAATCATTTATCACTTAATTCAGGGGTCTGCAAACTTTTTCCATCAAGGGCCAGAGAAGAAATGTTTTGGGCTCTGAAGGCCATGTAGCATCTGTCACAGCTACTCCTCTCTGCTGGTGAAGCACCTAAACCATCCTAGACAGTGTGTATGCACGAGAGCCTGGCTGTAATGCAATAGAACTTTATTTACAAAAAAAGAGGGAAGGGCTGGATTTAGCCCCAGGCTGTAGTTTGCTAATCACTGACTTAAATTATTGATTTTTGTTTGGGAAATTAAAAATTATGGTTGAATTTGACTCCCTTTTGCTTTATAGTCATAATTGGAAAGATAATTATTCATGTGGTGACATTTAATCTGTGTATCAAATACTATCTGGGGACTCTTGTTATTGTGCAGTTGCTAAGTCGCGTCCGAATCTTTGCGACCTCATGGCCTGCCAGAGGACTGAAATCCTCTGTTCGAGGGATTTCCCAGGCAAGAATACTGGAGTAGGTTGTCATTTCCTCCTCCAGGGGATCTTTGCAATGCAGAGATCAAACCCAGTCTCCTGCACTGGCCGGCAGATTCTTTACCACTTAATTTCAAGACTAGCAACATACTAAGTTTTAAAGCACGTATTCATCAAATTGGTTTTGCTAACCATTCTCCTGTATGGATGTACCTCACATCCCAGTGATATTTTCCCATTTTCCACTCCTTGTCTTTTTCAACTTGTATGCATTTCACCTCCATGCTCAACAAAGTGCCCAGCAGGCCCCAGGGATGCCAGCAACTGCAGTATGAAAATTAGCAAATAAAGAAAATAAACCAAACTAAGGCGGGGTGTTTTTTTTTTTTTTTTTTTTGTATAGTTAGGAATATTTGAATACTCATTACTTAGATTCCATATTCTTATTTTACCCAGTAAGTAGTATATTCCGGTGAATTCAGAATTTGAAAGATGCAAAATGGTATTCAGTGAAATGTCTCTCCCTCCCACAAGTCAGTTCTGTTCCTTGAACCCTTCCAATGTTATTAATTTCTTGTTTATCCTTCCAGAGGCTATATTTTATGCATATAGAAATACACACACACATATCTTAGATTTGATTTTAATGACTTTAAAATTTCTCTCCTTTTGATTAATCTACAAATGATCCTGAGAACCCAGAAGTATGGAAAGCCCTTTCTTGAACTCAAGCATGTGATGGGGCTAAAAACAGTAGTAAGCTTATCTTGAAACAACTTGTAGATTTGTTGCCTGTTGGAAGACATTTTCAGCCCTTGACTTTCATTGTATTTTTCTGTGTCTCACTGTTATGTTGTAAAGCTCAACTTGCAGTAACAAGAACCCCCAAGGCTCTGAGGGGGACTTAGGAATTTCAGTGACATGGGCTTTAGAAAAATTTTCATCAAAGAATGTCAAAGAGTCAAGTGTTCACATTGAATTCCTTTTATTTGCAATGTACAAAGCTGACACCATGCTTATTACTCAAGAGGTGAAGGTAACAATAGTTTGGATTATACTGATTATGCTTTGTGTGTGTTGGCACAGTTTATATAATATTTAAGGAAACAGAATCACCTGGAAGGAATTGCCTCACGTCAACATAGCTAAGTGTTCTGGGAAACTGATAATTAAAGGAAATGGTTAAAATAATCTTCCTAAACAGAATATGATATAGTTTAGAATCTGTCCAGGCTTGCTTTGGGTCTGCTAACTGTTAAAGAGAGCAGTCTGCTAGATTTTTATGAGGCTTAAAAAAACATCAAAATGGTTTAACAGGCTACCTATGAAACAGCAATTGGATGGAAATTTTAATGGCAAGTCTCTCACAGCCTCAAAATGCAAAGCAACCAGCACTGCAGTGTTGATTTGCCACATTGCACACATCTGGATGGCATTTGGAATAAACAAGGGCTTCTGAGAAATTGGGGCAAGGGATTTACCTTTTTGTTCCTGGAGTCAAAAGCAAAATTCACACCTCCTTACCCATCCTCCTCTCTACCCCCAGCCCAGGAGAAAGGGTGGCAGTTCGCATTTCCCTTTATGGGTCTGACCCCATTTGGTACATCCTCTGCTTTACTCTGCATCAGGCCAAGTCTGCTGCCTGTGGCTAGGGAGGGAGCTGACAAGGAGGAATTGATTTGGCTATGACCATATGAAGCTGATGAGCCCCTCTTGGCAGCTGGCCTTCCAGCACAGTCATGCTTACTGTCGAAGGAGTCAAAGCTAACCCCAGGTTACTGGCTAGCACCTCATTCTGTCTCCGTGAAGAGTGAGAGTTTGCCCTGTGCAGGCTCCATCCATCCATAATGTTGAACCAGAGAAAATTTTTTGTGTGTGGAAACACTGGGCTCTAGTTTAAGCCAAATAATGTGCGGTGACCTCTGGACATAGAGAAATGACTTCTTAGCTATCATGAAGAGCTTTCTGATCAAGATGGTGAGGAAAGCGAGCATTCTAAGAAAGTGGTGGCCTAGCGGTCTTTCTGAGGTAGCCATTAAGAATCACGCAAACATCCAAACCGAATTGTAGCACCAGGTTGACTGAAATGGGACAGCGACCTCAGCAGGGTGGGCTCGCTCAGGGGGCCTGAGCGTGGGGGTGACCAAGGTCCAGTGGTCCAGCCCACACGACCCTCCAAGGTACAGCTTGACAGATGGGCAAAAGGGCTTAGGCCTTTCTTCTTCAGACCATTCGGGTTTGTGAGGTGACCGTTGTGTGCAGGAGGGGAGGGCAAGGGGCAGAGTGGCAGGTGCCACCCTACACACTTTTCATACACACCTGGCAGCGGCTGACCCGGGTGTGGAGCTGTCCAGCCTTCAGCGTCTCAGATACAGGCTCCTCCCCAAATTGCTGCCTCTCTTCCACTGTTGTCAGCCAGAAACTATATTTGTTGGCAAAGTAGTGGCAGGTGCCCCGGGCACCACTGCACTCGATGAAAGGCGTAGCCCGGAAATCCTCTAGGCAGGATCCAGGAGAGACCAGGGACTGGCCCCCGCCCTCTGCACCGGCGGCTGTGTGCTGAAACGGACAGAGCGTGGCCGTGAGCTGGTCACCAGGGAGGCAACAGGCTCTGCCTCTCCAGCTCTGAGCTCTGGTCCCTTGGTTCAGCCCCCATGTCAGGTCAATAAACCAAATACTGTGTTTTGGACCCTTGTCACTGCCTCAGGGCCAGGAGTGCCTCCTCCGAGCTCCAGAGTCCCCTCCTAGCCCACAGTTCCTGGGCTCTGGCTACATGCTAGCCAGCTTCTCTCAGGCTGCTGATGCCCTCCAAGCCCCCCAGGTATGCTAGTGCCCCTGGCAGATTTCCACTGACGAAGAAATCTGAGAAAGGCTGAATTAAGTAAAATTCAGTGGGCTTCAGAATGCAGTTCTCCTCAGAACCCTTTGCTCCAATCCCATGGTGGTGTTTTCCAGAGAAGGGAGAGAGCATGGAATAGTCTACCAGGTGGTTAGACCATGGGCCCATCCCTCCATGGATCTTTTAACAGCTCGTACTCTGAAGTCACCTTTATTGGAACTCTTACTTGCAATCTGTACCATGTCCCTGAGGGGACATCTAGTGTTTGTCACCTGTTGAGTTCAAATGGCCCTCATATTTGGCCTAATGTCCCAGCCCTCATGTCACCCGGCTCCCTCAGCACTCGATTTCAGGATTTCCCTCCAAGCGCTCTCTACCCTTGGCCTTTACCCTGGGGGAAGGGGCAGTGTGGGGCCTCACCATGAGGAAGGAGTACCCAATCCACAGACTGCGCCAGCCCAGGGGGCACTGTGGGATGGTGATGTCCTGGCTGTGCACAGCAATGGCTTGCGAGGGCGCCTCACACACAGAGCAGCGGCTGATGTACTGGGGGATCTGTGTCTGGCCAACAGGCATCATAGGGATAGGGGCAGTGGTGGAGAGCCAGTAGGACTTATCGTTCCGTCGGGCATAGTGGCACACTTCATTGATGTTGCAGTAGATGAATGGCATGGTGCTGAAGCGGGGCAGGCAGGAGCCAGCAAATCCTGGAAGGAAAGAAGATAGGCAGGGGCAGGTAAGGTCTGGCTGAGGGATCGGGCTGGGATAGTCCTTGGAGCCACTACGACTGGACTAAACGGTGGTTTAGATTTATATCCAACTGCTTGTTCCAGAGCATAGTTGCCTCTCCTTCCGGTCCTGGACTACTGTACACACCCTGATGTCTGCTGATCAAATCCTACTTTCTATGTACCAGAGAGATTGGATAATGAAAAGAATCTTTTTAGAAACTGAATGAACACTCGCTAAATCAACCCATTTTGTAAAACCCACATTTAATAGAGGGAGTCTACATTTCAGAGTCAGCACACCTGAAGACAATTCAATGAATTATTGGGTAATCATTGTTACTCACAGGTCATATTATTATTACTCCTACCAATTGCTTCCCTGGTGGCTCAGATGGTAAAGAATCTGCCTGCAATGTAAGAGACCTGGGTTTGATACCTGAGTCTGGAACATCCTGGAGAAGGGAATGGCAACCCACTCCAGTATTCTTGTCTGGAAATCCCATGGATGGAAAAACCTGGTGGGCTACAATCCATGGGGTTGCAAAGAGTCAGACACAAATGAGCGATTAAGCACCTTAGCACTAATCGTTAATGTTAAATGGACGGTTAATGCTTTTGAATTGTGGTGCTGGAGAAGATTCTTGAGACTCCTTTGGTTTGCAAGCAGATCAAACCAGTCAATCCTGAAGGAAATCAACCCTAAATATTCATTGGAAGGACTGATGCTGAAGCTTCAATACTTTGGCCACCTGATGCAAAGAGCTGACTCATTGGAAAAGACCCTGATGCTGGAAAAGGCTGAGGGCAGAAGGAGAAGGGGCGACAGAAGATGAGACGGTTAGATGGCATCACTGACACAGTGGACATGAATTTGCACAAACTCTGGGAGATAGTGTAGGACAGAGGAGCCTGGTGTGCTGCAGTCTATGGGGTCGCAAAGAATCAGACATGACTTAGCAACTCAACAATGACAAATATATGTAAAATATTGTTCTAAGCATTTTACATGGGTGATTTCTGTAATCCTCACCCCAACCTATGAGACAGGTACTAGAATTAGCCTTGTTCCATTGAGAAGGAGGCAGAAGGTAAAATAGGTTGAATAACATGTCCAGAGTAAGTGGCAGAGCCAGGGTTTGAACCCAGATCTGCATGAATGAATCTAGACCTGGTACTTATAACCCACTATCCAACATGGGCCCGCCAATGGTTGGGAGGAACAAGGAGTGGTCCTTGTGGGGACAGATGGCCAGGGGTGGTTGTGGGAGCTGGTACCTACCCAGGTCCTGGTTGTGGGCTTTCTCTTGCCCCTCCACAAACAGCAGGCTGTAACCCACCCAGAGCTGGCTCATCCCGCTGGGGCACAGGGGCACCTGTTCTGACTGGCTGTGCTTCACCAAGGTGTAGCCCACTCTCAGGCTCTGCCCAGGCACTCCAGCCCTCCCGAAGGGGCCCGGCTTCCCTGGAGCTCCTGAGATGGAGAGAGCAGAAAAGGGGTGAGCCAGGTACAGCCAATAACAACAGCAGGTGCTGACTTGGTGGCAAGTGTTGAGCAGGGGCCATTATGTACAAGCATTAGCTGACTCAATCCTTACAACAACCTTATCACTCCAATTTGTGGACAATGAAGCTGACTCCCACCACCTACAGCTAGTAAGTGGTAGAACGAGAATGCCAACTCAGATGTATCTGGCTAGAGAGTCCTTGTAGCTCAGATGATAAAGAATCTGCCTGCAATGCAGGAGACCTGAGTTCAATCCCTGGGTCAGGAAGATCTTCTGGAGAAAGGACTGGCAATCCACTCCAGTATTCTTGCCTGGAGAATCCCACGGATAGAGGAGCCTGATGGGCTACAGTTTGTGGGGTCACAAAGAGTCGGACATGACTAGGTGACTAACCCACCACCAGAGAGTCCTTATTTTGAAAAGCACACGATCTGTTTTTTCTTCCACAGTCACCCAACCTTGGGTTCTCTGGGACGGGATGAGGGAGCAGAGGGGGCTACCTCTCAGGCTGGCGTTGCAGGCTTTCATAGGAGATAACTGAGGACCCACTGAATCAAAGGCAGCGAAGGCAGAGCTGGGGTTAGCGATGCAAGATCACACCCTCCTTTCCTGTCAGGCATAGCTAACAATCACGGCACTTTCCCTGTGAGCCTCAGGAATTTGCCATTTTTGATATAAAAGGAGGTAAGTAGCAGAACTGCCACATCTTACCTCAGTTTTTCTTCTCCCTTGAACCAAACCCCCTTCTGTCCACATCAGAATCCCTTGGTAGAAGGGGGTTGGTGCAGGGCAGGGGAGTCATAGCTCTTAAGAGCTGGAAGAGAACCTAGAGAACTATTTGGAACAGTTTGTCACCTTCTGGAATATAGGGCTCTGATCTGTCGCAGCTCAGAATGGAGTCAGCGTGAAGGGATGAGAGCCCAGTTTTCCAGCCTCCTAGTAGTGTCAAGCTTTACTGCCAGGTTTCCTAATTCTAAGATTTGAGATTTTGACTCACTACCAAGCCTCAAACCCTTATAGAAGCCCTCTGCCTGCTAGTGCTGACATTGCCAGACCTTCAAATCCTGGAGGGCCTTGTAGTCCAGGGAGACCAGGATCACCAAGAGCCCCAGGCGGGCCAGGGAGCCCATTGGGGCCATCTTTGCCAGGGATGCCAGGTAAACCTTTAGATCCTGCAAGGAGAGAAGGCCCACAGTGAGGTACTCAATGTGGAGGAAGAGGGACTTCTCCAGGTCTTCCCCGGAGAAAGGGGACTTGTGTGTCATGCCCAGGACTCACCAGAAGAGGGCAGATTTGGCCGTCACCTGGGAGTGCACGCTGAGCCTCCTAGGCTATCCCTAGTTCACGTCTGGGTAGCTCGGCCCTGGGACCCCACTCTGAACTTAGCCCTTCTGAGCCCCTTCACACACCTGTCCTCACTTCCTCTCATCCTCCCAGCAACTCTGGGAAGGACACAGGGCAAATGCTGGGGTCCCAAGTCAGAAACAAGGACACTGAGGCCTAGAGAGACTGTTAGCTTACTCCAGTTGGGGCAACACTGGAATTAGAAGCTGGGTTTTCTGTCCCCCAACCCTGGGCTTTCTCCGTTGCTCTTTATTGCCCACCATACTCCCTCCTTCCTGCAGCAGCACATTAGTGAGGAACAAGCTGTCTGGATTAGCTTTTGGGCTCTGCCCACGTCCTCTGAAGCCAAGTACAATTGCTGGCCCTGGGGGCCCTCCTTCCTGGCAAAAAGCTTGGGAGCTTTGTGAGGAAATCAAGGAAATGCTTGATGAAGCTACCCCCTTGAAGCTGTGGGGTTCCCAGCCAGTTGCTTCAGCACCCCAATCAAAGCCATCTCAGCTCCCAACTAAGTTCCCTTTCCCTGGCACCCTACTCACCTTGTAGGCCCACAGGTCCTTGGACCCCGGGGTCTCCCATGAGGCCAGGGATGCCATCAATGCCTGGAAGACCCATGGGTCCAGGGGGAGCCTGGATGGCTTCTGCAATGGGTGTGTGTCCAGGAGCACCTCGAGGGCCAGATAAGCCTGTGGGCGGGTGGAAGAAATGGAAATGTCAGGCGGAGGCAGAGGAGGTGGCTAGGGAAGGCCCCTGGAGGTTCAGTTGGCACCACACCGTAGGACCTCAAACTCAAGCAGCTGGCTTACTGATAGAAGCCAAATAAGTCAATTTGCTTGAGTGCCTACTGAGTTCTAGTCCCTGGTAGATGAGGGGATAGCACAGTGAATAAGATCTTTATGAGACAATGGTCTGTTGATAAAGATAAAATATGCATAATCTGACAAAAAAACATGAATCTTACTGCAAATTATAAAAGGTGCTACAAGGGAAATGGAGAGTGCAATGACTGTGGAATCCATCCCACAGCAGAGAGGGCTACAGGGTAGAGAACCTGCTTTAGTGATAAGTGGCCTGTTACAATCAGTGACACTTAAGCTGAGATTATTAAAGCATTAGAAGGGGCTGGAGGTAGGGGAGAGTATTCCAGGAAGTAGAACTAGCATGTGCAAAGGCCCTGTGGCCAGCCAGGGTGTGATGTTTTTGGATAACAGGAAGAGGCCAGCATGAGAAAAGCACAGTGAGCAGCGAAGGGTAAAAGCTGGTGATGAGAGATGCCATGGGATACCAATGGATGATTTCTGCTTTTATAAGACCTCTCCTACCACAGTCTGGAGAAACAACTGTTGGGGGAGGTGCATAATGAAAGCACGGAGACCAGTCAGCAGGTCATCACAGTGATTCACGTGAGAAATGTCGGTGGCTTGGATCTGAGAGGTATTGCTGAAGGTGATGAGAGGGGATCGGATGCAAGGCCCATTCAGGAAACCCAGCCCCCAGGAGTTGCTAATAGGATTGGATGTGTGTGATTGAGGGGAGCGGTGTAAAAGACGGGCTTCATTTCTGCATTCAGCAAATGGATGAGTGGAAATTGGCTGCCAACCCAGTACACACTAATACAGAAATGATGCAGAGAGGGGAGGTCAGTGGTAGGATCCATGGTGGCAAAGCAGCAGTGGCCGTCAGTCCTGGGAGCTGATGATGGCAGAGGTATCCCCACGGTGGACAAACTCCATCTCTGGCACGGTGATAGATGACTCCTGAAAGAATCTTACTCCAACCCCTCCCTTGAGCTCAGGAGTAGCCGGTACATGCTCTCAACTCACCTCTTGGCCCCGCCTTCCCCTTCATCCCGGGAAGTCCTGGGTCTCCAGGTGGTCCAACCTTGCCTGGAGTCCCCATGAAGCCAGGCTCACCTCTCATGCCTGGCAAAGCCCAAAGGAAAGCAAGTCAGGGCCTGGCACGGTGGTGCTGGTGGGGGAAGGGGGCTTGAGATTAAGCAGAGACAAGGGCCGGGAGAGCATCATCAGCTGGTCTCTGTTCACAGGGTGGCAGGAAGGGGCCATCTCCAACTGTGGAGTGGGAAAGGGCCCAGTTGCCAGCCATGCAGTCGTACCTTTCAATCCTAGCTCTCCAGGGAGGCCAGAGAAACCTGGAATTCCTTGGTCTCCTTTGGGC
>SJYV01002982.1:0-10131 GCA_006410875.1 Neotragus pygmaeus | reverse complement strand
TCTATTGTTTTCCTCTATTTCTTTGCATTGATAGCTGAAGAAGGCTTTTTTATCTTTCCTTGCTATCCTTTGGAACTCTGCATTCAAATGGGTATATCTTTCCTTTTTTCCCTTGCTTTTCATTTGAATGATAGTCATTTATTGTATAGAAGCAAAGCAGTCCGGAGAAAAACAAATGTACATGGTAGAGACCTAAAGGATGATTGGCATGTTTGAAATGATCTAAGACATCCTGAAGTAAGAGAGATAATGTAATTAATTCCGTGTTCAGATTATGCTTAAGTTAATCAGCTTAATAGATCAAAAAATTAAAATGGCATTCTCTTTTCCCCGATGAGAAGATATTTATTATATTGAAAATCATTAAATATGTAGAACAATAAAATCAAATGTTTATACAAGTAGATACTAAATATTATTCCCGTGATTTGCAAAAGTTACTGAGATTTCTGAGTCCTTGTTTATTCATCTTTAAAGCAGAGGTATAATACTTACTTCACTGGGATTTTGTTAGGACTATTNAACAATAAAATCAAATGTTTATACAAGTAGATACTAAATATTATTCCCGTGATTTGCAAAAGTTACTGAGATTTCTGAGTCCTTGTTTATTCATCTTTAAAGCAGAGGTATAATACTTACTTCACTGGGATTTTGTTAGGACTATTAAAATAACATATGTGTGATGCTTATCCTCATGTTTAACACCTAGTAGGCCCTTTGACGGAGAAGGCAATAGCACCCCACTCCAGTACTCTTGCCTGGAAAATCCCATGGACGGAGGAGCCTGGTAGGCTGCAGTCCATGGGGTCACACAGAGTCGGACATGACTGAGCAACTTCACTTTCACTTTTCACTTTCATGCACTGGAGAAGGAAATGGCAACCCACTCCAGTGTTCTTGCCTGGAGAATCCCATGGACTGGGGAGGCTGGTGGGCTGCTGCCTATGGGGTCGCACAGAGTCGGACACGACTGAAGCGACTTAGCAGAAGCAGTAGCAGCAGACCCTTTGAAAATCTTGTTTCTATTTCCTTTTTCTTCCTATATTTGTATAACATCTTGGGGAAAAATTTCAGTTTGCACCTTTCAATCAGTTGATTGAAACATGTTTCCACGTGTGATTTTGTCTGGAGTGTTAATTCTAACCATTAACTCTGTTAGGAAAATCATCATATCTCTTCCTGTTTGTTAATAATAGAACATGCAATTTCTTTCATCAGTTTTTCAGTCACATATTTATATTTCAAAATGATAATTCTGCCCTTGAGATTTGAATTAAACACATTAAGAGTTCTTATGCAACCGTTTTAAACTGAAAAGTATGACATTAAAACTCTCTTAACAAATTGCTACACAAAAAATCCTTGGCAGGTAAATATACCAGAAAGCATTTCTGACTTGCCAGCTTCAAATAGTCATAAAAATATCTTTGAAGGAAAAATGAGGCGAGTATTTAGCAAAGGAAACAGACAAAGACAGGAAAACTGGAGAAATAGGAAAGAAAAAAAAAGGTTAATGATATATTTAAAAATTATATTTTGCAATTATGTTTTTAAAAATCTGATGATATAATTTATATATCTGAAAATGGGATGGAAACTAAATTTTAGAACCAGATACAGCAAATAGGTCAATTAGAAGAAAATTAATTGCAAGATTTAAATTGATGACATCAAATGGAAATGAAGGTTAGTATGATACTTCACAAACATTTTCCCTAAGACTGTGGTCTGAGTCTTAAGGAACAAAATTAGTCATATACATTCATGCTTAAAGCTACAAAGGCCCATTTAGAGTTTTTAATAGAAAAAAGCATGAAATATTGACCATTCTAAATTTTTTAACTGCTCATTAAACTCTAAGTGAAGATGCAAATTGCTTTTTTATATAGTACAAATGCTATTTGTTGTTGGGGTGTGTCTAACTCTGGCGACCCCATGGACTGTGTCCTCCAGACTCCTCTGTCTATGAGATTTCCCAGGCAAGAATACTGGAGTGGGTTGCCATTTCCTTCTCCAGGGGATCTTCCCGACCCAGGAATTGAATCTGCACCTCCTACCTTGACAGGAGGGTTATTTAGCACTGAGCCATCTGGTTAGCCCAGAAATGCTATTATTCATAGCAAAATAACCATTGAACATTAGGAAAGACATATTAAGATGAAATTTTGTCTCCTGTTGCCCACTGTATGCTCTCAATGCTGCATGACATTAGAATTACCTGAAACACAGGAGAAAATGTAAATGTTTGCAATGAGCCCTGAGTTACTGGATTAATATGTGCAGATCCCAGGTGAGTTTGAGTTTGAAGAATCTCTTGAGTTAGAAGGCTTCAAAAATAATCCTGCTTTCCTTCACATTGTACAACAGTGGTTTCGATAAAAAGGATGTATCAGCTTCAGATCTCATAAACCCTGAATCTGTCTCTGAGTGAAAGGCACTCATTGAATAAAGTATCTCATTTATGAGATGTTATATTGCTGCCTATTTGAAAGAAAGGATACATCAATCTGAGAACAAGTTCATGCTCGGCAGCTTAACACTAGTGATCCTACATCAAATACAGCATGAGTGCAGTAGATCCAACTACCCACGGACCCCTTGATATTTCTAAGGTGTGTAACTGGCAGAGCTCTCTCTCCTCAGATTATAGAATTTTGATGTTGACAGAATCTCCTGAGCTCATGACTTGGTGGGTAAATAGTGCACTCAATGCAAATAAAAAGAAAACAAGTGAGGTTTTTGAGGGAAAGCAATTGTTTCACAGAGACTTATTTTCTCTCAGAAGAAGCAAAACACACTTATAATGGAAGAGCTTTGGGTCTTTATATTGTTTCTCTTATAATAACAAAATAAAATCGGTAACCAGTTAGGAAAGAATAACTTGTGCCATGTTCTTCATTCCATTTTACTATTGAAATATAGAACAGAAGACAGCAGTCCATGGTATCAGAGTTTCTGTCAATTGTTGCCTCTTAACTACATGTTTCGGAGAAAGCAATGGCACCCCACTCCAGTACTCTTGCCTGGAAAATCCCATGGATGGAGGAAGTTGGTAGGCTGCAGTCCATGGGGTCACTAAGAGTCGGATACGACTGAGCAATTTCACTTTCACTTTTCACTTTCATGCATTGGAGAAGGAAATGGCAACCCACTCCGGTGTTCTTGCCTGGAGAATCCCAGGGACAGGGGAGCCTGGTGGGCTGCCGTCTATGGGGTCGCATAGAGTCGGACATGACTGAAGTGACTTAGCAGCAACTACATGTTTATAGAACATAAGTAAAAAAGTAATTTTGAGTTCTACTAAACAGTTCCATTTTTATTTATTCTACAACACAGATCTGTTCAAGACTGGATATTTTCTAGTAAACAGTAAGAGAGTGACTTAGTTCTTTCAGCAGTAGCACACAAAGGATAGATCAGGAAATCGGAATTTGAGGGTGGAGAGAAGACGAGGATGGGTAAATTGGGCCATTTATGTGGGTAGGCCCATGGCAGAGTTCACACTGGACCAGACAGAAAATAAACACACTAGACTTCCTCCCAAGAGACAACCCAGGTGCTGTGTTAGTCATTAGCTACTTCAGATAATCAGTAAGTTTCCTGTGCATTAATGTTTCATGAAGGGCCATAGCAACAGAAGAATATAATGAGTGCGTGATTTCTTTACTCCATAAGAAATCTCTTTTTGTTGTTCAGTTTCTAGGTTATGTTTGACTTTGTTGTGATCCCATGGACCGTAGACTGCCAGATTCCTCTGTCTGTGGAATTTTCCAGGAAAGAATGCTTAAGTGAGTTACCTTTCCTACTCCAGGGAATCTTCCTGACCCAGGGATTGAACCTAATGTCTTATGTCTCTTCCACTGGCAGATGGATTCTTTACCACTGTGTCACATGGGAAGCCCCAAAATATTCTTATGACTGGACTGTTCAGTTCAGTTCAGTTCAGTCGCTCAGTCATGTCCGACTCTTAGAATCGTAACACACCAGGCCTTCCTGTCCATCACCAACTCCCAGAGTTCACTCAAACTCAACGTCCATCGAGTCAGTGATGCCATCCAGTCATCTCATCCTCGGTCGTCCCCATCTCCTCCTGCTCCCAATACCTCCTAGCATCAGAGTCTTTTCCAGTGAGTCAACTCTTCGCATGAGGTGGCCAAAGTACTGGAGTTTCAGCTTTAGCATCATTCNAGTGATGCCATCCAGCCATCTCATCCTCGGTCGTCCCCTTCTCCTCCTGCTCCCAATACCTCCTAGCATCAGAGTCTTTTCCAGTGAGTCAACTCTTCGCATGAGGTGGCCAAAGTACTGGAGTTTCAGCTTTAGCATCATTCCTTCCAAAGAAATCTCAGGGTTGATCTCCTTCAGAATGGACTGTTTGGATCTCCTTGCAGTCCAAGGGACTCTCAAGAGTCTTCTCCAGCACCACAGTTCAAAAGCATCAATTCTTCGGCACTCAGCTTTCTTCACAGTCCAACTCTCTCATCCATACATAACCACAGGAAAAACCATAGCCTTGACTAAATGGACCATTGTTGGCAAAGTAATGTCTCTGCTTTTCAATATGCTATCTAGGTTGTCATAGCTTTTCTTCCAAGGAGTAAGCGTTTTTAAATTTCCTGGCTGCAATCACCATCTGCAGTCATTTTGGAGCTCCCCAAAATAAAGTCTGACACTGTTTCCACTGTTTCCCCACTTATTCGCCATAAAGTGATGGGACCAGATGCCATGATCTTCGTTTTCTGAATGTTGAGCTTTAAGACAACTTTTTCACTCTCCTCTTTCACTTTCATCAAGAGGCTCTTTAGTTCCTCTTCACTTTCTGCCATAAGGGTAGTGTCATCTGCATATCTGAGGTTATTGATATTTCGCCCGGCAATCTTGATTCCAGCTTATGCTTCTTCCAGCATTGAAGCAAAGAATGTCCTAAATTGCCAGCAAAATCCCCCATCTGAATCATCCATTATATACATGATTCAATCCAGCACAATTGGCTGTAAAGCAAGTCCAATTTCTTATTAACCTGTTATAGACAATGGAGGCCAAGGACATCTTTTCCCACTCACAAGATCTAGATCTTCTTACCATACAATGTATAAGTGAACAAGTGAGTGACTGTATGTGTGTGTGTGTGTATGTGTGTAAAGACAAGTCCAAAAGCACAGGTTTGAGACAAACTCATTTGACTTATGCATTTCAGAAGACTCATACTTGTGTGTCACATTGTCTGGACATTGGGACAATGTCTGGCAATTTTTGGATAGTTAGAGTGTTCTATTAGATAATTTACTTTTTGTAAACATTCTATATTGTATTACCTGGAATTTCTCCAATTTTAAGCTAAGGAGAAGAATTGTTTTAATAATGTGGCAAAAAATACCCGGTAATTAAAACTGACAGCTTGATAGAGGAGATGCTGCCCAAGTTTAGGACTCATTACTCCCTGTCATTTGGCTTCTCCTATGATCAAGACCTTCTGATTGCAGAGAATTTGGACAGAAAATATTAATTGTATCTAGAATGAACTAAATTTAGCTCTTTCAAATACTTTAAAAGGTGCCTTTCAGATTTTATTCATCTGCGGTAAAATCTGTAGACTTCAGAATTCTTTAAACTGTCAGAAACTAGAGCTCTTTAGTTTGTCGTTGCTTTTCTGTCACTCAGTCATATCCAACTCTTTGCAACCCCATGGACTGCAGCATGCCAGACTTCCCTGCCTTTTAACATCACCTGGAGTTTGTTCAAACCCGTGTCCATTGAGTCGGTGATGCCACCCATCCATCTCGTCCTCTTTCATCCCCTTCTCTTCCTATCCTCAAATCTTTTCCAGCATCAGAGCCTTTTCCAATGAGCTGGCTTTTCACATCAGGTGGCCAGAGTATTGGAACTTCAGCTTCAGCATCAGTCCTTCCAATGAATATTCAGGGTTGATTTCTTTTAGAATTGACAGGTTTGATCTCCTTGCAGTCTAAGGGATTCTCAAGTCTCTCAAGAGTCTTCTCCAACACCACAGTTTGAAAGCAACAATTCTTTAGTTTCTACATTCTTTTTTATATTTCCTTTAACGTTTGATGTTTCAGAGTCTTACACATTAAGAAGAAAACAAAAACTTACAGCTTCAGTTTCATAAGTAAGACAGTCTTATCATACTGATATTCTTCTCTATTATTCACTTGCTATTAAGATTATTCCATTATTATTATTATCTATTCCTTTAAAAGCCTCAAACATTGACAAATATTTGACATTAATTGTAATATCAAACTTTTATTTTATTTTGTTGTGGGATTGAATTAATAAAGATAGGCTAGATTGTGCTGTGCAAACAACTTCTGATCCCAGTGATTTATGACAATAATTCTTTATTTCTCCATCATGCTAGATCCACCACACTGGTCAGCAAAGGCTCTTTTCCAAAGGCATCTCCAAGACATGGGCTGAAAGAAGCTTTCATCGTCTTTAGCCATGCCATCTAGGACATGTGGTCACACCAGTTGTCATCACAAGGATAAAAGGAACTGACATCATTCAAAAGCTTTCCACTATTCCAATCTGGAAGTGAACACATAATTTCTGCTCACATGTGGATGGGCAGAATAGTTCAAGGCCCTGGGAGGAGGTGGGAAATATAGAGAAACACTTTTTGTATTTGGTGAGCAAGACTAATTTTTGCCACAGGAAGTTTGGCTCAGTGGTAGAGAATCCACCTGCCAATGCATGAGACATGGGTTCGATCCCTGAGTAGGGAAGATCCCCATGAGATGGAAGTGGCAACCCACTCCAGTATTCTTGCCTGGAAAATCCGATGGACAGAGATGCCTGGTGGGCTACGATCCATGGGGTCACAAAAGAGCTGGATGCAACTTAGGAGTGAACAACAATTTTCTAATGTCAGTGAATGAATATATGATCCTTAATGCTCAAGAATATGCAGTTGGTGTAAAATTAAGTCAAAATTTACAACGTAACATCTAGCCTTCCTATCTATGTGGAAACACAAAACAAAGTATCACGAGGAAGCACTCCACGCCTCTTGTGAAGAATACATTTTTGGCTGTCTACTGAAGTAAGGTCAAGTATTTCATGGTAATATAAGGATTTGGAGGGGTGTGGGGGAGAAGGTTAGTCTTCTATTGATGTATAGCAAATTCCTGCAAGTTTAATGGCTTAAAACAACACACATTTATTATTTAGTAGGTTTCCTTGGGTCAGGAATCTGAGTTCCTTTAGCTGTTTCTCTGCTTCAGGGTCTACCTGAATTCAGTCCAGGTGTTAACCAGGGCTGCATTCTCATCTGGCCACTGTTGAAAAACATCTACCTCTAGCCTTCTTCAGACGGTTGGCAGAATTCATCTATTTGCAGCTGTGGGAATAAGATTCCCCCCTTTCCTGTCTGTTTTCCAGGAGCAGCTCTCAATTCTCTCTACAGGTCCTCAGACACAGCAGCTTACTTTGTAATGAAATCCTTTCCAGGATTCTGAAATGCACCTTCTGTGCTACCATGTGCAAGTGAAACTGTGGGTAATCAAAGGAGTTCATTCTTTTCTTTTTTTTAAAAAATTTAATTTATTTATTTTAATTGGAGGCTGATTACTTTACAATATTATAGTGGGTTTTGCCATATACATTGACATGAATCAACCACAGGTGTGCTGTGTTCCCCATCCTGAACCCCGCTCCCACCTCCTTCCCCATCCCATCCCTCAGGATCATCCCAGTGCACCAACCCTGAGCACCCTGTCTCATGCATCAAAACTTTGAGGACTTTAAAATAATTAAAAATCTGAAATAAATACTCAGAGAAAGAATTTTTAAATGGCACAAAAAGTGGGAATTAATATTAGAATCTTTCTGCCAAACTACTGGGCTATCATAGCTTGGTTATAATAGTACCTAAGGCTGAAGAGTAATGCAAAACTTTTCAAAATTGCCTCTAGTCCATTACCTTGCAGAACTGGAATGGTTTAATTTTCAGATTAAGGAAGAAAACTTTGGTGGCTTACATCTGTAGCATGACTTTACTCTTACTTCTGTGTTTGTTTTAATGTTTTTAATACTCACATTGAAAAAAATTCTGACTAACAAATAAGCTGCAAAAATAGTACAAAGAATTTTTGTATAAACTCCATTAAGATTACTCAAATATTAATATCTCATATAATCATAGTATAATTATTAGAATGAGGAAATTAGTATTTGTAAAATAATATTAGCTGATCTAGAGACTTCATTTAGAGTTTTCTAATAGTCCCATTAATGTGCTATTTCTGATCTAAAATTTAATCTAGGTCAACCATTATATTCATGCATTTTATCTCATTTGTCTCTTTTAATCTGAAACAATTCCTCAGTTTTTCCTTGTCTTTCCTCATATGTCTTTCATACACATATATGAAGAATACTAGCCAGTTTTTTTTTAATAGAATATCCCTCAATATGAATTTATCTTCCATTTCATCATTATACAATTCACATTTTTCATTTTTGTCCAGATCCCAAAGAAGTGGCGTGTATTTCTTGGTGCATTATATCAAGAGAACATAACGTTTGTTTGTTCTATTACTGGTGATGTTGGCTATGAT
This sequence comes from Neotragus pygmaeus, assembly GCA_006410875.1. NCBI lineage: Eukaryota > Metazoa > Chordata > Mammalia > Artiodactyla > Bovidae > Neotragus > Neotragus pygmaeus. The sequence goes on along the minus strand of SJYV01002982.1, from coordinate 1,549 downwards.
TGCTTAGGGTTGTATATTAATTTGCAAGAGCTGTTGTGACAAAATACAAAATCAAATACACCCCAGTATAAAATAAAAATTTTTTTTAAATGGATGGGACTTGAACTGGGGTCATTATAGCTAGGAAGCAGCTACACAAGCAGAAAGGAGTAAATAAATATATGCATATTAAAATTAATAAAATTATTAAAAATATTGTCCAAGTCCATTCTATTTTAACATTTTCCCTATAATGCATAATTTCAAGTTATAGCTAATTTTATGAGACAAAAGTAAGTGGTTGACACTAATGATCAGGTTAGAAAGTAAGTTAAATAATTTTTAAAATTAAGAGCATGATTTTGTTTAAGTAGTAGAATTTTTATTGAATTAATAAATTTCATCAGATTTTTGAAAATACAACTGATTGAAATTTAGCTAGAGTAGCTCCTTTTACTATGTATTTTTCCCTCATCATGCTACATTTCCCACTATTTATATACATTTTTGCTAAAATAAATGTTAGTATTCTTCTGCATAACTCTCAGTACTAGTATTAGCACAACTATAAGAAATAAGTTAGCATATTGTAGAGTACTGAAAACATCTACATAATCTGTGGATATAACCATAAGGAATTATTCACAATATGTTTGTAGATAACAATCAGGCAAGTCTTATTCTTAGTAATCACTCATTTTTATTCCAGCTGGACTCACAAAATGTTGTGCTTTTTAAACCAATTATTGGTATTTATAAAGGGGAGCAATGTCCTTTTCATTTCCATTTTTGCAATTTTCAAAAGAATATTATGACCAATTACCAGTTTCAGGTGAACTGCCTGGCGCATGTTGCATTGTTAACAGTGGAATAGAAATATCAAGTCTCAAGGCATAGTGCCACAGTCTTCAGATCACTCAACACTCTGAGCATATTAAACCTTAATTTTCCCCAGTTTTTCATGTGGAACATTTGCTTTCTGTTTATTTTGCTGTCTGAAATGTTTTCTGGGCATTTTGCCCAGTTGGTTTTATTTTTACATATTTATTTATATTAAGTATCAGATTTAATTACAGAGATAGATATTTGAGGCTATGATTTTTACATTTGTAATCTCTATCAGTGGTATGATTAAAAATCTCAGAAAGAGTGAAATATAAATTATATGCTTTGCTCTTCACCAAAGTATTATTTTCAAATGTCAAACCACTGTAAAGTCAGAGAAACTATATGTTGAAATAATCAACTGCTGAATTTAGATAAGAATAAAACTTAAAATTTTTAAATGTCATAGTAAAATGTTATTTTCATAATAAAGTTATACAGAAACTACTGATAACTTTATTCATATTAATATATTTGTTGATATATTATTCACTTTTGTGTATTTTATTAATGCAAGTCTAAATTTATGTAATTGAGACTGGCTTCCTAATTTTCTTCAATATTTTCAAGAATGAAGAATTCACATAAGGTTTTATTGTTTGTCTTTGTTTTGGTCTTCCAGAAAGAGGACCAGGAGACACTGATTTGAGTGAAAGTACTCTTCTTTAGAAAGTATATGAACACT
>SJYV01002981.1:0-12530 GCA_006410875.1 Neotragus pygmaeus | reverse complement strand
GTAAATGATATAGAGTGAACACACGTACAAAGGAAAGAAGAACGAAAGAAAGTGTATGGTAGTAAACAAGATGTACCTTTAAAAAGTAACATAAAAGGTGGAGTAAGGCTGGAAAGCAAGACTGGGCCCAGAACCAGCAATAATATACTGAGAACCATTTAAGAATTTAAAGCAGAAGATGGACATGATTATACACTTACCTGCAAAATAAAATCTTGGTTGAGACATAGGGAGATGCATGTAAAAAGCTACATAGTGTAAAACGGACAAACTGGGTAAACATACACAGGTAAACCATTAAACAGTGCACCTGGCACAAAATTTGACCAATTAATTTGGCTTATTTTTACTACTACTATTTAAGTTCAGGCAATAAATAATAAAGTTCTAAAGTAGGACTGGAGATAAAGAATAGGAAGCCAATTTGAAGATATAAGATGGAAAATGGATTTTCAGGTGGGCACCAGTTCTGAGTAAAATGGCAATGAAATCACACAATTTCTTCTCCAACTTTTTTAAGTTTAAGGGCTTCCCAAAGGAGGTCTCCTAAATGGGGAACACTGCAAGATGAGGTAAAAAAGGTAAGCCAGGGGACTTCCCCGGCTGTCCAGTGGTTAAGACTCTGCTTCCTATGTAGTTGATGCAGGCTTGAACCCTGGTTGGAGAACTAAGATCCTACATGCAGCGTGGTGTGGGGCCAGCCACCCCACAAACAAGTAGGCATGAAGTAGATGACACAGAGACTTGCAGGCCACAGAGTAGATTTTATATCTTTATCAACGGGGATTCCTAAGCTTCTCATTATCTGCAATGAGCCTTAAATGCAAAGTTCCCCCTATTTTGTCGGGAATAATGGGGTTGAGGGTAGAGAACCACAGCTATAAGATAACTAATTAGGAGGCAACTATGAATCAAGAAAAGGGGATGACAGGTTAGACTGTAACGACAGAAAGAACAAGTAAGAGTCAAGAAATATACAGGAAGCCGAACTGACAGACTTGACTAAGACAAGCAAGTGAAAGCTGACAAAGATTATTCCAATAGCATGGCATATATAACTGACTGGACAGGGTACACTTGGGGAGAGTAGACAGACGGTGTATACAAGAGAAGACATCAATCTATGAGGAGAAAATTAGCTCAAATTGGATTTAAAATACCTAAAAACAAAAGAGAGATGTCCATTAACAGTTGATATGCAGGCGAGATATTCAGTAGAAAGGATGAAATCAATTTTTGGTGAGATCTCAACGATGAATGCTTTGGTTAAAAAACAAAACAACAAAAACTTGGACAACATTTATTACAGTTTATTTCCATTTACTTTTATGTCGGGGGTAAGTGGACATAGAAAAAGGGATTATCTATAGGACAAGAAAGAGGGAAAAGAATGTTAAAAAGACCAAAAGCCCATAAAAAGAAAACGTATCTGCTTTACCATTTTACCTGAGACTCAGCTGTTACCCTCAATAGAGCCTGAGTAAATAAGACTCTAAGCATAAGAATATTTTCATTCTGCACAGGTGCTTAGCAGAAACATGGATTCTAGCTCTACAACGGTCTAAAATTAGATTCTTGAATAAGGTTCTAAATCACGTTTTATCCTGCCAGAAGCAACAAGGTATGGTTTCAAAAGTAAAGGTTATGTTTCAACCTAAAGAATTCCATGATGTGGACTTAACTTCACCTTTGAAACTCAACACAAACTTTGACTATATATGACTCTTTCATGATGACCAAAAATTAAATCCAAATAAAATAGAGTTCTCTTAACTTACTTTTCAAGCTCTTCCTGAGAATGGGCAAAAGTACAATTTGTTCCTCGTGGACACCCTCCTTGCTGTCGCAAATCTCGACACATGCTGGTCTTGTATTTGCTGTTTGGCTGAGGCTACAAAAAGAAAATCAGTATGCGGATAAATGAAGACATCAGCTCTCCCTGGCTCCTCGGGGAGACGCCTTTGATTCCTTTCGATTAGACAATTCTCGTGCTGACGCAACTACCACTGCCCTGTTTCTTGTTATGAGTTACATGGCATAATCACGGGCTGACATTTTAGATGCTCCTTCTGAGGATCATCAGGAACTAGTTCAAATGCTGCATTACTTATCTGTCAACAAAATGCCCACAAAAATAAAAGATTTTTTCATCAAAATTCATTGATGTCTCAAAATTATGATATCAAATCAAGCAAACAATGTCAAAAAGCATTAAAAAAGTTGTAAGCTTTGTCTACTTAAACGTTCTCAGGAAAAGGAAGAATACAACTTACTCTATAAGTTAAAATTTAAGAAACATTAATTTTACTTGTCAACTTCAGAGTACAACTTTCTTCCAAGGGTTGGTGCTAAGTTCATACAAATAATGAGGCAAAATATTAAAATATCATGACTGCTATAATTTGCATCAAACTCTAAGACATCATTGTTATTTCTGTGACCTTAAAATGAAACATTCATCTTTTAGCTAATATTTGAACATTATAATGTCTTCTAATAGAATAAGGATAGAAGAGTGGAAAGATCACTTTGGAGCAGACTTGATTCCAGTTCTGTCACTTACTGCCACCTTTATCTGAAATATGTTATTTAACCTCTTTCAACTTCTACTTGGGGACAGCAACTGCCTTGCAAGTGGCTGTGGGGATTAGAAATAATCTATGTAAAATATTGAGACTGGCTCATAATAACTTAATAAATGGATGTTATTATTAGAATAAAGGGTTTTACCTTAAATAACTCCTTCAAAAGTACATTGAAAATACTTCATTTCCACACATTTACAAATATGAACTCACTGGAATTGCAACAAATGAGAAAAAAGTGACAATTTCCCCAAATTAAGAAAAAAATCAGGCAAAATATTTGGATGGAATCAGATCTATAGCCAGTCAAAAAAACTTGCCGTGAACTCATATTCAAGACACTCCCCAAACTACTGCTATACTCTGAATTATTTATGAGGTACACCGAAACTTAGGTTTCTCTCAAAAGAACAGAGAATAAAAACTTATGTGACAGGGCTGTCACCTAAGGAGTCCATTAACCAAACAGCCTGTGAAGATGTTCAGCATGCCCTATTAGAAACAAGAGCAGTCAGAAGAGAAACAACTTTACTTACCTGAGGTGTCTCATGGCCTTTTCTACTATAATTTTGTATGAAGTCTACTAGGCCATGAACCACTGTTTTAACAGCTACCATTGCATTTTCTAGCTGCTCCCAAGTTGGTGAAACAGCATCTAAAATAGTCCGCCAAGCGGATGAGGTGAGGGAAAAAAATTCGTTAGCACTAAATCTCTTGTGTATAGGAAATCATTTTTTTAAAAGCATAAGCAATTATATTCTCACATACCTGGATTAGGGTCTATGTTTGCAAGAAGCTCTAAGTGAGGCCTCAATCTGTTTAAGTTAGCTGGGTCACCTGTTCGTTGCAAGACAATTGTCAATTCCTGAACACTCTTTGCAAAGGATTCTGGAGACTGCAGCTAACACAAAAAGAAAATGAAAAGGTTTTTACAACACATCTATATTCAAATGCTTTTATTCAGTCAACATACTGAATAGGTTTTCAAGTGTCTTCAGATTCCACAGTAAGAGTATCAATGATGAATTAAATTTTCACCTCAGAATCTGCCCTATGAAATTCATCATTAGACACTTAGAAAACTTCTTTATTAGCTATCTGGCGTCAAAATATAGGTAAATGACAGACTTGGTAAGCTAGACTAGGCTGTTTTTATGTCAATACCTGTGTTTGCTTCCCTATTGCCTCCCTTAGTTAATTTTGAAATTTAGAATAAAAAAGAAAGAAATGATATCTATGAGATATTTATATGTTAAAACAAGAATCTCCCAACTGGTTTTCTCTTTAGTTCCTTCAGAAGATTCAAATATTCATCAAGATTAACAATGATATAAAATTAGCATCTCTAATTTCACAAACCTTATCAATGATCGACTGCATGTGTGATTTATGCGCCAAGTCACCATACAAAAGTGAGGACCATTGCTCAGGTGAAATACGGAGTCCTGCTTCCATAGCGATATGAACTATTTGGGCATCATGTTCTCTGCGTAAAGCCTCATAACTGCGGAATTCCTCCTTTAGCTGCATCAGGGAAGAGTCTTCATCCCGTTTGGTAACCTAAAAATAGAAAGGAGAAAAAAAAAAAAACCATCAGATTTGCTTTGCTCTCACCACACCCCCAACCAACTTTTTATTTTAGAAGGAGGAGGTACCTATAGCCTATCAGATACGACATGAAGAAGGTACAAAAAAATAATCTACTTACTAAAAATCCTTAGAAGACACTATCTAGGACTTTCACAGTTGGAGAGAAGTCAGGGCCTGTCTTCAAAGCTCAAAGGACAGACTGACTCTTCTGTGAGGGGCTAATGTAACTGGTCATATTAAATTGAGGCCAATCCTCATTTACCTCCCCCAAAATACTAGGGTCCTTAAGAACTACACTAAATCTACTCTGCCTGTACTCTAGAAATGGAATAACAAAACCCAAATAACAGCACACCTCTTTACAATATGGTTTACTGGGTATTTTAAGTCCACTGATGAGACTAACTGCTTAGAAAAAAAATTCTTTTCCAAATATTACTGCTCATTGACAATGCACCTGGTAACTCAAGAGCTCTGATGGAAATGTACGACAAGAGTAATGTTTTCGTGCCTGATAACACAACTTCCACTTTGCAGCCCATGGATCAAGGAGTAATTCTGATTTTCATGCCTTATTATTTAGGAGATACATTTCGTAAGGCTATCACGGCCATAGATAGTAATTCCTTTGATGGATCAGGGCAAAGTAGGCTGAAAACCTGTTAAAGGATTCACCATTCTAGATGCCACTAAGAACATTCGTGATTCATGGGAATAGGTTAAAATATCAACATTAACAGGAACTTAGAAGATTTCAGCTCTCATGGATGACTCTGAAGGATTCATGATTTTCGTGGAGGAAGTAACTGCAGACATGGTAGAAAAAGCAAAAGAACAAGAATTGAAGTGGATCCTAAATATGTGACTGAATTATTGCAATCTCATGATAAAACTTTTAATGGAGTTGCTTAAGGTAAGCAAAGAAAGTGGTTTCTTGAGATAGAATCTATTTCTGGTGAAGATGCTGTGAAGACTGTTGAGATGATAATAAAGGATTTAGAATACATAAACTTCGTTGATAAAGCAGCAGTGAGGTTTGAGAGAATTCACTTCAATTCTGAAAGAAGTTCTGCTGTGGGTAAGCTGCATGCCACAGAGAAATTATCTGTGAAAGGAAGACTCAATTCACGGGGCAAGCTGCGCTGCTGTTTTAAGAAATTGCAACAGGCACTCCAGCCTCCAGCAAGTACCACCCTGGTCAGTCAGTCATCAACAATGATGTAAGGAAGAATTATTAATCTAAAACATAGAAAAAAAGAAACCTAAAAGAACAGAGGATGGGAACACTCATCCAACCACCAGGGTACAGGGTGCCTCTTGGGTAGTATGAAGATTTATCCACCTGAACTGTAAAGATGTATGTATTATAAGTGGCTTGTAGAGCCTGGCAAGCTCATATTTTCATCATCAATTAACTGTTATCTCATACTAAGCAGTGCACATACACACAAAAAACTCTTTCTGCTTATATCTTTGTCACTCTTGAGCTATAAAATCCGCAAAATAGCTTAAATAAGCCTTGGTTTCAAATCCAGAAGTTTTACTTTTATAGAAGCCAATGGGCCTTTCTATTCCAAGTCCTTGGTCCCTTTGCTCAAGACCTCACCAGCAACCTATATTCCTGTATCATGCAGAAACTTTAAGGATTCAGCCTTCTTTCCATGTATCTCAGTACCTGTCATCATCATGTATCTGACCAGGAAAACTACATTTTGAAATAGCTTAGGGTTCATCCCTACCCTCTCTGACAAAAACCTGATTATCTAAATGCAAAGTGGGCAATTCTCAGCTTTTACTCTGCTGTTGTCCCCAAGACAACATATGGGCTACCCTCAGTTTAAAGGCTTTAATCTAATCACAACAGAGAAAGAGATAAAAATAATAATGGGGAAGTTAAAATATTTGCCTTCTTTTATTAAGTTTCAGTATGGTTCCTGACTCTCTTTTAAGGTGATAAATATAAACTAATGAGGCTTCTTCAGTTCATTTTTACTATTCCAAGAGTCAAGTTTACCAAACTTGTTTCCTCATAGTGTTGCTGACACCTTCACATTATGTGTTCTTACACCCACTCATAACAATATTATACATCTACAGTATTAACAGATGCAATAAATATAGAAGGAAAAGTCTCCTTTATCTCTTTTATTTCTGGGGCCTCTAGACCAGGTAACACCCATTCCAGGAATGCAATGTTTAGATGGTTGCTTGCTACTTACCTTAAAACAAGAAGCCCGATACAGTAGTTGCACAACATGACCAATACTTGTTTTCGATGCCTGAGGAAATCTTGGTTCTAGTCTTTGCACAACAAAAAGTACCAGAACTTTCCTTGAGAGAGCAGAACCATCTTCTAATGCCAGTAACACCAACTTCAAAGCCTCTTCTTGCATAGCTATAAGTAAAGAATATGAGTTCATGATAAATGAGGAGCCCTGCAGATCATGCCTGTCACCATCTTCTTTGGATATTAGCTTATGGTGGTTCATTATCTCCACTATGCAAATACTTAGCACAAAAAGAGAACATCACACACACATAAATATAATTTACGTAGAAAGTAATCAAGCAAAAGACGTGTCCTGCTAAATAACCAATCAAAATACAAGTAAACAGGTTTTAAACAAAATATATCCTCTATAGCTTTGTAACAGTCAACTAAATAATCATAATGTTGAAGTGAAAAAGGCTCTTGTTTATAAAACTCACAGAGCTACTCTACAAATAACATATGAAGGACACACAGTAGTCTTAAAATAACTAGCAATTTTTTTAATAACTTGAAACTGTTTTGCTTTGCCTGTCAGAATTATTTTGTATATAATTTAAAAGTGGTATTAGCCACTGGATGTAATACCTAAAGGCATCAATCTGTGTTGTTTTCCAGTCAGGGAGGTAAAAGTATTATCTGAATCATAAGGGGACATCAAAAAAACCCACATTAAGAACATTCTATAAAATAACTGCCTGTATTCTTCAAGAATAGCAACATCAGACAAAGAAATACTGAGGAATGGTATGACAGTGTCTTCTCTGACAGTCCAATAGTTAAGACTGTGCGTTTCCACTGCACAGGGTATAGGTTCAATCCTTGGACAAGGAATAAAGATCCTGCATGTCACATAACGGCTGTGACAAATAAATACATGACATCATCTTAGACTCAATCATAAAATGAAAAAAATTAATGCCATAAAAGATATTTCTGTAATAAACAACAAAACTGGAATATAAGTTTTAACAAATGTTAAATTTTCTGAATTTGATGAATGTATTGTTTTTAACAACAACAAAAAAGACAAGTGTAAGCAGTAAAGGGGGCATGAAATAGGCAACCTACTCTCAAATGGTTCAAAAAGGAGAGAAAGTGAACTATATAACAAATATAGCAAAATATTACAAATGAGTGAATATGGATAAAGAGTACAGAGGAATTCTCTGCATTATTCTAGTAACTTTTTGGTAAAAAATATACTGGTTCTCAATGAAAACAATGGAACTGAAAGATCATCTAGAATCTAAATTAAAAATCAAATCCTTTCTTTTTCAAAGTGAGACATCAAGGCTCAGAAAAGTTAAGTGACTAGGCCAAGTTTCACAATCAGTAAACAACAAAATTATAACTAGAAACAAGGACTTTTTTAAAAATTGAGGTAAAATTCATATAACAAAAAATTAACCATTTTAAAGTAAACAATTCACAATGTTGTGAAACCATCAACTCTATCTAGTTCTAAGACATCTACATCATCTGACGGGAATTCAATAACCATTCATCAGTCACTCCCCATACTACTGACCCCTGCAGCCTCCAGCAACTACTAGCCTGATGTCTCGTTCTATGGACTAACGTTTGTGTATGCAGAATATGTGACCTATTCCCTGACTTCCTTCACTTAAAATAACATTTTCAAAGTTCATCCATAGTGTGGTATGTATTGGTATCTCAATCCTTTCTATGGCTAAATAATACAGTATTTATAAATATACCACATATTGGTTGTCCATTCATAAGAACTGATGGGATTGCTTCCACCTTTTGATTATTGTGAGTAACACTGCTATAAATATTCACGCACAAACACTAGTTTGAATACTTGTTTTCAGTTCCTTTGGGTATATACCTAGGAGTGGAAATGCCGGAGCATAAGGTAATTCTACATTTAAATTTCTGAGGAACCAGCAAATTGTTTTTCCACAGGGGCTGCCTTATTTTACATTCCCAAGTTCCTAACATCCTCGATTTAACACTTTTATTTTCTACTTTTTAAATTATGGACAACTTAGTGGATATGAAATGGTATCTCAATGTTGATTCTCATTTGCATTTCTTTAATGACTGATGACACTGAGCATCTTTTCATGTACTTTTTCGCCATCTATGTATCTTCTATGTACACTTATTTATTTAAGCCCTTGGCCCATTTTTAAATTGTGCTATTTATTATCTTTTTGTTGCTGAGTTTCAGAACACAGGATATTTGATAACTAGTCTAGTGCGTAGGTTTCCATGGTGGTTCACTGTTAAGAATCTGCCTGCAATGCAGGGGATGCGGGTCCCTGGGTCAGGAATGTTTGGCGAAGGAAATGGCAACCCACTCCATTATTCTTCCTGGAGAATCCCATGGACAGAGGAGGCTAGCTGGCTACAGTCCATGGGGTCACAAGAATCAGACACGATTTATAGTGACTAAACCAACACACCACCTAGTGCTTCTTAAATAAGGTAAATAAACATGAGGAAATATCCACAGGTGGCATTCTCAAATGATATATAAATAAGGAAGATCCTCTGGAGAAGGAAATGGCCACCCACTCCAATACTCTTGCCTGGAAAATCCCATGGACGGAGGAGCGTAGTAGGCTACAGTCCATGGGGTTGCAAAGAGTTGGACACGACACAGCAACTTCACTTTCACTTTCTATGGATTTTCAAAATTATTTTTCAAGTTAACTTTGTATTATGTAAAATAAAACATATACAAAAGTAGAAATAACATGCATTCATAATACAGCTGCTCCCAGGAAGGGTTCATCTTCTTACCGACTTCTCTAGTTTTCTAGCTGGAGTGGTTTGAAGTAAATCCAAGATAACATAGCACTTTATCCTTAAATAATTCATTATGTATTTCTAACAGGTAAGCACTTAAAAAAATTAACATAACACTATTACCATGTCTAAAAATATATATATATTTCCTTGATATCATCTAATATCCAATCCATGCTGAATTTTCTCCCACTGTCTCAAAATTTCCTCTTACAGTCGGTTTCTTTGAGTAAGAAATCAAAGTCCATATGTAGCTTTTGGTCTGTATGTCTTCACACTTAACAAGAAAAACCTTATACTAGTTTCTCACCACTCTCCCACCCTCCCATTTAGAACAAAATAACTGATTGCAGAAACAATCAGTTTTCTAACCAATATCCCACATTCTCAATTTCCCTAATTTTGAACTTTTTTTATGGTATGCGTTTATCCTCCTTACTTCATGTAAACTAGAGACATGATTAGATTTGGAATAAGAATTTTAGCTTTGGGGGGTTTTGGTGGGGCAAGCATACTTCTTATTCTGTGTATCATATAGGTATATAAGATGTACATGTCTCACTTTTAGTAATATGAAGATTCATCAGTGGGTTCAGGCCTTTTGCATTTACTAACCTTTCATCTACTGGTTTTAACAGCCAATAGTAACTCTTACCTAGACCCATTAATTCACCTGATGTGATTTTTCTAACTTTAACTTTTTTTTTTTCTAAATTTATTAGCTAGAACTCTGCTAAAGGAGAAACTTACCCTCAAAATTCTGAGAAACTGTCCTTGAAAGTAACTTAAAAAGGCAGAATAAGCATGCTTGATTTTTTTCTATTCCTTTTCCAAATTTTAGCATAATGTGCTGGTGGTGTAGCAACTGCCAAATATAATTAATTTTTTCTGTACTAACATTACAAGATCACGGATTTTTTACACATTTTATGTTTTTTAATTCACTTTAGTCATTATTCATTTGGAAGTTCAAATTGTCCCACTTTTATCCAGTGGGAGCCTTTTCAAATTCTGTGTCCTTTTGACAAGATTCCGATGGTCTTTAACAGCTTTTTTACTTTCTAGCACAAGACTTCCCAGGCTCATCTTGTACTTTTTCTACCCCAGAACTGGCATATGACATTTATTCAAAGAGCCCTACTTCTTTTTAGTATGAAATGCTATCTGGGTGCTATGGCTACTCATTCCTTTCAAGTCTTTACAGTGCACAGTTAGGAAATACTTATCTTCCAGAAAAAGAAAAATAAATGAGTTTGTACTTATTTGCCAATTAAAATTTAAGGATGTAGGCTTTTTCAATAACTTCTTTGATTTAATACTTATATCTCTTTTTAAATGTCAAAAATCTTCGTTTCTGATGGCATTAATAGAACTACTTGCTGCATCCTAATTCGTTTCAAAATAACAATATCAGTATGACCAGTGAATACAATCTAGGATTATATATCATACCAGGAATATAAAAATCAAAACACTGTGTTCTAGAATCTCCTGAATTAATTCATTCCTGATGAATATGCTGCCAAAATAACGTTTAGCTTTTTAAGGCATTTTTTTGCTCATTTTATTTAAATTCCTAAAACTCATATTTACTAAAAATTGTTTTAAAATTACATAAAACCTTTACACAGGTGCAAAGTACAAATCAAGATACACTGAGAGAGGTCTAGCTTCTGGTCCTGTCTGGTTTCCCTCTGTTCTTCCTGACTACATGTTTATTATGTTGTAACTTTTCCTACCAATGTTCTTTTGAAAAATATAAACAAATAATTTGAAAATGGTTGTCTCTTCCTTTCCAAGATAAAAGTTTGCTTTCTTACAATAAACACATTATTCTGCACCTTGCTTATTTTCTAACATAATGTATATTACGTTATCATAGGCAGCAGACTATACACATTTTCCTCATCCCTTTCAACACTTCCAGGGCAATCCACTGGAAGGATATATAGCAGTTTACTAAGCCAGTCTCCTATTCAGATTTTCAAGTTCATTCCAGGTGTCTGCTGTTATAGTGCTTTATTAACTTTATACATTCTATGTTTTTCACCATGTTTATGGGACAGATTGCTAGAAAAAGGAATGCTGAACCGAAGAGTAGATGTGCAGATGATTTTGTAACATACTGACAAATTCCTCTCTCTATAGTTTGCCCCACTTTGCATTCCCACTATTACTGGATCAAAGTAGCTGCTTTCCCACAGGCTTGATAACAAAGTTGTCAGACTTTTGAATCTGGCCAATATGACAGGTGAGAAATGGTATTTCAGTGTAATCTTAATGTATATTTCTCATAATATGAGAAAGACTGCGTATCTTTTTATATACCGTTTGAGGGCCATTTACATTACTTTTTCCCTTGAATTGTCTGTTTGCATTTTTTGTCAATTTTTAAATTGGGTAGTTTGTATTTTTCTTCAAGTATCTAATTATAAACTGGGCTTTCCTGGTGGCTCAGACGGTAAAGAATTTGCCTGCAATACAGGAGACCTGGGATCAATCCCTGGATTAGGAAGATCCCCTGTAGGAGGACATGGCAACCCACTCCAATATTCTTGCCTGGAGAATAATCCTCATGGACAGAGGAACCTGATGGGCTACAGTCCATGGGGTTGCAGAGTCAGACATGACTGAGCAAGTAAGTACAACACAATTATATGTTAGTTATATAAGCTCCTTGTACGTGATATTATATAAATATTCCCCAAGTTTCTCATTTTTCTTCAGTTTAGTGGCTCAGTCGTCTCCAACTCTTTGCAACCCCATGAATCGCAGCACACCAAGCCTCCCTGTCCATCACCGACTCCCTGAGTTCACTCAAACTCATGTCCATCGAGTTGGTGATGTCAGTCAGCCATCTCATCCTCTGTTGTCCCCTTCTCCTCCTGCCCCCAATCCATTCCAGCATCAGGGTCTTTTCCAATAAGTCAACTATTCGCATGAGGTGACCAAAGTACTGGAGTTTCCGCTTCAGCATCAGTCCTTCCAATGAACACCAGGACTGGTCTCCTTCAGAACGGACTGGCTGGATCTCCCTGCAGTCCAAGGGACTCTCAAGAGACTTCTCCAACACCACAGTTCAAAAGCATCAATTCTTCGGCACTCAGCCTTCTTCACAGTCCAACTCTCACATCCATACATAACCACAGGAAAAACCATAGCCTTGATAAGACGGACCTTTGCTGGCAAAGCAATATCTCTGTTTTTGAATATGCTGTCTAGATTGGTCATAACTTTCCTTTCAAGGAGTAAGAGTCTTTTAATTTCATGGCTGCAGTCACCATCTGCAGTGATTTTGGAGCCCA
>SJYV01002979.1:0-10085 GCA_006410875.1 Neotragus pygmaeus | reverse complement strand
CAATGGACATGAGTTTGAGTAAGCTCCGGGAATTGGTGATGGACAGGGAAGCCTGGTGTGCTGCAGTCCTTGGGGTCACAAAGAGTCGGACAAGACTGAGCGACTGAAATGAACTGAACTGAACTTTGAATTTGGTGGTATGACTTCAGTGCTACAGCAGGTAGTGTACGACTAGGCCTTAGTCTTTACTACCTGCTTGTGAAGAGACTCAAAGTCAGCCAGAAGTGAAAAATATGGCCTTCATACATTCTTCCTGGCCAGGTACAGAGCCTTGAACTTATGTATAGTATTTTAATTCCTCAGAAATATGCTAGAGGTTTTCAAAGCCCTCAAAAGGCATCTCTTTCATCAACTTTTCCTTTTAAATTATATAGGCAGTCTATTGTTAGTCTTAACTGGTATTATTGCCTCAGGCAGCTATGATGTTAAACAATTGTCACTGATTGTTTTTGACAAAAGCCTCAGGGATAAGGCTGTTCAGGAGCTCTGAGTCAAGTCAAATAAAGACAAGCTCTGAGAATAGGGTTTTTCTAGGAATCTTCCAGACAAATCAAGTAATGACAATTTTCTGAAAATAGAATGTTTTTTGGGTGGGAGTCCAAATCTGTGTTGCCCTCTCTAATGGCCACTAAGCTGCTGGTTTTCACAGTATTTTGTTTCTCAAGCTGGTGATATTCCAGGGTACTGTGGTGTTGGGAATATTGGAATGGTGATTAGACAATTGTTATCAAGATTCAGTTATTTTTCATGAATAATTACTCCTTGAGTTTTGCAAGTTTCTGGTTAATTTCCAAGCTCTGAAAAAGTCAATTTTGAAAAAATTTTGCTAATGGACTTGCTGCTTTATGGATGAGCAGATTTTCTGAAATCATTATTCTGGAAGTTCTTCCTCTAGGAACTCTTTAATGGTGTGCAGCTTCTCTGATGTGATTCCTTAGGGTCTTGCTATAATTCTATTTGAGTTTGCCTGAGGCTCTATATGATATATTTCTCTACCATAGACATCTCAAGTACCCTGAGATCTACTGGGTTAATTGGCCCAACTGGTAGAGTTGAGTATATTACAGCCTGGACTTGTTACCACATCCTTTCTTTTTCTAGCTCCACTCATATACAACAAACTTGAATGTCACCCATAACAATGCTCAACCAGTATTTACAAATATGGGATATCTTTCTTCTAAAGCAAAGAAGCCTCACAGCATTGTGCTTCTTTCCTAATGATAAGAGGTGCAAAGTACAATAACCTGTTTTTCTAGGACACGTCCTGGAGTGCTTCAGCCAACTAGATCCCCAACAAGTCTGTTAGGGGAAGCACACTGACTGAAACTGCCCACTATGGCCAAGCATCATAGTAACTGTTTGCATGAGTTGTTTTACAACAGGAGGTCCTGGTAAGAAACAGGGAACTAATAAGCCACCACCAACCAGAAGAGTTTGGGAAAGGTCAAAAGGAATTACCACATGTCCAACCACCTCCCAGAATCCTCTCTGACATCCATCTTGGCTGAGCAGTGTTGTACACCACCAAGAAGGGCTCTGAGTGATTTGTAAAAGACAACCAGGAAACTAACCCCATCAACATAAAACCGGAGACTGCGAGCCATGTGGCAGAGCAGTTCTGCTGGGTTCCCTTACCCTCCTGCTCTCTGCTCGGGTGCCCTTTTCCAATAAAGTCTCTTGCTTTGTCTGGGGCTTCCCTGGTGGCTCAGAGGGTAAAGCACCTGCCCGCAATGCGGGAGACCTGGGTTCGATCCCTGGGTCGGAAAGTTCCCCTGAAGAAAGAAACGGCAACCCACTCCAGTATCCTTGCCTGGAGAATCCTGTGGATGGAAGAGCCTGGTGGGCTACAGTCCATGGGGTCGTAAAGAGTCGGACACGACTGAGCGAGCTCACTTCACGTCACTTCACTTCTCCTGCTTTGTCAGCAAGTATCTCTTCAGACAATTCTTTTCCTAGTGGTAGGCAAGAGCCCACTCTTGGGGTCATGGAGAGGGCCCCCCTTCCTACAACAAGTATGTTGATCAAGAAGCACCTTGATCTTTGTAGTTTTTTTCCTCCCAAATTATGAAACATATGCATCTCTTTAATGAATCCAGAGTACTTATCACCTCTTTCTCAATGAACTTGTTATGCATGATGTCATTAATATAGTAGACAAATGTGATATTGCTTGGAAAGTGTCAGGTGATGCAGGCCTTTTAAGTCATGTTTTGACAAATAGCAAGAGAGACAGAGATCCATGGGGAATGACCATGAATATGTGCTGCTGTTTATCCCATGTGAATGCAAACTAGTTTTGACCCTCCTTTTCTTGGAAGAATCCACTTGCATGGGCAAATCAAGTTTAACAACAAATTCTGAACTGGAGTGAATCTCTGACTCATCTGTTTGTATGTGGGGAGAATGGGCCATGGAAAGACTCCACTAGGGACAGAGGTTGCTTTGTGACCCATTCTTGCCCTCCAGTATTTTTGGAAATTTCGCAGCAAGCTTTCCATCCCATTCTGTTGATAAAGATACTTATACAGGTCCACCCAGATTTAAGGACCAGTGTCACTAAAGGAGTACAAAGGGATGAAATATAAATTGAGGTAGTCACCTTTGGAATATACAATTGGCCCAGCTTTATTATGATGGCATTTTATTTTCACATCGACTAAAATAGGTTTTAATCATTTCTCCACATCCAACTATAATGAATCCACTTGTTTCAAATCTAATTGTGTTTAGATATTGTTGTGCTATTTATTCACATCCCTTAAATTGCTTCATTATTGCAATTAGCCCTGGTGTTCTGTGAGTGAAATATTTTCATTCCTAAATTCAGCTCCTTAGTATGTAACCTCTATAAGAAAAGGATGTTTTGTTTTTGGCTATATACCCAGAATCTAGAAAACGGTGGGACATATTCTGGGAACTCAGTAAATATTTGCTGGATGAATAAAAAATAAAACCCAAAGGGCTTATGTTAGTTTTCCACAAGCATTCATCAGGAAAAGTCCATTATCTGAGAGGCAAAACTGGGGGTGGTTAACAAAGGCCATTGATGAGTCAAAAAAGACTGAAAATCGAGTAAGAAATTATTAAAGTTCAAGCAGCATGAGCATTGCCCTCAAGTTTTGGATCATTAAACTCAGCAGAAAAGGTTCTGCCTCACCTGGGACTGTTTTATTAGCCTCACCACATGTGCAGCAGTTATATTTCTCTGGTCTTGGCATTTATAAAACACTGTTTGGCATCCATGATACATTCCCATCCTCTCACTGGCACCTTAAATATATTCAAAAAATCTTTCATCCATATGATCTTATGTAATTACCCTACAAACCTTATAGATAGAAATTAATGGTTTCATTTTAGATAATTTCCTTATTCAAGATCACTAGATTATAAGTGACACAGATTTGATTCAAGTTAGTTTTATTGGTTTTTTTTCTTCCTTTAGCTCCATTGTCTTAACCAACTACCTATTCTGATTTACTGCAGTTTGGAAAGATGGAGACAAAACACATTTTCAGCCTGTGTTTACCCATTGGTGAAATGGTTCATGGAGGGTGATTTTAATTGCATTCAGGTGGTTATCCTAACAAAAAAATATTTCTCCTGCTGGATTACTGAAAATAATAATAGTTATAATTTTCATAGTTTTAATAGTAGTTAACATTTATTTAAATTTTACTGTATATGCTAAGTTGTTTCCTAAATGTTTATGTTTAACATGCATTTTGCTAATGTGGAAAAATATTTCATATCTTTCACCTAATACTTAGTGACAAAATTTAAAGTGTAAGTATCTGGTAAAAGATACATTAAATCTTCCTTTGTCTGTTTCATAGAAACTCTTGAGATCTAAGATCAAACCTGTTCTTCACCACATGCACTGTGCTTGTGAGGACCTCATTTTCTGAACTTATAGCTTTTATAGTCTGTTTCACTTATGTGATACTTATTGTATTATTGTCTTGTATATGAATATTTTTTACACAGAACTTTCTATTAAAAACAGCACAGTTTCCCCCTCTTTTGTACCAAATGTGAATAATAAGACTGTTTATATATTTGTCAGAAAAATGTACTTTTGTTCTCTTTCGTTTCCATCTGCAAGGCAACTTATACACATTAAACAATAAAATAAAACTAAAATCAGAACAGAAAAATACAAATCAGAATAGAAAGTAGTAAACAGTCCAGAGAAAGTAGAATGAAAAGGGGGTAAGTCCCCCTGGCTCTACTTAATCCTGAAGAGCAAAGGAAAGGGAAATTTTGGCATTCACCTGATTTTCATTGTTGAGGGAGCAGGGGAAAAAAAAAAAAAACAACACATTAGCTTTCTAGGGGAAACAAATCATTTCCTGGCACTAAAGTTTAAAATAAATTTCCATTGAGAAATGTCTTATGAAGACTCTGAACAAATTAATGAGAGATATTTCCAACAGCAGGACTTCCCTGTAGCTCAAACAATAAAGAATCTGCCTGAGGTGTGGGAGACCAGGGTTTGATCCCTAGGTCAGGAAGCTCCTCTGGAGAAGGGAATGGCTACCCACTCCAGTATTCTTGCCTCGAGAATTCCATGGACAGAGAAGCCTGGCGGGCTACAGTTCATGGGGTCACAAAGAATTGGACACAATTAAGCAACTAACACACATTTTCAACATCAGACTGAAGCACAGTCAGTAGAGTGAAATGGTTTTTCTTATATGTTCCTTATACATCCCGTAACGAATCAGACTTTATAAAATACAGGTCAGTTAAAAACGTAGTTCAAAGACAATGCTGCTGATTCAACGTTCACAAAATGTATCCAATTGTTTACTGATGTTTTTAGAGAAATGAGATGCTGCTTATAAAGGTGGTTAGTTAATAAAAGTTCTTATTTTGCTCATGGCTTTGCCAACTAGGTGTCTGTTCTTTTCTTTATAGACTTAAGAGATTTAGTCAAATCCACAAATGAAGTGTTGATTTTCTAAAACAAAGTAATTGAGATTATTTCAATTTTCAGTTCCAGAACTGTTTATGTTCTTATCCCTCTCAAAGCCCAACTTATCTTTGGGATGATATCTTGGTGAGTTAACTCACTTGTCCAAAAAACCCCTGAAGAAACAGGTTTTCTTAAATAAGGTGAACTGTGAACTGTGTGTATGTGTGGTAAATTTATTTATTGAAATAGAACAAAGTTAAAGAAAAGTACACATCTCCTGAATATTCACTGGAACTATCATAAAATAAACATAACTATGTAATCATGACCCAGTCAAGCAGTAGAACATTCTAAGTCTCCCAAAAGCCCCCTCATTGTCCTGGTAAGTCACCATTCCCTCCTACCCAAAGACGTCCTGACTTTAAATATCATAGCTAAGGGAATTCCCTGGCGCTCCTGTGGTTAGGATTCAGTGTTTTTGCTGCCTGGGCCTAAGTTTGA
This sequence comes from Neotragus pygmaeus, assembly GCA_006410875.1. Classification (NCBI taxonomy): domain Eukaryota; kingdom Metazoa; phylum Chordata; class Mammalia; order Artiodactyla; family Bovidae; genus Neotragus; species Neotragus pygmaeus. The sequence continues at coordinate 4,663 of SJYV01002979.1, read as the reverse complement.
TCCCTGGCCAGGGAACTGAGATCCTGTAAGTTTGCCCCCAAATTTTAAATAAATATATAAATAAATATATTAGCTTAGCTTACCATAGCTTAGCTTTCCCCATTTTTGAACTTTTAATGAAAGGGGTCATACAGTTTGTGTTCTTTGGTGTCTGGCTTCGTTTGATTACTACTGTGTTCATGATTCTTGTGTCCAGGCTCATGCTGTAGTGTGTAGCTGTGGTCTATTCATTTTATTTGTAAATGGTATTCCATTGTATAAATATGCACGCTCAGTCACTCAGTTATGTCCCACTCTTTGCGACCTCATGGATGGTAGCCCTCCAGGTTCCTCTGTTCATGGAATTTTCCAAGCAAGAATACTGGATTGGGTTGCCATTTCCTACTTCAGGGGACCTTCCCGACCCAAGGATCAAATCTACACTTTATTTTACCCAGCTGAAGTACTAATGACCATGTGGGGTTTTCCAGTTGGGGCTACTATAAATAACACAACCTTTAATGTTCTTGAGTAAGTCTTTTAGTGTCCATGTAGGAGAATCCCAGGGACGGAGGAGCCTGGTGGGCTGCCTTCTATGGGGTCGCATGGAGTTGGACACAACTGAAGTGACTTAGCAGCAGCAACAGCAGGAGAGTGATTGCTGGATCACTGGAGACATGTGTTCCATTTTGATTGATACTGCCAGTTTCCCAAAGTGATTGGACTAATTTACGCTCCTATCAGCAGTGTTCATCATCCTGATCCTTCACATTTGTTTCTGTCAATCTTTCAATTTGAGTCCTTCTGCTGCTTCTGTAGTGGCATACCAGTATATTTTTAATTTGCATTTCTCTAGTGACTAATGAGGTTGACAGCTTTGTTATATGCTTACCGATTATTTAAATATCCTGCTTTGTGAAGTCTTTTGTCAGTTTTGCTATTAGCTTGTGTGTCTTTTCATGAAATGGTGCTTAAATTTTCTAATATGCTACAGGTGTAAGCTCTACTTTTTCAGTTTCTTCACTTTTTATGAATGGAAGTTTTTCATTAAAAAAAAAAAAGCCTAAGATATCAGTGTCTTCCTTTAAGTTAGTTCTTCAGAGTCTTTTCCTTCTCCAGGTGCTAAAAATATTCTTGTTTTCCTCTAGAAGCTCTAAAGTTTTACCTCTCACATTTAAATCCACATAGAATCTTGTCATCACAACTGATGAAATCGTAGACATAATGATAAGAATAATAGTAGTTGCCATTTGTGCTGTGCTGGGGAGTAGATATCCTGGAATTTTAATCCTCAAAATAAAGCCACAGAGTAGATTCTATCTATATTTGAAAGATAAAGGACTTGATGTTTGGGGGTGGTTAAGTACCTGTTGTCCTCATCATATTAATAGTAAAAGATGGAGAAACAATTCAAATCCCTGTATGCCTCTTTCCACAGACAATATATTTATTATTTATCCAGATTTCTTTAAAGGGGATCCTGTTTGTAGACTGTATGCAACGGAGAATCTTAAAAACTACATAAATATCCTAAATGTAAAAACTCCAGTTTCTGGAGAAAGAACTCAAGTGAATAAAATAAAAATAAAAAGCAACACTTAGTGGAAATTCTAAAGCAGCACATCAACAAAATACAAAAGTATAAAAAGATGAAAATAATACACCGAGAACTCAGAAGAGAAGAAAGTGGATCAAAAGGACTGGCAACAATAGAGGCTGACAAATGAAATCATTAATGTTCAGCTTCAATCTGCAAAGCATTGTTGGATAGCAGGCAAGAAAGAGAAAGAGCAGGAGAAATTGATGAAAGTTAGGGACAAAATAAGGCTGAGTGTTATCACTTCATAGGTTGGGTTTCTAAGTTCACACTCAAGGGGCTTATTTCCCTGTTATTACTTTGTTTTTACCCAGGTAAGCTCTCGTTAAGATAGGGAAAATGGTTTTTTTGTTGTTATATTGGCTATTGTCAACATGATAAAATGGAAGCCTTGTGTTTCAGCCCACTGGTTAAATCAGAATATTGCTTTCTATTAAATTATTTTTTTATAGCAGGCTCTATTTAGATGGATAAATATCACTGAAATAGGTAGCTCAAAATAAAAGAAATTAAATATAAATATAGTGTAATTTAATACATTTCTCCTTTTCATTAATATCTCTCTTACTAAGCATGAAAATTATTCTCCTCAGAGTGGCTAAGGAGAAATTTTGATGATCTTTTTGAATCAGAACAAGCATCCTATGTGACTGACTACCTATTCTTCCACCCATTACATTTTCTCTTATCAAACATTTAATATTTCTCATCTCTGGGTATCTTGATATTGTATTGTTATAAGAATAGCATTTTTCGTTACAATTTTTTTAGCAACACTGAAATGTATGAAACTGTCAAAGTTGAAAACTACACTCCTTGGTACAGATCAACCTTTAAAATTATGCTGGTAAAAAACTGATAGGAGGTGTAAGACAGAGACTTAAATTTTCTCACCTTAGCTTTTGTGCAATTTATCTGATTTGACAACAGTGGTCCTACAAAGAAGATGTTGACACAGCTGAGTGCCTGAGTGCTAAGTCACTGCAGTCATGTCCAACTCTTTGTGACCCTATGGACTGTAGCCCACCAGGCTTCTCTGTCTGTGGGATTCTCCAGGCAAGAATACTGGAGTGGNATCTGATTTGACAACAGTGGTCCTACAAAGAAGATGTTGACACAGCTGAGTGCCTGAGTGCTAAGTCACTGCAGTCATGTCCAACTCTTTGTGACCCTATGGACTGTAGCCCACCAGGCTTCTCTGTCTGTGGGATTCTCCAGGCAAGAATACTGGAGTGGGTTGCCATGCCCTCCTCCAGAGGCTCTTCCTGACCCAGGGGACAAACCCGTGTCTCTTATATCTTTTGCACTGTCAGGTGAATTCTTTACCACTAGTACCACTTGATATTTTAAATGTTTAAACATTTGAAAATGTTATATCTTTGTTATAAAATGTAATTAAATGTTATAAACATGTAAGTATAAAAATTCATACTTATTCAAAAGACTTAATATCATATGTTACTCTAGCATTTTAATTGAAGGAAGTTTTATGAGGCTTGAATATGCTCTGTGAGAGATACACGCGCTCATGTAGCAGGATCAAGTTTTAGGAAGATATTTGATATGAGGGATCAGAGCCTTCAGGTTGCTTCTTTTTTTCCCAGACTCCAACTCACCTGGAGATAATTGAAAGCAGCATTCTTATAACTCATAACTAGTGTCTTGATCAAGATGGTGAACAGACTCAGGGAGGCCCCTGAGGAAGAAGGGAAGGTTGGAGCCTGCATCGTTTCTCACAGGTGGGTGAGGCAGACAGAAGAACTTACTAAGAAACCGGGAAGGCATGCACGTATGTTCTGTCCACTCAGTCGTGTCCAGCTGTTTGCAACCCCCGTGGGCTGCAGCCCACCAGGCTCATCTGTTCATGGAAATTTCCAGGCAAGAATACTGGAGTGGGTTGCTATTTCCTCCTCCAGAAGATCTTCCTGACTCAGGGATCAAACCTATGTCTCCTGAGTCTCCTACATTGGCAGACAAATCCCTTTCCACTAAACCATCTGCGAAGCTATCAGTGAAGGAGTAAATGAAAAATCAAAATGGAAATATACAGGGAGAGGGAGCAATGCGGTGCATGGTTTCTTGTATGTTTTTTGTTTGTTTTGTTTTTCAAAATAGAAGAATGTCATTGCAAAGAGGAGGAAGCAAGTGTAACTTGAACCAAGTTCCTGTGGCCTGGATGTACCTGCTACCTGGATAAAAAGTGGGTCTTCTTGTTCCTGTCCCGAATCAGTCTTCTATTGTTCCAATTACAAGTAGGAAATAGCATGTATATAATATAAATAATTCTCCTCACAAAGCAATATGCTTAATGCTGACAGTGAATAGTTATTTGCTCAGTCAGTGAATATTTATTGAGCCCTGTTTATATGATAGGCATATTTAAAATCTGGACACACATATCTAAATATACACAATTTCTGATCTCAAGGAAATTCATGACTAGTAGAATGTATATCCAAGTCAGCAGATCATGATAGAATAATTGTGTTTAGTGTTATATGAATGGAACATGGTGCCATTTGAGTGGGAAGGAAATATACAAATTTTTCTAAGATACAAGCAGGCTTCTTAGAGAAGGAGATGGTTGAACTAATTTTAAAACTTAAGTGGGACATTACCAGATGGATTGAAATGAGATAAGAATGCCAGATAAAGGTAATATTTTGAGCAAAAAATCTAAATATTAGATTCTGAGTATCTTTCTACACATAAACTCATCCTTAGGCAGCAAGGAGCCCTTAAAAGATGTTCAGGTATTGACATATTATAGAATCTGCATTTTAGAGTTTCTGGTAACTTCTTTAGGTTATTCTGGAAATGCCAACAACAAGAGACAAAATAGTAATAAAAATAAGAGCTGGAATTTACGGTCACCATGGATAAGATACTCGTTGAAGCATTTATCATGTAATATTTTGTGCTCACAAGAACCATGTGAGGTAATTTTATTATTGATTTTGTTACATAGATGAGGAAATGAAGGCACTGAAAAGTGAAGTAACTTGCAGGTCACATCTGTCTAGTCAAAGTTATGGTTTTTCCAGTAGTCATGTATGGATGTGAGAGTTGGACTATAAAGAAGGCTGA
>SJYV01002978.1:185244-218172 GCA_006410875.1 Neotragus pygmaeus | reverse complement strand
GCAGGAGGAGAAGGGGACGACTGAGGATGAGATGGCTGGATGGCATCACGGACTCGATGGACATGAGTCTGAGTGAACTCCAAGAGATGGTGATGAACAGGGAGGCCTGGCGTGCTGCAATTCATGGGGTCGCAAAGAGTCGGACACGACTGAGTGACTGAACTGAATTGAACTGATAAGATAATTGGCGGCTTATTTTTTTTTTAAGAGAGAAAGAAAGAAAATCCAGTCTAACTTCTGACAGGATTTATTTCTTTGGTATGATTCATGGAGGAAAAAATGTAATCTGGGCACACTATTTGACTCTGCACAGAAAATATTTACATAATCATAATATGATATTGTTGCACAACTTTCTAAATTTACCACAAATCATTGATTGTTTCATACTGAAGTTAATGAATTTTATGGCATGTAAATTAAACCACAATAAAGGTATTAAAAATTAAAATGCAATAGCTTATTTCATAACCTTATCACAGACTGTTTATTTATAAAATTAATTATGACAATGAGATTAAAAGATTTAAAATGCAGATTGCTGTACCATACTTTGGTAGCACTATAATAACAAATATATTTAGAAACTTTTAATATAAAAATGTAAAAGCCTTATTAAAAAATACAGTATTGATTTTCATCTTTTAGAGTCAATAAGGGTAAATCAAGGGAGAAGAATAAAATCTAAATATTCTTAGTATTGACAATATTAAGAGAAAGATTATATCGGGTTGGCCAAAATGTTTGAATTTTTCTGTGAGGTGTTACAGAACATCTAAATGAACTTTCTGGCCAATCCAATAGCTGATAAAGACTAAGGTAAAAAGAGGATGAGGATAGTGGAGGGAGGACTAAGTGATCTTATCTTACAAATTTGGGAACCAAGACACACTGTCTATAAACTGAGAGCCTTCCCTCAGATTTTGCCATTGCCCTCAGCTACTGATTTCCCAAAGAAATTGAGTATCAAGTCTCACTCTCTGTGGGTCTGTGACTGAGAGAGAAGTAATATGAAAAAGAGTACCACCTCCAAGACACCAAAAGGTAGAAAATAAAAGCAAGAAAATGTCTTTGAAATATTTTCCAAGAAAGGAAAACATAGAAGAAATATTTCACATTTGTGTTGCTAAAGTGCTTTTTTGCTAAGTGTTGAGGGTTGGGGAAGAGGTTGTGATTTATGCAATAAGAAACAGCTTTAAAAATCCTATTGAAGATTCACTGAGGCACTACAAGAGTAGGAGTGACATAGAGGATGTCAGCAGTGATACAAGATAGCTAAATCCTCATGATTCATGACAGGAACTCAATAGGCAATGGTCTAGTTTTGATATATCAAGAAACTGTATCATAAGTACACAATTTAGACATATGGAGCAACCACCAGAAGTAAAAATTGAAGAATTTTCTTACTGTATCCCTAGTACCTAGAACAGCAACTGACTGATCATGTATACTCAATAAATATCAGCTGAAATAATGAATTTGTTGAATACTGTGCAGGAATGGAAGAGGAGCAGAGGGAATTTGACATCGCTTTTTACATTCATTATACACCTGCAATGATTCTGTCTGCCCATCTTTCCTTACAAACAGAATTCAGATTTCTACTCCACAGGGAATTTGACCATCTCTAACCAAGGCTAAGTTGCTGCTAAGTCACTTCAGTCGTGTCCGACTCTGTGCGACCCCATAGACAGCAGCCTACCAGGCTCCTCTGTCCCTGGGATTCTCTAGGCAAGAACACTGGAGTGGGTTGCCATTTCCTTACCAAGGAGTAAATCCTAATTACTCTAATGAGTCACAGTAATCCTATGATCTCTAGCCAGTGACTGGGTTAAAGGATGTCTTATGGTCCAGTTCTGTCCATTGAGATATGAAAGGAGATTCTTGGAAGACTGCCTTCCTCTTCTTTCTCTCGAAACTGACTTGTGGGAATTTGATGCTTGGACTGAGACAACCACCAAGAAGCTAGACTGAGGGGAAAACGAACATACAGAATGCAGCATGTGGAAAGAACCTGAAACTTTCCTGACATCATTGAGCTCTTAGTTAAACAAACCTCTCAGTATGTCTTGTACGTGACATAAATATTCCTTTTTTGTTCCAATTCATTGAGTTAAGGGCTACTGTTGTTTGTTCTTGGAGAAAAACAACAGATAAAGGTCCTTGTATATTTGAGGATATAAATAAACATTTGCTTGTGTTAATATGCTTATGAAAACTAAAAATAAAATAAAGTTGTACATAATTTCATTCTATTACAATAGAGGAGTATTTCTAAAATCTGTGTTTAAATAGCTGTGTCCTCTAAATTATGGTGGCCAGGTTTCAAGCCCAGTTATTCTCTCCTTTATTTCCACTTTATTCTTGTCTTCCAAGGCAAGTTTTATACAAGTTCTCACCCTCGAGTCTGATAACCTCAGAAATTTCACCACAATAAATTCTAGTTGAAAGGAATACCTATTATTGGAAACAAAAAGGAAAATAGAGAATATAGCTACATCTGCCTCTTTGCTTTCCTTATCACAATATTTGTGCTTTCACAAAGTGGGAGACAAAGTCAACAGCTGAGAGAAAATGAGAGAAAATGAGTGCCAGATATGAAGAGAAAGAAGCCATACAACAGTCATCTCAAAGACCAAAAGAAAGAAATCACAGATGTAAAAGAATTCTGAATGTGATATTTTCAGAATTTCAGTTAAAGCCCAGGAGTTGACAGGTTGTAGGAAGGATCTACAAACATATAGCAAAATGGCCTAGTAATCATCACATTCTATACCCTATAGAGAAGGAAATAGCAACCCACTCCAGTGTTGTTGGTGGGATAATCCCATAGACAGAGGAGCCTGGTGGGCCACAGTCCATGGGGTCACAAAGAGCCAGAGATGACTAAGCACACACACACTAGAACTCACAGAGCAAGACTGCTTGAAAGGGAGTTTTGAGGAAAGACAGAGTTTGAATGATAATTTTACTGCCTTCCCCATAGACAGTAGAAGGGCTCCAAGGGAGCCTTTAGAGCGAGTCTCAAGGGAAAAAAATGTAAAACTACAGATACTTGATCCCTGCTTTTACCTGATCACAATAAGAGAACAAGAAAAGAGCCCAGATCAAGGTGTAGATCCAGCAGACCTAGGATATGTACTGTTTATTGTTGGTACAATTAGTTGTCGTAGAGGGGAGTCAGAATGAATATTCTTATAGCATCTTTGTCCAAGGAATTTTTTGTCTTTAAGGTTGAAGGAACTCCAAATTTAAAAGGCTGCTGGTGCTTATTTTTTCATAGTATTGGTGGAGCTGGTGGGGAACAGAAACTGAAGTGGTGGGTCATAAGATTTTGATAACACTAATAAAGCAACAATTCCCTCTGCTGGGGGTGGAGGTCACTGAAAACTCTGTTAGGGAGTCCCTAAAGACAACACAAGAGCCAGAATTTGAATACCTGAACTGACAGAGGTTAATTGACAGACGAGAGAGAATTTTTATTAGCCTTAGCTAAGTGAAAAGGCCTTTCTCCATTTTCACTCATCCTTTCTGATCTTGACCCTCTAGGATTCAACAGAAACATAACAAGGGAGTGTTAAAGAAGTGGAAGAGCAAGGTGAAGAAACATTGAAAATATAGACTGTGCTCTACGGCTCCACTGAAAATCTTCAAACCATGGGCCAACCCAGAGCTGGGGAGTGGGAGAAACTTTTACCTGAATGATAAGCCCAAGGTGTAATTGAGACTGGACTATACTTTTTTTCTTGATCTGAGAGTGTGCTTTGTTTAAGGTTGAAAGTGGTGAGAAAGCATGAAATATGCTTGAGAGGCCATTAGTAGGTGAGGAAGAGAACTCCTACTTATTGGATTGGAAAGCAGTGACTGGAGAAAAGGAAACAGCTTTCCTGCTTTGTCTCTATGGAGAAGAGCCTGTTTGTTAAGTCTGTATTTGCAAAACCACTGTAGTAGGACTGTTAGGCAGTACTTACTTTGGATTTCTTATTATAAATAAGAAAAGGAGTACATCAAGGCTGTATATCATCACCGTGCTTATTTAACTTATATGTAGAGTACATGATGAGAAATGCTGGAATGGATGAAGCACAAACTGGAGTCAAGATTGCTGGGAGAAATATCAATAACCTCAGATATGCAGATGACACCACCCTTATGGCAGAAAGTGAAGAAGAACTAAAGAGCCTCTTGATGAAAGTGAAAGAGGAGAGTGAACAAGTTGGCTTAAAGCTCAACATTCAGAAAACCAAGATCATGGCATCCAGTTCCATCACTTCGTGGCAAATAAATGGGGAAACAGTGGAAACAGTGTCTGACTTTATTTTGGGGGGCTGCAGCCATGAAATTAAAAGACATTTACTCTTTGGAAGGAAGATTTTGACCAACCTAGACAGCATATTAAAAAGCAGAGACATTACTTTGACAACAAAGGTCTGTCCCATCAAGGTTATGGTTTTCCAGTGGTCATGTATGGATGTGAGAGTTGGACTATAAAAAAAGCTGAGTGCTGAAGAATTGATGCTTTTGAACTGCGGTGTTGGAGAAGACTCTTGAGAGTCCCTTGGATTCCAGGAAGATCCAACCAGTCCATGCTAAAGGAGATCAGTCCTGAGTGTTCATTGGAAGGACTGATGTTGAAACTGAAACTCCAATACTTTGGCCACCTGATACGAAGAGCTGACTCGTTTGAAAAGACCCTGATGCTGGGAAAGATTGAAGGCAGAAGGAGAAGTGGATGACAGAGGATGACTTGGTTGGATGGCATCACTGACTCAAAGGACATGAGTTTGGGTAAACTCCGGGAGTTAGTGATGGGGCAGGGAGGCTTGACGTGTTGCAGTCCATGGGGTTGCAGAGTCAGACACGACTGAGTGACTGAACTGAACTGATTATAAATTTCAAGTGAAGCCAGTCAGCTACATTGTGATAGTTCCCCCATGTACTTTGCTCCTCCAGAATAGGAGCCGAAGAAGTGAATAATTTGATTTGACCAATTTTAAAATTTTTCTATACAAATACATAAAAAGGGAGTGAGAAGTGAACTATTGTTATTTTCAAGGAAGCAACTACAATGATAGATTATGAATGGAAGCCAAGTTGAGTGAGGAGGAAAACAGAGACAGCAGAGGGATGAAGAGTGTAAAGGTGTAGAATTATGGAGCAAAAACTCACTGAGGGAAGAACTGGTATAGTTAAGAAGCTACAGGAAGCAACCAGAAGAATAAACTGCAATGATTTAACAGTGATTTATTACTTGAAACAGAAATTTCAGAGGTTATGCAACTTCTGATGAGGGCAAGACTTCAGGTATGATTGACTGGGTGAAAATTTTGTGAGAGATGAGGTAGTTAAGTAACTGAGCAGGTTAAAAATATCATCTTGCAGACTGGTTAGAACTAGTTTGAGTTAGTTTAAATGAGTTGGACCAATTTTTTTTTCAGTTTAAACCAGTTTGATTCATGCTGATAAATCTATCAGTTTCTAATTTTATACCTCATTGATTTCACCCACCATTAACTACATGTGAACTGGTTTTACCTAATTTAAAATTATTTATATTGGTGTACCTGTTATGGAAAGCAGTATGGAGGTTCCTCAAAAAACTAAAAATAGAGTTGCCAAATGATCAACAATCCCGCTTTCTGGATGTCTATCAAAAGAAAATTATAATTTGAAAAAATACATGCATCCCAACATATGTTGCAGCATTATTTTACAATAGCTAAGACATGGAAGCAACCTGAAATCCATCAATAGATGAATGAATAAAGAAGATGTGGTACATATATATAGTAGAATACTACTCAGCCATAAAAAGAATGAAATAATACTATTTGCAGCAACACGGATGGACCTAGAGATTGTAATGCTAAGTAAAGTAAGTCAGAGAAAGACAAACACCGTATGATACTGCTTTTATATGAAATCGAAAATACAACACAAACATGTCTACTAAACAAAACTGAGTCACAGACTAAAAAACAGACTTATGGTTGCCAAGTGGGAGGGGTACATGGAAGGGATGGATTGGGAATATGAGATCAACAGATGCAAACTATTATATATAGAATGGATAAACAACAGAGTCCTACTGTATAGCACAGGGAACAATATTCAATATCCTGTGATAAACCATATGGAAAGAATACATATGTATAACAGAATCACTTGCAAGAGGGCATTAGAGGGCAGACACACTGAAACCATTCTCACAGAAAACTACTCAATCTAATCAGACTAGGACCACAGCCTTGTCTAACTCAGTGAAACCAAGCCATGTCTGTGGGGCAACCCAAGACAGGCAGGTCATGGTGGAGAGGGCTGACAGAACGTGGTCCACTGGAGAAGGGAATGGCAAGCCACTTCAGTATTCTTGCCTTGAGAACCCCATGAACAGTATGAAAAGGCAAAATGATAGGATACCAAAAGAGAAACTCCCCAGGTCATTAGNCTTTGGCCACCTCATGCGAAGAGTTGACTCACTGGAAAAGACTTTGATGCTGGGAGGGATTGGGGGCAGGAGCAAAAGGGGACAACAGAGGATGAGATGGCTGGATGGCATCATGGACTTGATGGACGTGAGTCTGAGTGAACTCCAAGAGATAGTAATGAACAGGAAGGCCTGGTGTGCTGTGATTCATGGGGTCACAAAGAGTTGGACACAACTGAGCAACTGAACTGAATGCATGTCAAGGTTTACATTGTCACCGGGTTTATTTAACTTCTATGCAGAGTACATCACGTGTATTGTGGACTGGATGACTCACAAGCTAGAATTAAGATTGCCAGGAAAAATGTCCACAACCTCAGATATGAAGATAATACTGCTCTAATGGTAGAAATCGAAGGGAAACTAAAGAGTCTATTGATGAAGGTGAAAGAGGAGAGTGAAAAAGCTGGCTTAAAACTCAGCATTTAAAAAACTAAGATCATGGCATCCAGTTCCATCACTTCATGGGAAATAGATGGGAAAAAATAGAAACAGTGAAAGACTTTATTTTCTTGGACTCCAGAATCACTGTGGATGGTGACTGTAGCCTTGAAATTAAACACTTGCTCCTTGGAAGATAAGCTGTGACAAACATAGTGTGTGCTTCTCTTGCTGCTAAGTCGCTTCAGTCATCTCCGACTCTGTGTGACCCCATAGACGGCAGCCCACCAGGCTCACCCATCCCTGGGATTCTCCAGGCAAGNCAAAGAATTGATGCTTTTGAAGTGTGGTGTTGGAGAAGACTCTTGAGAGTCCCTTGGACTGCAAGGAGATCCAACCAGTCCATTCTGAAGGAGATCAGCCCTGGGATTTCTTTGGAAGGAATGATGCTAAAGCTGAAATTCCAGTCCTTTGGCCACCTCATGCGAAGAGTTGACTCACTGGAAAAGACTCTGATGCTGGGAGGGATTAGGGGCAGGAGGAGAAGGGGACGACCGAGGATGAGATGTCTGGATGGCATCAATGACTCGATGGACGTGAGTCTGAGTGAACTCCGAGAGATGGTGAAGAACAGGGAGGCCTGGTGTGCTGCGATTCATGGGGTCGCAGAGAGTCGGACACGACTGAGTGACTGAACTGAACTGAACAGAATCACATTGATCAACAGCAGAAATGAACACACTGAAAATAAACAATACTTCAACAAAATAAATAAAAGAATCATACACCATGAAAATGCAAAATAAAATAATTTATGTAAATTATACAGCATTAAGTATTATTTTTTTACTTTGATTAGTGGCTTAGAAGGTTAATTTTGATTTATAGTGACTTATATTTACATTGACTTCATATAGAAAATCCATACTAAAGTTGAGGAATATTCTCACTATAGATTCCTTCTGAACAGAATACAAAGTTTTATTAAGTGGATGAACACATTACAAGGATGGCAAAAATTATAGGAATCCATGGGGCTTCCTTCTTTTCCAAAATATTAACATCGTCCTGTGGTTTGAATTACCCTCTGTACATTTTGGTCATTCTTCTCAGTAGGAGAAAAGTAAAGAGATTTCCTGCTTCATCCTTATGGAAGAAAGTCTGTTCATTAAGCTTGTCATACTTGGTGAAAGGATTGTAACAGGATTGCCAGACAGTAACCATTTTGGGTTTCTAGTCTTGGATTTCAAATGAAGCCCTAGTCAGCTACATAATACTCTGCTCCTTCTACTCAGACTATATCTTATAAACTTAACATCCCATTTCTGAGTATTAATTCTGTCCACGTAATGCTACTATTTCTCAGCCATTGCCTATAAATTTCTGACTACATTCACACAGACAAGACATGTTCTTCTTACAATTAGATGTAAATAGACTGAAGCAATGTCTACCAATAAAACCATACTTCTACCAACACTCTGAGAATCTTTTGACCATGTCAGTGTTTGCCGTTGTTCAGTCACTCAATCATGTCCGACTCTTTGAGAGCCCCCCATGAACTATAGTGTGCCAGGCTTCCTTGCCCTTCACCATCTCCTGGAGCTTGCTCAAACTCATGTTCATTGAGTTGTTGATGCCATCTTACCATCTCATCCTCTGTCATCCCCTTCTCCTCCTGCCTTCGATCTTTCTCAGCATCATGGTCTTTTCCAATGAGTCAGTTATTTGTATTAGGTGGCCAAATATTGGAGTTTCTGCATCAGCGTCAGTCCTTCCAATGAATATCCAGGGTTGATTTCCTTTAGGATTGACTGGTTTAATATCCTTGAAAGTTCTAGGGACTCTCGAGAGTTTTCTCCAACACCACAGTTCAAAAGCATCAGTTCTTTGGCACTCAGCCTTCTTTAGAATGTGAAAAAGACCAAAAGGGATATAGTTGGAGCCCTCCTTTTCCCCCTTTCAGGAGAGGAGGGTCACAGCTCTCTGACCCTACTTTGATTTGTTCTTTATATCCATTCAAACATGAACACTCTGTTTGAAGATCCATCACTCCCCTCTGAGAGTTATAATCAAATGGTATTAGAACACCCTCTGCTTTATTTTACCATATCCATGAATATAGACTATCTAACAATCAAATTATAAAGACCAAAAATGAATTGGAAAATATACCAATTTGTCTGACTCTTTGAGACTTTATGGATTGTAGCCCGCCAGGATCCTCTATCCATGGGATTTCCCAGGCAAGAATACTGGAATGGGTTGCCATTTCCTCCTTCAGGGGATCTTCTCAACCCAGGGGTCAAACCTGTAGCTCTGTGGTTCCTGCATTGACAGGCAAATTCTTTACCACTGAGTTACCCGGGAAGACTGTTTAAAGATACTTTACATCTAGATGTTTCATTAATCATATTATTGACATTGTTACATAAACCAATATTTTTTTAAAGTACAGTTTTAGGATTCTACATCTGAATCTCTTAGGATTATACTCAAAGCACTGAGTCCAGGATGAAACCACCACCCAAGTGACTTAGACTGAGGTGGGAGTGAGGGGCTGGGAATCCACAGTTGAAAGAAATTCCTCAGGGAGTCTTTACATACAGCATAGTTTGAGAACCATCTTTCACGCTAAAATCAGATCCAGGACCTGGAACTCAGGTGTCTGTTTCCCAAATTGAGGCAGGGCTTCCCTGATGGCTCAGAAGGTAAAGAATCAGTCTGCAATGAGAGAGACCTGGGTTTGATCCCTGGGTTGGGAAGATCCCCTGGAGGGGCCCATGGCAACCCATTCCAATATTCTTGCCTAGAAAATTCCCCATGGACAGAGGAGCCTGGTGGCCTATCCATGGGATCTCAAAAGAGTCAGATACAACTGAGCGACTAATGAGCAAGCAAGCAATGCCCCATCTCAGCAGAAGTAGACAGAGAGGTTGTCACCCCGTTCTCTAAAAAGTTTGAGGAAGGTTGAAAGAAAATGAGACACTGAAACTGAGTCCCCCTAAAACTGAGTTCCTCTGCTGAGTTTATGATTAACATCTCTATTCAAAATTATTATTCCCCTTCTTGTCCAACACCTGTTCTCCTCAAGATTGAGGAGTATCAAAGAAAAGGAGGGGTTTAAACTGAGCAGGACCCTCTGGGGCTCCTAGGCACAAAAGCCTTTCTGTGTCCCCCATTTCGTGACTACAGGAAATAGGCTGCCTTCATGACCTCCCCTGAGTTCCAGGGGCAGGTTCAAACAGTTGCTGACTAGGGAAGGGAGAGGATGCAGAGAGAAGTGAGGGGATGCAGAAACAAGGAAGGAACAATCAAAAAACAATAAACAGTGCAGCCTTGGGGCATAGTCCTGGGCCCCCTCAAGGGAAACTCATAACAATATCTTTGTGATGCTCACAGGTACTGAAACCCCACCAGGTAGGAGAAGTTAACTGTATGCTGCCAAGCATGTAGACCCCAGACTGACTGGAACCAGAAGCTTGATGATGCTGACTCCCACTTACCTCACCACCAACCAAATAGATGAATGTCCACAAGTTGATCACAGACTCTGAACCATTACTAAAAACTCCTCATTACCTTCCAGGTTGGTACACACAGTTCTGAGGGCATTATTAGACTGCTGTGGCCCTCTGCCTGGCAAAGCAATAAAGCTATTTTCTATTTCACACAGACAAAAACCCATCAAGATAAATTATCTTAATTCCCATAAACAAGGAAAACCAGGTATTTAAGTTACAGGATTTAAAAAAATATATATTTTAAAATGCGTACATGAACTCAAAATTAGATAAACAAAAACTATTCAACCAACTGCCCCCCTGAAATACTAAAATGGTCCTACTTCTATAGGATTTATCACTGATCCATCTTTATAATAAATTCAGATGGAGAGTTGGATAATTCAATCTCCCTTTCTCTACCTTACACATTCAAATCCCATTAATCTTACTATCAGAAATTTGGGGTCTGAGTCATCAAAAAAAAAAGGGGTTTTCTCGATTCCAATTTTCCATTTCCCTAGGCAAACTTTGGCTCTTAAAAAAAAGAACAAATTTATTTCAGAGAGACAAAAAGTTGCATTATAAGTTAGAATTCAAGCATATTTAAGTACAAGTAAATTCAAGTACACTAATTTCCTGTGGATACTTTTGCTCAAATGATCCTCTGTCCCCTCGCTCCTCACCATCCCTATGACAGTGCCTTCCTTTCTTCTTCTCATCCTCAGATAAGAAGTCATGAGTATTTCAGCTTTTTTTCAAGTTTTGGCTTTTATTAGCACTTATCTTCCTGCCCAAGGTCACTCACCTCATCTTCAGTTTGCACAAACCTATTATACTTGCATAGATCAGAATTTTGCTGGCTCCTTGAAATCTACTTTCTGTACTTATTAAGTGTTTTTGTCTTTCAAGACTTTTTAGGCTCCTTTATTTTCCCTCTGAGCCAGAGCAAAGTGGATAAACTATTGAAGGAGCATTTGTAGTTACTTTAGAGATTTTAAAGTTTGGTTCCCTGTGCTTTACAAAGAGGAGCTACTTAGCTTTTCAATCTTTTTAGTTAGACAGTTGCTACAAGAAGAGATGGCTGAGCAATTAATTTAAAAATTGGCTCATCAGAAAATGAAAAGATTCAATAGCTATCTATATCATCTTAAAAAATTCATTTTCCCCCAACAATTTGTGTGTGTATGTATGCATATGCACATACGTGTTTGTAAAGAGAAAAGAGAGATAGAGAAGACATCAGTGAGAGAAAGAGTATTTACTTTATGTGAACCACCATAATGATTGCTGTGGGATACACAATAAGAATTAAAAATAATCTGTACTTTCAGAGGCGTTTCCAGTTTAACTTTGGAGGTAGATATGTCCACAGACACTAAGAGGAATCTGAGGAAAGGGGCTTGAGCTGAACTGCTGAGTTTAGGTTTCCATGCACAGCTGCGGCTGCTAAGTTGCTTCAGTCGTGTCTGAATCTGTGCGACCCCATAGATGGCAGCCCACCAGGCCCCGCTGTCCCTGGGATTCTCCAGGCAAGAGTACTGGAGTGGTTGCCGTTTCCTTCTCCAATGCATGAAAGTGAAAGTGAAGTCACTCAGTCGTGCCCGGTTCTTAGTGACCCCATGGACTGCAGCCTACCAGGCTCCTCCATCCATGGGATTTTCCAGGCAAGAGTACTGGAGTGGTTTGCCATTGCCTTCTCCGTCCGTGAACAGCAGCTGATTTCGAATTCCAGCCCAGCTCTTCCGTGAACTTGGGGAAACAGTTAACACCTGCAGAGCCTCAGATTGTATGTCTCTAGAGGTTAGCAGCACCTAGCTCCTGTGGTAGCTATAAAAATAGAGATAAAGTAGGTAATGTGCCCAGTGCATGGTAGATGATTAATAAATAGGAGTTATTATTATGGAAATAGCTAGCAGCCGCATGTTTGCAAACTGAACACTTTGCAACTGTACCTAGAATGCAAAATGGACACTCCGTGCACCCAGATGCAAACTTAGTTTTATTTCAAGAAGTTGGCTCCAAATAAAAATGTAGTGTTTAGGAGTCAACTTTCAATGCTGTTTAAGCAATGTGGGGCACGTTAGAGACTTTGAGGTCAATAAGACATATGAAAATAAGGAGTCAAATAAAACCCTTATGGTTTAAAATCAGCTGATCTAATCTGATAAGAGGAAGCTCAAGGATAATCTTCTTTGTGCAGAAAAAGTTTTGTCCTCTGGTTACTTCATCCATACTCAGAAAACACTGCATCTTATTTAAAAAGTAGATCTATGTGCTGCTATAAATGAAGGCCCAGAAATACAGACCTGTGTGCTAACTACAAATTGGCACTTGCCATCTCCCTCTACATGCCTCTGATGTGAAGAGCTGACTCATTTGAAAAGTCCCTGATGTTGGAAAAGATTGAAGGCAGGAGGAGAAGTGGACGACAGAGGATGAGATGGTTAGATGGTCTCACCGACTCAATGGACGTGAGTCAGAGTGAACTCCAGGAGCTGGTGATGGACAGGGAGGTCTGGCGTGCTATGGTTCATGGGGTTCAAAGAGTCAGACATGATTGAGTGACTGAACTGAACTGATCTACCTCTACAAAGACTGAAGCATGAACTGCTGCAGTTGCTGACCTTCAGCACCTCTGAAAGGAGTTCAGGGTGGAGGTCAGGAATAAGGCACACTGTGTTTTGGGGAAAACTAGCAAAACAGGTCTGCAGATAGATATTTTTAGAAGATTTTATGAGCCCAATTCTTGCATTGCCTTATGTTTAGGAAAGCACTAAAATCCTTCATAGTGACATCTGCTTCTCATGACTAGCAGTAACCTTCTGAAAAAAAGTGTATGTTTCTATGAGTTAATTCTCTTTTATCAAAATCACATATATATTAACCTTCCCCCTCTTTGGAGCAGTTTCTTAGAGCTATCTGAAATGCTGTCTCCCAGGCTATGGCCCTCATTTTGCCAAATGAAACTTAACTTGCATTTTTTTCAGTTAACATGAGAAAAATATAGTGAACATCTGAAGTTTGTATAAATCCATTCCCTCAGTTTCTGGTAATGTTTTATCTAGAGACCATCTCTCTCCTTTGTCAATCAAGGTACTCCAGCCAAGAGGAAGGCTTGTGACTCAAGCTAAGCAATCTGACATTTCCCTGGGAGTCTGAATCTCAACAGAGCTGATGCATACTTAAAATAGGGGTTCCTGCTACCACAGTGCACAGAATGACTCTGATTCCTGTCTTTTCCAAATATCTATACCTAGCTCTTCAACATTTTTTTCAATTTTCCTTAAGGAAGAAATATGCTTTAGAACATCAGTGACATTCTTTGTGTTCCCTACTTACAGATATCATATCTTGAAATTTTTTTCCAATAAACTGCCTTTGCTTTTAAGTTAACAAGAGTAGACTTCTTTACTTTCAAATAAGAACCCTAAAGTACAGTGAAACATAATAAACATTGCATTTGTTTTTATATGTATCTTTTAAACTCATTTACTCTATAAACTTTTGTATTAGTTTTTTCTTATAATGTTTATTATTTTTATAAGTAAATAGCACTACTAAATTAAAAAGAAATTTAGGTAACCAGGTGAATTCTCTGCAAACAAACTCACTTGAATCCTCTTTACAAGCTAGGAGCAATTTTTACTAAGAGTCTGGGCAGCAGCATTAAGAACAAATTGTTACAAGTACCATACCAGAGGGAAGTCAGGAGAGGTACTAAAAGCAGAGAAAGGACTGCAATGGGGAGGTTCAAGGGTACTAGCTGCCCCATGTTTAGTTATTATTGATACAGTAAATCCAACAGATCAGGAAACACTACCATAGGAAAGATGAATGGTATACTCCTAGATCCCAAGAAAAGAGGGTACACCCCATCATTCGGGACACAGAAGGAAGACAGAAGGAAGTTGGTCAGGAAACAGAGGGGCAAAGGAAAACTATGATTTGCATTTGAAAGGTATACTTAAGGGTGAATTGTTTACTCTTTAGGAATTGCTGACCCTGAGAGGGGCAGTCCCTCCAAGGTGAGGAGGGATGTCAAAGCATCTAAATTCAGAAAGTATAAGATATGGTTACTATACCTCACCTTCTAGATATGACTCTTGAACTCATACTCCTTCCACAATCCATGGAAGTTCAAAACTTTCTCTGGAAGTTCTACAAATTTTCAAGAAAGCTAGCATTTCATTCTCAGAGTATTCCTGATCTTTGGGGTTCCATATTTTTGCATTTGTTTCTGTTTTATACCATAGAATCTCATATGATGCAGTTCTCTCTTCAGTTTCTAGGACAAAGGGATGGAGTGGTGAATCATATTGAAAACACTATGTGTCAAGAGGCAATAGCTATACATTCAGTTCAGTTCAGTTCAGTTCAGTCATTCAGTCGTGTCTGACTCTTTGCAACCCCATGGAATGCAACATGCCAGGTCTCCCTGTCTGTCATCAACTCCCAGAGTTTACCCAAACTCATGTCCATCGAGTCAGTGATGCCATCCAACATCTATTCCTCTGTCATCCCCTTCTCCTCTTGCCCTCAATCTTTCCCAGCATCAGGGTCTTTTCAAATGAGTCAGCTCTTCGCATCAGGTGGCCAAACTACTAGACTTTCAGCTTTAGCATCAGTCCTTCCAATGAACATGCAGGACTGATCTTCTTTAGGACGGACTGGTTGGATCTCCTTGAAGTCNTGGCAACCCACTCCAGTGTTCTTGCCTGGAGAATCCCAGGGACGGGGGAGCCTGGTGGGCTGCCGTCTATGGGGTCGCACACAGTCGGACACGACTGAAGTGACTCAGCATACTGACCATAATGGCCATTACCCAAAAGTCTATAAATAATAAATGCTAGAGTGGGTATGGAGAAAAGAGAACCTTTCTACTCTGCTGGTAGGAATGCAAATTGGTACGGCTCCTATAGAGAACAGTATGGAGGTTCCTTAAAAACTAAAAATAGAGCTGCCATAAGATCCAGTGATTCCACTCCAGGGCATTTATCCATAGAACACTTGAATTCAAAAAGAGCATGCACTCCAATGTTCATTGTTGCACTGTTTATAACAGCCAAGATATGGAAGTAACTAGGACATCCATCAAGAGATGAAGGGACAAAGAAGATGTGGTACACATATACAATGGAATATTACTCAGCCGTAGTGAAGAATGAAATAATGTCATTCACAGTAACACAGATGGACCTTGAGATTACCATACAAAATGAAGTAAACCTGAAGAAAAAGGTGAATATCATATGATATCATTTATATGTGGAATCTAAAAAAAAAGTACAAATGAACTTACAAAACAGAAATAGTTTCACAGATATAGAAAACAAACTATGATTACCCAAAGGGAAGAGAATAGGAGTAATAAATTAGGAACTTGGCATTAACAGATACATAATACTGTATATAAAATAAACAACAAGGACCCACTACAAAGCACAGGGAACTATAGTTAATATCTTACAATAACCGAAGCAGAAAAGAATGTGAAAGAACATAACCGAATTACTTGGTTGTAACCTGAAACACTGTAAATCAATTATATTTCAATAAAAATTAATTATTAAAAAAACACATTGATACCCTGAACTCCTTTATATCTTTGTATTTTGTCACTTTTAACTTGGAATCAACCCTGCTGTTGGGTTTTCTCTCTGGTAACACTTAGGCATTTATTAGTTTCTGGAGAAAAACACAACAGGGCAAACTGTCACCATCATAAATTCATAATCACTAACCTCAAGCAAGCCCTCAGCACTGCGCATCAAGCCCACCAATTTTGCTAAGCTAACTGGCCCTCTTACATCTACATTTTCCTCAAACCTGTGATGATTCCTGATAGCTTCCCACTACTGGGTATGGCCAACCATCTCTCTTCCTTCCATTACAGAGAAAACTGAAGCTAACAGAAAAATTTCCCTCAGTTTTCAGTTACCAATTCCACAAATCCACCTGTTGTTCTTAAGATAATGCCCAATACATGGACATGTCCTGCTGTCATCCAACAACCACACAACCTTTAGGCTTCAGCCACACTTGCCTTCAAAGTTCCTCTAACATCAGGTCTGAGACTTCTCTGATGATAGGAACCATTCAAGCTATTGAATAAATTAAATTAATTTCCAAGCCCACTAGATAATACTTGAAGGGGAAGGGCTAGAAATGCTATACTTAGCAAGAGCCTCAGGTCTTTCTAACCATCAGGAAAGAATGGTAAAAACATACCATGATCTCTCCTTCCACAAGACTTTTCAAATGCTGTTTATTCTCCTTGGAAATCTTTTCCTTCATCTTCCTTCCCTCCATGCCAGAATTACTCTTACTCATCTCCCAGCTTTCTACCTGCACGTGATGTCAGCAGGAAAGCCCTTCTTCACAATCCTACTCTATCACCACTAAGCTCAGGAAGTTTCCTTTGTCCTATGCCCTCATCGGAGCATATTCCTTCTCTTCAAGACACTCATCACAAGTTTAATATCACGCACTTACGATTACTGAGTCATTGTCTCTCTACCAGATTTTGACATTAAGTGCTGCATCTCTTGTTATGCATCATGGTTTCCACAATGTCTAGGCAGTAACCTAGTTTATACAACAGTTCATCAATAATAATTAATAGTTGAATGAGTGAATGAATGTGGAATGAGTGAATTGTCTCTTAAAATTGACAGAGATGTTGGAGATTAAATTATAACCTTGACAGAATTATTTAGCCTCTACCTGGATATTTTTAGTGCTGGGCAATCTGTTCCACCATTGGATAGTGTCAGAAAATTTATTTTTCTATTAAATTCAAACCTGCTCCCTGTATCTTCTCATCAATGCTTACAGTTCAGCCTTGTTGGAAATGCAATCAGCCTGTTTCCTCTAAATGATATTTCCTTCTAATGTTTGAATATTTTAAGCATGTGTCCCCTATGTCTTTTCTTCTCCAATGTGAATAAACACATTTGCTTGATTTGAGATAGTTCTCAGACTTAACTATGCCCTCCTCAGTTGAGCACACTCTAATGAGCACAGAAACAAGACAGAAACAACAACGCCGTGAAACTCTCACGTCTTCAGCACAGTAGCTTTAAATCATTACTTTGAGAAGATGAGGCTGTTTTCTTCCTTCTACCAGTTACTGTTTAAATTGCAAAGTCACTGAACAACCAAGCAGCAATATCTCCAAGAAGGATTGTACTTACAAGGCGATGAATCCACAGGGCACATGGGATTTATTACAAGTGCTTTTATTGGAACAATTTGTTGACAAATGCCCAAGAAGGAGTATAGAGTGATCAGTAGTAATAAAACCTTATGGAGATCATTTCCCCAAATGCTGTCTGGGAGAGGAAGTGAGCCAGATTCCTTAACCAAAGATAGGTTTTCTGTACCTTTCCACTGGCCGTTTTTATATGTCATCTCTGGAGAAATTTCAGATGTTTCAAATCTAAGCCTATATCAAAGCTGTGATTCATAAACATAGCAAAGGGGTTCTATTTATCTCTATTTGCTAATCCTAGCCAGCAGCTGAAAAGAATTGGAGTTTAAATCCTATTACTCTCTCATAGCCCCAACCCCCCCAGGTCACAGTGTCAAATTGATAAAATTACTTCTGGAATGAGTGAGGAGGCTGTCACATTGACCCACTGTTTCCAGTGCTCAGGAAAAGGAGACAGGTCTTCCAGATTAAGAACATTACCTGTCCTCCTAATAGCTGGAAGTTTTTCCAAGGGTCACTTTGACAGGTTGCCCCCAAAACCCGAGGTAGAAGGACCATGACATTGCTTGACTTTGGGTCTAGAAAGTCAAGTCCCACTTAAGAGAGAGTATTAAGAGCTACTTAACAGTGTGTTTTAAGACAGCAATGTCACTAACTTACAGTGAAATATGGCAGTGAATGGCAGCCTGCAAGCTGGACATAATCAAATTGCTCTTGGGATCAGTACAATGCAGGACAATACTGACCCAGTATCTTTAAACTGACAAAATTAGGGTCAGAGCTGAGGCACTGGGATAAAAAGAATAAATATAGGAATAAAAGGAAAGGATTTATCATAAAAGGAATAAAAGGAAGGGATTTATAATAAAAACTGACAAAAATTGGAATTGGAAATACTTTATCCAAATCTATTTTGCTTTTCATTTAGAAAATTGTTAAATTTACATAATTAAGAAGTCAAAACTGAATAAAAATTATTTTCAAAAAGATACTACTTTTATCCCATTTCTATCTCTGTATGCCTACCCACCTCCCATAATCATTTTCATTTCTTTCTGGCTTACATTTCAGGGGCAATCTCTTATCAAAAAATTATGTATGTGTATATACAATTCATATAATATTTCACTTATCAATATATCCTGGACATCAGTCTTTACCACTTCATTATATTCCACAACTGCAAAACTGCGTAGTTACAGCACTATGTGACTGTATCATAGTTTATTCAATTAGTCTCTTAAGAATGAACGTTTATGTTTCCAATATTGAGTTTAAATGAATAATGCCACAGTGGTGAATCTCCTGCATGTGTTTTCATTTTTGTTTTTCATATTTATAGAGTGTATCTTCTGGATAAAACTCCAGTAGGGAAGTGCTTTGTAAAAAGGCAAATGCATGAGAAGTCATGTTAGGTGTTGTCAAATTTTTCTCCACTTTGCACTCAAGAGAGGAAATAGTTTTAGGTGGCAGAGTGTGGGGAGCACACCTACAAACCTCTTTGTCCTGTCCAGGATCGCTCTGTGATTAAGTCTCTGTTGTCAAGAATGTTTTCCCCTAAATTTGTCGCTTTATATTAGGAAGCCACTGAGAAGTGGTGACCTCACTGCTGTTCTACACTCCCAGGACTCCTCTCTCCAACGGCAGCCTCTTCTCAGGCAGAGCCAGTGCAGAGGCGAGGAAAAGCCCCTTAGAGCCACCACCGTCATCAGCACTGCACTAAGCTCCCTGCTTGTGCTCCAAGCTCCAACCTGCCTCAGCTTCTCAAGGACTTTCCTTTTTCCAGTTCCCTCTTTTATGTTTCATAACATCAACTTCTGTCCCACGACTGTGCCCACTCCTTCTCCACCAGCTGTTTACTATCCACATACCAATATTACCTGCAGACCAACGCTGTACAACACCTCCAACTTCAAAAAGAAAAATAAACACTCCAGGCACCAAGCTTGTCTCGTTACTACTTATTTTTTGCTCCCTTCTTGGCCCAACTTTTCAGAAGTGTTGTCTCCACTCCCTCATCCCCCATACCCCAGCTCAACCCACAGCAGAATAGATTTCTCCTCCAGTAGGAAGCTCAATCTTTTCACAAACTGACCAGCAAACATCATGTGCCTGTTTCTGTAGATGTTTTTCTCTCATCTCCATTATCCTTTAGCAATTTTCAACACTCCCCTCATTCATGAACTGTTCTTCTTGGGGAGCTTCTAACAGCATAATGTCTTTATGCCCTCTTCCCTCTCTGACTGCTTTTGACAGTTTTTCGTAGGGGATCTGTTTTTATGATGGACGAATAGACGAGTCCCTAAAGTTCAGAACCAAAGCCTTTTTGTCTCTCTTCTCTCTAGTGATCTCATCTACTCTTGTGGGCTTTCCTCATGGTGCCTACATTTATTTTTCTCCAGGCCAGTGCTCTTCTGTGAGCTTTAGACCCGCGTCTTACTGATGACTCGACAGCTCTACTTTCTTGCTTCAGCAGCATTCCAATACAGAATGTCCAAAATGGAACTCCTGCTTCTCATCCCTAAATTTATGTCCCCAACACTAGGGGGCATCCTTAATTTGGCCATTTGCTAAAATTGTCATATGAAATTCATTAGCAAATTCCAATTGCTCTACCTGAGACTGTTTCCACTGTCAGTTGCATCTTCCCACTTCCTCTGCCTCCACTGGGTCCATCTGCCATGATCTCTTGCCTGAACTACTGCAACTTGCTACTGCCTGGTCCACTCTCCTTCACCACTACCCCTCAATCCATGCTCCACCAAAGAGAGAGATGTTAAATATGTTAGGTGAAGTGAATGTACATTATCTTGCCGTTACTATCAAAAGGTCTTCAGTAGCTTTTAGCTGAACTTAGAATAAGCAATACAGGTAGAGTACATCATGAGAAACGCTGGGCTGGAGGAAGCACAAATTGGAATCAAGATTGCCAGGAGAAATATCAATAACCTCAGATATGCAGATGACTACATCCTCATGGCAGAAAGTAAAGAAGAACTAAAGAGCCTCTTGATGAAAGTGAAAGAGGAGAGTGAAAAAGTTGGCTTAAATTTCAACATTCAGAAAACTAAGATCATGGCATCCTCCCATCACTTCATGGCAAATAGATGGGGAAACAGTGGAAAACAGTGTCTGACTATTTTGGGGGGCTCCAAAATCACTGCAGATGGTGATTGCAGCCATGAAATTAAAAGACACTTACTCCTTGGATGGAAAGTTATGACCAAGTTAAGCAGCGTATCAAAAAGCAGAGATGTTATTTTGTCAACAAAGATCCATCTAATCAAGGCTATGGTTTTTCCAGTAGTCATGTATGAATGTGAGAACTGGACTATAAAGAAAGCTGAACACCGAAGAATCGATGCTTTTGAACTGTGGTGTTGGAGAAGACTCTTGAGAGTCCCTTGGACTGCAAGGAGATCCAACCAGGTCATCCTAAAGGAGATCAGTCCTGGGTGTTCATTGGAAGGACTGATGTAGTTTCAGCTTCAGCTGAAACTCCAATACTTTGGCCACCTCATGCGAAGAGTTAACTCATTGGAAAAGACCCTGATGCTGGGAAAGATTGGGGGCAGGAGGAGAAGGGGACGACAGAGGAATAGATGGTTGGATGGCATCACTGACTCAATGGACACAAGTTTGGGTAAACTCCAGGAGTTGATGATGGACAGGGAGGCCTGGCATGTTGCGGTCCATGGGGTCACAAAGAGTTGGACATGACTGAGCGACTGAACTGAACTGAAGAATAAGCAATCTCAAATAAAGTATTTGTATGTCTGGCCTTTGAATGTTTCTCCAATGGTCATCTAACCTTACTACTACCAGCTACACTGATTTTCTTTTCGTTACTCTGGCGCACTTAGGTTCTTCTCTTTCACGCTATATAGTTTCTTTTTCTCCTTTGAGAGTCAGCACAACAGTGGAGGAAGGGACTAATTGAGAGAGTAGCATTGAAACATATACATTACATATGTAAAATAGATAGCCAGTGGGAATTTGCTGTATGATACAGGGAGCTCAAACTTGGTGCTTGGTGACAACCTGGAGGGGTGGGATGAGGCAGGAGGTGAGAGGGAGGTTCAAGAGGGAGGAGACATATGTCTATCTATAGCTGATTCATGTTGATGTATAGCAGAAGCCAACACAATACTGTAAGACAACTATTCTCCAATTAAAAAACATACTACTAATAAAAAAGATTCAGCATAAATATTACTTTTATAAGAAAGGCTTCCTTATAAAGGACATAGGTCCTGCCTTGTCCTTCTCTCACTTTCATATTTGTTTCCATCACGGTACTTATTGCTATCTGCTGAGACTTTTTAGCCATCTACTTTCATTCTAGGAATATCATCTAATCCCCAGGTATCTACAGCACCTACCAACTGCCCAATAAATGGTAGGTATTCAAGAATGCTTTTTGAATGAATGAATGGATGAATGCCCTACAAGAGCAGGGACAATTTCTGCCATACCCACATCAGTGTCCTCATTGCCTAGCACAAGAGAGAAACTCAGTAAATGTGTGTTGACTTAATTATTTAACCCCTATGTTATAACCAAGGAAACTGAGGTTTAGAGAGTTTAAGCAGCCTCCCCTTAATCACACAGGGCCTAAAGAGACAAAGTCAGGACTTAAACCCAAATGTCTGACAACACAATCCTTGAAATACTGGCGCTGGAAGGGACTTTGGAGATTATCTTGTCTAACAGCTTGATTTTACAAATGAAGAAAATGAAGCTCAGGATGGTGAAATGACACATCCAAGTCATTTATTTTGACCTGTGTTATATGGCCAGTTCTATAATTAGCTAGGTTGGTAAGCTTACTCAAATTACCTCTGTCCTTCATTTTCCTTATCTGTAAAAGGAGCTGGGACGTCTTGGTGGCATTATTTAATCATTCCTTCCAGCTCAGAAATCTGATTCTTCCTTTCTAAGTTTGCTCCTGACTCCTCCCCTCATATTTTTGGATTAGAGAGGAAACTAAATTGCATTTTACATGGTTTGTTCTGCACTTCAATAAAACCACTAGAAGAAAAAAAAGTAAGAAAGAATAGTAGTTTCTCAAGTTTTATGTACTTTAGGAAGAGTTGAGTNTCTCACACTAGTTCTGATTAAACCCATTTTGCAGAATCAGCTTTTCAAACTTTCTGAGGCATTAGCCTACAGGGTAAACTCCTGGAAGCAAATTATCAGTCTTTCAACAACTACCAAAAAATACTAAAAATAAAAAGTGGTCATTATTAATTTTAGAAAATACACAACTATTACAATCAGCAAAAAACTCCCACAATTACAAAATTACCAAAAAATTATCCGAAAGAAAAAAAAAGGAAAAGAGCCCTGACTGTTTGGTTTTATAGGGTAAAGGAGTCTTCCTAACACACTCCAAACATTATCCGGGCCATTGTTTCCTAAGTGAGCTCTGGAAGCACTATTTTCCTTGAGCTGTTAATAGGTGTTTCACGCACATACACACAAGCACAAAGGTGGAAGCTCTAGGGGAAAGAGTCAGAATTTCCCTGAGGTGTCAATGTGTTTATGTGAACTTCAGGTCTCAAAATACGAGCAGTCTATACATCATTTTCCAAAACTGTTTGTCCACAGAAATCTCTTCTGAGGCCTGTGCCTAGCTATAATAACCCTTTTCTTCTTGGTAACATCAATCATGAGATAATTAGATACAAGTACATTTTCAAGATCACTCCTTTAATCTTTCAAGACACTTCCTTGAACACCATGTCGCATGCCCTTCTCTACCTCTCGTCCATCCTCCTCCTAGTCCCACTCACATCCTTTCAGCTATCTCTCTCTGGCTTTAAGACTTCACTCAGGCATGCTTTCTTCAAGAAGTTGCATAGCTTCCACTTGGGTATTAGTTTCATGGGCTACTGTAATAAATGACCAACAACTGAGTGGCTTCTAACAACAGAAATTTATTCTTGCACAGGTCTAGAGATCAGAAGTGTGAAATCTAGGTGTTGGGAGAACTATACTCCCTCTGAAGGCACTAGGGGGATGTTCTGTCTTGCTTCTGCCAGCTTCTGGAGGCTGCAAACATGCCTTAGCTTTCGGCAACAAAACTTGAATTTCCACCTCCATTTTCACATGGTCTCTTCTTCTCTGTCTTTGTCTTCTTCTCTTATCTCTTATAGAGACTGCTTTGGATTTAAGACCCTAATCTCAAATGATCTCATCTGGAGATCCCTAATTACATCTGCAAAAACCCCTTTTCTGAATAAGGTCACATTCACAGCTTCTGGGTGAACATATTTTTGGGAGAGCCACCAGTTAACCTACCACACTCACCACCAAGCTGAGCTCTCACTGCCTGCCCCCAGCACTTCCCCAGGACCTTTGACAAGTCTCCATCACAGCACTTCCCCTGCTGTGTTACAATGACCGTGCCCCACCTCTCATCACATTGCACAATCATCTCACATTGCACCACCCAGTGAGATCCTGAGAGAAGCACCACTCCTTGATTTGTCTCTGAATTTCCATCACCAAGTGGATAATGATGTTTCTGTAAATATCTGAAGGAACAAATGAACTATCCTTCTCGCACTGTTAAGGCTGCTGCTATATACCCTACTTCCTTTCCCTACATGGTCTTTATATGATTATTCAAAGATCTCAGAATCTCAGTTCTCCTCCCATGGAATCCATTTTATACCTTTTGGGACATTTATAGAGGTTCCAAAACTGTCCAGAGCACAGCTTTTGAGATTCTCTGATACAATTCAAACTTCTTAGTGTAACTTATAAGCCTCTTCCCTTTCTTGTTTTGTATCTTCAGCCCCATTTCTCCAGCCCCATATCTTCTCCATCCAGAACATGCTTCAGTCACACACACGATGCTCCCGTTCTCCTCCAGGCCTCTGAATGTGCTGTGAACTCTTTCAGTGCCCTCATCTGCTGCCTCCTGTCTTCTCCTGCCTCTCTCTCCTGTCCACACTACTGGGGTGTCACCTGGCTTATTCATCTTTTGAGTATCAACCTAGATGTTACCCTCCCCTACAAAGCATTCCTTGAATCAACCAAGTCAGAAGTAAATGCTCTTTTTGGTGCTTTTAAAACTCTTACATGTGATTCTTCAGCACCATATTGCAGTTGTCTGCTTGCTTACCTGTTTCTTCCATTAGATTAGGAAGAACTTGAGAGCACTGTTGTGTCTTGTTACAAAGAAGGCATTCAACACAGACTTGAGGAATGAAGTAAGGAAGGGCCTTCCAGAACAAGCCAAGTGCCTGCTAGAACAGGGATCCACCCAGTCCTCCTCAATCTCTTCTCCTCCTCCCTACAGGTCTGTGCTCACATGTGAGGTGACAGATCTGGGTTAGTGAACTCCCCAGCAGCGCCCAGAAGAATGCACCCACTCAACTGCTTCTATATGCTTCCAGCCATGGGGAAAGAGGATCTATTTTCTGATGTTGATGCTTGCTGCATCTTAATGAAAATAAAAATGTCATTTCCTTTTCTCACATTAATGCTGAGAGACTGCTCTTGTATAAGCAGTCACCAAACTTCCTTTCCTTTTTTTTTTCCTTTGCCTCTTATACCTCATTTAGATCTACTGCTTGTTGCATCAGAATAAATCATCAGGGCCTGCCCAAATTTAAGCAGTTGATAACTTTCCTAGTTTTTCCTGTGGGCTGGATAGGCTTTTGGCAGAGGTGCTCTCGTACAGAAGAGGCTGTTTGGGACTTCCCTGGTGGTCCAGTGGCTAGGACTCCATGCTCCCAATGCAAGGGGCCAGGGTTCAACTCCTGGTCGGGGAACTGGATCCCATATACCGCAACTAAGAGGTTGCATGCCACAACAGAGGATCCCATGTGCCACAGCTAAGACTCAGCACAGCCAAATAAATAAATAAATACAGTATTCAAAAAGAAAAGAAGAGGCTGCTTCAAGATGGGTTCTAAATACCCACCAGAATGTGCCATCTAAATGGGGTTCCTTCATTTGTATATTGAGCAAAAATGGTATAGAATGAAAGAATGAATGATGTCTTTCAAAACTGAGTGCCCTCTGTTTACTTGACCCTGGCAAATAATTAGCAATCTGGCCTGGGCCCTGTTCTGGAAGAGGTAGAGTGAAATATCTATTAATTTTTATTCATGATCCATCACTTTTAAAATGTAAAACTTAAACACCCTCTACTTTGATTATACAAAGACTATGGAGTATCGGTAGTTAGAATCCTTTTGTTTCATAATCAGATACACTTTTCATTCTCTAGGCCATAAGTTAAACTATCGTAGGTTAAAAAAAAAATGATGTGTTTATTTCTGTATTAGAAAAAGTGACTTTTTGTTATAGCAGTCTTAGAATCACAGAAAAATTGAGAAGAGGTACAGAGACTACCTATATGCACCCTATGTATACCTATATGCACCCTGTGTATACCTATGTCCCCACACAGACATAGCTTTCCTTATTAACAACATCCCCACCAGAGGGCTAAAACTGATTAATTTATACCATAATCAAAATTACTTGAAGTCCATAGTTTACATTAGGGTTCACACTTGTAGGCTGTATATTCTATCAATATGTCTAGACAAACATGTAATAACATATATCCATTATTGTAGTATAATAGGAAGTGGTTTTACTGCCGTAAAAATTCTCTGTGCTCTTTCTCTTCACCTGCCCCTCCTAACACTTCTACCTACCCTTTGGCAATCACTGATCTTTTTTTTGCTGTCTTCACGGTCCCTTAACATTTTAAAATTTTTAATTGGAAGATAATTGCTTTACAATGTTATATTGGTTTCTGCCATGCAACAACATGAATCAGCCATAAGTATACACATATTGCCTCCCTCCTGAGCCTGCCCTCTCAAGCCATAGTTTTGCTTTTCCTGGAATGTCGTACACTTGAAATCATACAGTATGTAGACTTTTCAGCTTAGCTTCTTTCATTTGGTAATACACATTTAAATTTCTCCATGTCTTCATGGCTTGATAGTTTATTTCTTCTTAATGCTGAATAGTAGTCCATGAATAGTAGTCCATGAATAGTAGTCCACTGTCTGATCTTCTTAGAATCACAGAAAAATTGAGAAGAGGTATAGAGACTACCTATATGCAACCTATGTATACCTCTGTCCCTACACAGACCTAGCGTTCCATATTATCAACATCTCCTATGATAGGGGTAAAATTGATTAATCTATACCATTTGTTTATCCATTCAACTACTGAAGGACATCTTGGTTGCTTCCAAGTTTCAGCAGTTATAAATAAAACTGTTACAGACAGCTGCATGCACGTTTTTGTGTGGACATGTTTTCAACTCTTTTGGGTAAATAACAAGAAGCATGATTGCTGGATCATATGGTAAGAGTATGTTTAGTTTTTTTTTCAGAATCTAACCACCTGCCTTTCAAAATGTTGGTACCATTCTGCATTCCTGCCAGCGATGAATGGGAGTTCCTGATGCTGCCCATCTTCACCAGCATTTGGTGCTGTCAGCGCTCCATATTTTACCTGTTCTAATAGGTGGGAAGTAGTATCTCATTGTTGTTTCAATCTGCATTTTTCTAATGACATATGATGCTATCACAAGTTTTAAAAGGAAGATAAGAGAGTTCCCTCCTTCCTACTTGAAAACTTCAGAAGGAAGCTTATTTCTTCAGTTCTCAGCAGCTTGTTCTAAGGATAAATAAAGGAAACCAGTGATAATATGAATTTTAGATATGTTTTTTCAGGTTCATATCTTGATTGATAATTTCCCCAAGAGCAAAATATCCTTTGACAAATGTAATAAAGATTTTTCAGTTGATTCTTTCACATTAATAGAAAATTTTTATTTATAAACTTGAAACAGAAATGTTATGATATGAGAGAGAATGACTACAAAACAAGAGGGAATTGCCCTCTTTACTGGTGTCTCTGGATAGTTGCCCAGAGAGTAAACATTCCATGGGGCCAGAGCTCCAAATCAATTTATAGTCCTGGTGGTCTGCATGGCACAATAGATTTCCTACCTGCTCCTTGATCTGTGAAAGCCAGCTGATCTTAATTTAAAACCAGACTCTACTGAAAATTTTTCTAATAGACTAACTGCTGTGATCCCAAGTGAAATGATTTAGAAATTGTAAATAAAATGTTTTGTGAAGGACTATGATAATTAAACATCTAATGAAAATGCAATACAACCTACTGGTTTCTGTAGTTTGTGGAAGAAGGATGTGTTTAGGCTTTTGGGTGAATAGTACTTTGGGAACTCTTTTAATTTTGGAGAACTGTATTGAGCACTACTATAATTATAAAGATTGCATTGGCGAAGATGTGATTTCAAGCCTTTAACATTCAGTAAAATTAGGACAGGCAAGTTTAGATCACTTAGTTTTACCTTATATTCTTCATGGAATTCTTACCTATTAGCCACTTTTAATGTGGGACTTGCTTTCTACTAAGACATGTAGTCCAGTCCTTCTAAGTAGGATTTCTTCTGGGTGAAGATATGATCAATTCAGTTGGGTATTACCAGATTATTCCTAGTCTTGTCTGGGGTTCCCCTGGTAGCTCAGTTAGCAAAGAATCTACCTATAATGCAGGAGACCTGGGTTCAATCCCTGGGTTGGGAAGATCCCCTGGAGAAGGAAATGGCAACCCACTGCAGTATTCTTGCCTGGAGAATTCCAAGGATAGAGGAGTCTGGTGGGCTATAGTCCATGCAGTCACAAAGAGTCAGACATGACTGAGTGACTTACACTTTCACTAGTCTTGTTCCAGGGCCAGTGATGTCAATTTTCATGCTATTAGAGAATATTCCTACGAACACACACAAAAAAATGCAACAAGGAGAGGTGACCTCACTAGTCAGGGTTCTTTAAAATAAAATGCTAGATATTTTCACAGGCTAGGTAAACATTTTTATTCTTATCAGGAACTTACTGACTAAAGAGAAACAGACTAAAAAAGAGATAATCCACACTATCGACCATATTATTCTGAAAAGAAGGAGAAAAGAATTTCAGCTTCTGTCATGGTAAAGTAAGAGTAGTCTTTTTCCAGACAGAATGCCGACCTCTCCTGTTTTTCTCCTGGGGTCTGACAGTCTCTAACTCAAAGAGGAAAGTCATTAAGAACCCCTGGTTCACCAGGAATCAGACCAAAATCAGCTTCACTTCGCTCCCACTATTCACTGGACACATAGCCACTGAAGATAAAAAGTTCACCTTATTTTGACTGTGCTTAAAGAATTTCAGGCTCATGGATTTTACCATTCTCTCTAGAACTGACAGGAAACAACAGAAATAAGTTTGCAAATAAATAACACACAAGCTATCTGCAATAAGTTTTAATGTGTCTCTTATTGCTAGGCTATATAGATACAGCCATGGTTACAGATATCAGAATTTGGCTTTATAATCCAGAATCAAGGTATTCCATGTGTCAAGCACTTAAAGTTGCTACAAATATAGACATTTTTCCTGCTCTCAATAAGTTGATAGACCAATGGGGAATAGAAAGAAACAAACAAATAATTATAGAATATGACAAATTCTATACATGCCCAGAGGTAAAAAAGGTGAATTCTTCCATCTTAAAGAAGAAAGACATTCATTGTTATTGGTGGCTGGGAAGATCCATTGGAGAAGGGAAAGGCTGCCCATTCCAGTACTCTAGCCTGGAGAATTCCATGGATTGTATAGTCCATGGGGTCTCAAAGAGTTGGACGTGACTGAGCAACTTTCATTTCAGTCACCAAGTCATGTCCAACTCTTTGCAACCACATGGACTGTAGCTCCTCTGTCCACTGAATTTCCCAGGTAAGAATACTGGAGTGGGTTACCATTTCCTTCTCCAAGTGATCTTCCTGACCTAGGAATCAAACCTGCATCTCCTGTTTGGCAGATTCTTTACCACTGAACCCTGAGAAGCCTGGAAGACATTCACCACCAGCCTAAAACTCTCCAGAGTACACATATCCATAGCAATAGTGACACCTGGACCCTTGCTTTTCAGTGTATGGTGCCCAGGCCAGCAGCACTGGTATTACTCAGGAGCCTCAAGCCCCTCTTATTGACTCAGTCTGCATTTTAACACAATATCCAGTAGTTTTGTATGCTCATTAATTTTCTGAAGCACTCATCTAAAACAGAGCTTCTCAAACTTTAGTTTCAATATCACCTGCAAGGCTTGTTGAAACAGACTATGCCATGTTTCTGATTCATAAATCTGAACAGACTAGAATTTGCATGCCTAACAGATTTCTAGGTGATGTTGTTGCTGGTTTGGGAACCATTTTGAGAATCACAGGTGTAGGAACCTGAGTCCAGAAGGCATCTTCATACTTACTTTTTCTCTGGACTTAGGTTCCTACACCTGTGATTGTCAAAATGTTCAGACTCAGAAACATCTCATCGAGGTAATTAGGAAAGAGCTTAATATGTTACACATTTAGGGGAAAACATTCACACCAGTGGATGAAACTTCCATCCTGTATCCCCAGCCTGGATAAGAGATGTGCATTCCACATATTCCCAGTCTCCAGAACAGAGTGGTAGTTGAGAATGTTAAGCTTTCATTTTTCATGAGGTGAGTACAGAAGATCCTGTTCCTTGACAGACTCTCCATCCTTGCTTATGCCACTGTTTGGAAGAGTAGACACCAAGTCTCCTGGAATGAGCCACATACTCCAGTCCATCTTGCCAGAAAAGCCAGGCAATGAGAAGACATTGAGCACTTTACCAGCTATTGTAACATAACCTAGGTTTCCAATGTGGATATTGCTTCCTGTGAGATATTCCTTCCTCTCCATACGCCAGAGACAGGATGCTAGGAGTTAATCATGAAAAATCATCTCAAATGCCTAAGAGTCAAACTATATTGGTCCCTATTCACAGAGTTATTCAGAGTAAAT
This sequence comes from Neotragus pygmaeus, assembly GCA_006410875.1. NCBI lineage: Eukaryota > Metazoa > Chordata > Mammalia > Artiodactyla > Bovidae > Neotragus > Neotragus pygmaeus. The sequence goes on along the minus strand of SJYV01002978.1, from coordinate 187,702 downwards.
GAATTGCCAATGATTAGATTCCATTTAGAGTGGCTCCTCAAAAGTTCTAGAAACTTAAAATCTCTCATAGATGTTTAATTTATCTTGAATTGTCAGGTCAATCACATTGTCTATGACAGATTACAGTGGTCCATATACAGAGAGAGGAGCTAAGGGGACTTTTCCCATACCATCTATAGATTAGGGCCATGCCTTTTCAAGGTAAATCACCCTACGTTAATTTGTTTTACTGAAAATTTCATTAAGGTATACAAGTTATGAATCCTTGACTATGCCATTAACTCATGGATGTTTCTTCACTGTTCCTACTTATCTTGATGCTTTTTCTCCATTTCCACTACCTCTTCTAGTCCACACAACCCCCAGGGAGTAAAAACCTGGATTGGAAGGCTTCTGCCTGACATTCCCAACAATAATTGTTGATTATTATTTAACGATTCCAAACAGTTGTGTATAATGTAATATGATTTATGGGATGTTAAAAGTAATGGTTCTTAAACACATATTCACCTCAGCAGTTTAAAAACACCTGAAAGTAAGAAAAAGAAAATAATATTCACAATTATGTGAAGAAAATTCCTTACTCGAAATACTGTATGTATTTCCATATACCCCAAAGATGGAGTCCTTCTTCCTTATTTTGTTGAAATTCAAACACGTTTTTTTTTCCTTTCTCAAAATATTCCAGATTTGTCAGTTACAGTGCTAAGTTTCTAAAAGCCTAAGTAAAGGAATGAGGGCGCTATGAACTCTGCTAATACTTATTTATGCAAAACTGTTGGGAAAAGAAACTGACTTCTATTCACATAGCTTATCAATCCTCCATAGTCACCATTTCTAAAGTAGGTGCTGTTGTTTTAAACAATGCGTTAGGGGAAGAAGGGACCAAAATTGCTGCAGCTACAACTCTAGGAGGCACTACTGACAGAGCACATTATCACTAACTCCATTCTTCCTATATTTGTAGGGAAATGAGTGTGGACAGTGAGGGGGGCATTACAAATATAGAGACTCATACGTAATATTCCTGGAGGAGGGCATGGGAACCCAATCCAGTATTCTTGCCTGAAGAATCCCATGGACAGATGAGACTGGTGGGTTACAGTCCATGGGGTCACAAGGAGTTGGACACAACTGAAGCAACTTAGTACACGTGCGTACATAATATTACATCAGCAATAGGACTAGACATGCTCTGTGAATATGAGAATATACACACATGCACATACATATTATTTATACACACATATACCTGACATTCAAGCAGTGCAGTGTAGACCTTTGTGCAAAGGAAAACTTACAAACCAACTTTTCTCTATTTTTTTTCCTAAGGGAAGAAAGCAGGAGTAGAAGAAAACTTTTATATCATCTATATAATTACCTAACTTTCCCCTTCGTTTTGCCTGAGCAGAATAAGCTGTGTAAGACCAAAAGATGAAACAGGCCCTTAAAGGATTATAATTAAACTTATACAGTACCAGAAGTTGCTGCTAGTTGTGAAATGTTATTGTAGTTTCCTTCTCCCAAGGACATTTCTACCACTGCTAGTTGTCAAGACACGTTTCTCTAATGACACACCTTTGTCTTTCACTTAAGAAGGTACGACGGAGACCATTGACAACAGGCAAAACATTGTACACTGAGGTTGGTAATATAGAATCAATGACAGCCATTTCAATTTTTCCATGGCCTTTGCGGTACATTTTATGCAAAGAAAAACGAATAGAAATAACTAAGAGAAATTTCCCAAACGTCTTATCCTGTATGCATAGAAATCTTACTTAGGGGTGGGAGAGGATGAGGAAGATCCAAATGGGTTACTTTCCAGCAAGTTCCCCTATAATGGAGTCCATGTAGCAGCTTAGCAAATACATATCTTTCACTTCAGTTCAGTTCAGTTCAGTCACTCAGTCATATCCGACACTCTGCGACCCCATGAATTGCAGCACGCCAGGCCTCCCTGTCTATCACCAACTCCCAGAGTTCACTCAGATTCACGTCCATCGAGTCTGTGATGCCATCCAGCCATCTCATCCTTTGTCATCGCCTTCTCCTCCTGCCCCCAATCCTTCCCAGCATCGGAGTCTTTTCCAATGAGTCAACTCTTCGCATGAGGTGGCCTAAGTACTGGAGTTTCAGCTTCAGCATCATTCCTTCCAAAGAAATCCCAGGGATGATCTCCTTCAGAATGGACTGGTTGGATTTCCTTGCAGTCCAAGGGACTCTCAAGAGTCTTCTTCAACACCACAGTTCAAAAGCAACAATTCTTCGGTGCTCAGCCTTCTTCACAGTCCAATTCTCACATCCATACATGACCACTGGAAAAACCATAGCCTTGACTAGATGGACCTTTGTTGGCAAAGTAATGTCTCTGCTTTTCAATATGCTATCTAGGTTGGTCACAACTTTTCTTCCAAGGAATAAGCATCTTTTAATTTCATGGCTGCAGTCACCATCT
>SJYV01002978.1:172343-185237 GCA_006410875.1 Neotragus pygmaeus | reverse complement strand
GTGCTCAGCCTTCTTCACAGTCCAATTCTCACATCCATACATGACCGCTGGAAAAACCATAACCTTGACTAGATGGACCTTTGTTGGCAAAGTAATATCTCTGCTTTTGAATATGCTATCTAGGTTGGTCATAACTTTTCTTTAAAGAATTAAGCATCTTTTAATTATCTATATAAATTTATGTCTGTTAAAGGAAATTAATACTGAGTGCTAAAACAAATCCTGTATCTATTATGTTTTTAAATTCCAGATTAGAACTTTACCTTATTTCTTGTTAGTTTTTATTTTCTGGCCAGTCATTACAGTTTAAAAATAACTTACTTTAATATCCCAAGTGTTATCTGTATTTCCAAACCTCATCCGTTTGGGGAACTGTAAAAATGTGACATGTAAGTTCTCATTTAAATTATTGATTATCATGATATCTTTCACAGAGTCCCACCCAGACATTTCTCCACAGTGCAAGTAAGAACCTTCCATTTGTGACAATCTGGAAAGAACTTGAGAGCCTTATGCTAAGTGAAATATATCAAACCAAATAAAAACAAATGCTGTTGAAATCTCACCTATATGAAGAAACTGAAAAACGGAAACAACTTATAGAAACAGATTAGTGGTTCCCAAAGACAGAGGTTGGAGGCAGGAGAAGTGGGTGAAAATAGTCAGAAGACACAAACTTCCGATTTGTAAACAAGTAGTAATTGGGAGGCCCAGTAACTGAGGTAGTAGGCTTCCTTGTTGGCTCACTTGTGATGAAACCTCCTGCCAATTCAGAACACTCAGCATCAATCCCTTGTCAGGAAGATCCCCTGGAGAAGGAAGTGGCAACTCTCTCTGATATTCTTACTTGGGAAATGCCATGGACAGTGGAGCCTGGTGGGCTGTACTCCATTTGGTCTCAAAAGTCAGACAAACTTGGTGACTAAACAACAACAATTAGGATAAGTTTTAAGGGAAGTAAGATATTCTGCTCTGGAAATATAGTTTTATGAGCAGTAGATCATTGTAGATAATGGTGAGGACCCTAAAGCTGAAACACCTGAATTTGAATCCTGATTCCACATGATGAAAGCTGTGACTTTAGGCAAGATATTTAATTTCTAGGTCTCGGTGTTCTGACCCATAAAATGGGAACTATAATTGTGCCCCCTAAGATTGATCAGAAGGCTGAGGACAGCTAATTCCAAAGAGCTTTAGATCACTGCCTGATATATGGGAAGCAATCAATAAATGTTAGCTATATCATTTTCAAGGGAAATCATTTCTTCTCAATTATACAATCTATTCTCTTCTTTCAGTTTCTCAGGACAGGGTAGAGATATGAAACCATGGGAGGAGACACTGATGAAAGTGAAATTTGTGACCACTTTGCTCAGGGCCTGGGGAAATAGCCCAGATGGAACAGATTGGGTGTTAGTATTTGCTTATCTAAGCCACTGCCAACCTTGTAGATGGCATAACTGAATTTTAGGGACATTTGCAACAGAAATGCATGCAGTAGAGTTTCTACTCAAAGGCAGAGAGCATGCAACGTTGTGGCTGACATGGCCATGTACCTGTTTGGAGAGGTATTTTCCTTGTTGCTCTCCCTAGAATGATTGAGAAGATACCATCTTTATGCAGTTGCTCTCAGTGCCAGCCAGGAAGCAGCCCTTTGGCAGGGGGGAGCCTGAGGTTTAGACATGATGTGGACTCGTTTTGAGAGACTGAATCTTTGGTAAAAATTTATTTCCTCTGCAGTTTCACTGATGCCATAACAGATAGTAAGGATATAAAGAGATACCATTGTGAAAGTTATTTTACCAGGTAGGAAACTTCCTAGAGGATTTATATTTCAAAATGACAGTGACCTAAAACTCACATCAAAAAAATGTCTTAAAGAAAAAGCATCCAGAATTGTAGCCTATGGAACTATATTACTCAGAATCTCACCCAACAAAATGACAGACTTTAAACATCTGGCGATTTTATCCCTCAGTTCAGCAGAACTTTGTATATAGAATAAGTTGTCTCATGCTGCAGATACAATTTTTGACTAACAAAGTCTTCCTATTTAAAAAAAGAATTGCATTTTATTTCACCAGCCTTTCCAGCTATTTAAGACATTTAATGGCTTTTNTTATTTGGCTACTTGCCTTCAGTTATGCAAAAACAGTGTTTAAAACTTGCCCTTCATCTTAGTATGCAACCTTGATCTGCTTTGTGTTGTCTCAGTGTGGGAAGAAGGAGAAACTACAAAGACTTGGAATGATTGGGAAATGCCTATCAAGCAGAAGACTGAAGTTCACAAGAACTGACACTGGATTCATGCCCTACTTCAGGCAACAAGTGATTGTGGGATGTGAAGAGGATAATTTCTAACCCTCTGACCCAAATCTGGTCTGAAATCTCAGATGCTATTTTTTTCCCAGTGGAGCCATGCTGCTGTGGGTTTAAGGGCAGGGCACTGTGATGACCCCGTTGCATCCCTGAGGGATCCTCTCGTCACTTGGAAGAGGGAGTTAATATTACTTACTCTAACGAGGCAGCTGTAAGGCTCCAGAGTGTTTCATGGATGTGAATGTGCTATCCATGGTGCTATCAGTGCACTGAAGTAAGCTTCTAGAATGCAGAGATTTGCAAAGGTTTCCTTTTCTCACTGAGACTTTCCTCCGAGAAAATAAAAGCAGATAGCAAATGCATTGTGTTCAGTAGCAATAAAGCAGACCTTCAATAAAGTCACTTTTTATTGCTACAAAAGCTATTCTGGGCTAACGCTACTCTTTAAAACTACAACCAACAAACACAGGAATTCATACAGGAAAAAAAAAATCATCTCTGGACCCTAGCATGTGTATTACTTTTGAAATGTATAAGGCCCATAAAAATTTAAGGCAGTAACTTACGGCACATGTGTGTTCTCAAAGCACTCAGATTTCCAAGAACTCTCTCTGGACCTCACGCCTTACTCATTAATTACGAAAAATATGGCACTGCACACCACAATAACTGCTCTGGAGACTGTCTTTTTTTGATGTGTGAAAAAGAAAAATGATCATTGATACAGGTTTCATCTGTGCATTTCCTCCCTTGTAATGCAGATCCTAAAAAGGCCTTGCAATATTCAGTGGTGTCATTTTGCATCTTATTTATGCTTTTGGTATAGAAGGGAATTCAGGAAATGTGATGCATGTTGAGCAAAATGACAAAACTAGCAGGTTCATATAATAATCCTGTTGTCTAAGGAATGTACATCAAGCTATTTTGTCCTTATGAGTTATAGTGCCAAAGCCCTCATGTGGTCTTTTCTTTGTAGTGGGCTTGTTCATAACCATGTAAGCTATTTGTGTTTGTAGAGGGGAGGAGATAAATAAGATATTAGAGCTGTATGGAGAAAATTCTCACTCTCAGCAAAAACTAGCCTATTTATGGGATAATCTTAAAGGATGAAGTATTTTCATTCTGACCTTTAATGGTACGAGAAAAAAAAAATCAATGCAGATGGTCTTTCATGGAGGAAAGGTAGATTTTCACTTTGGTGGCAATTTGGAGTTGTGTTTGCATTTTTCTTATTAGAATGAGTTAAGGATAATGAGTTTCCAGTTTCATCTTATATCCACATTTTTCACTGTTCTTACCCACTTCCTCAATTCCTTTCACCAGAGGATGTCACTCAACATGCATTGAGAGCTTGGCAATAAAAATATAGTGCAGGTCCTTCAAGGACATTGAACCAAGGTTACCCAGGTCAGAACATAATGCATCACTTTCTAATGACAGCAGAAAGCTAAGAAGGCTGTTTTCTCCCTGATCAAACACAATAATTTCAGGACCTAGTTTGGTGTTCAGGTAGGAGGAAAAAAAAGCACGTAATATAAATTAGAAGATTAGTTTGTTTACTTGTTTAATGTATTTCTTATTGTTTCTAAAGTGAATTATCATTCAACTTACCAATGAAATACAAATAAATAATTCACCCTTTATTGTAACCTGCTAAATTAACCCAACAATTTCAAAATATTAATTAATTACCGTTGCTGGTGAGGTTGTGGGGAGAAAGGCAAGCTCATTCACTGCCAAGGCAGCAACAATTGAAATGGTCTTTTATGCATTTTTACCCACTCCCAGGAATTTATGTATGAAAGTAATTCAAAGTGAGGCATACAGTGATTTATTGCTATATGACCTACGACTGTAGAAGAATTTAAATGAACTTGTGATACCAACAACAGAGAAATAGTCAAATCAATTTAGTGGGTTAACTGCATAGAATATTATAAAATCATCAAAAATAATTATGAATACCACGTGACAGTGTGGAAAATACTTACAATATACTATTAATTGAAAAAGCAATATATAAAGTTACTATGATTGCTATAACTACATAAAATGTGTATGTGTTCAAAGACTAAAAGAGGACATATAAAAGAGATAAAAATTTTGTGATGGTCAGGTTCAAGGTAAAATTTTTATCATCATTATTATTTTAGGACCTCTAAAGTTATTAGAAAATTTTTGAGTTGGGGGGAAAGATGTGAGTCAGCTAAATGAGCCTTGGATGAAATCAAGCAGTAACTTGACGTCAAGAAATATGCTCTCTCTCTCTCTCTCTCTCTATATATATATATATATATAAATTTCCATTTTCTGGAGCAAAACTCTGCATTCAAAACCAGACTCCACCCTTAACTGGGTGAATTATTTACCCTATCAGGTCTTCAGTTTCCCATTTTAAAATGGAAAATAACAATACCTATCTCATAAAATCACTGCAAGGATTAATAATTTTATACAAGTATATAGCCTGATAACATGTCTCTATGTGTGTGCTTAGTCACTCAGTTGTGTCCAACTCTTTGCGACCCCATGGATTGTAGTCCACCAGGCTCCTCTGTCCATGGGATTCTCCAGGTAAGAATACTAGAGTGGGTAGCCACTCCCTTCTCCAGGGAATTTTCCAGACCCAGGGATCGAACCTGGGTCTTCTTCTTTGGCGGGTAACTTCTTCACAGTGTGATCCACCAGGGAAGCCCAGCTTGATACTTTGTACTTGATTAACTTCCCTAGTGGCTCAGATGGTAAAGTGTCTGCCTACAATGCAGGAGACCTGGGTTCGATCCCTGGGTCAGGAATATCCCCTGGAGAAGGAAATGGCAACCCACTCCAGTATTCTTGCCTAGAAAATCCCATGGACGGAGGAACCTGGTGCAGGCTACTGTCCGTGGGGTCACAAAGAGTCCGACACAACTGAGTGACTTCACTTCAATACTGGCTAATTATTACAGTAATTTCAATAGAGTTGGAAGCCTTTGCAAACTTGGGACTAAGATTACTGTAGGAAGCTGCTGAATTTAATTTTAAATTACAATTGCTCCTTCACTTAGAGTGGTGGGATGCAGTAGGAAGTGGAGGGCAATTAAATGGAGGTGTCATTTATAAAATGTCAGCAGTTTCTTACATGTTTATAAACTACAGATCATGTTGATGGACCAAAATATTGAAGAAAACTTTTTGTAGGCTAATTTAACCAAAAGCATGATCTATGACAAGATAAACAAAAACAGAAATCTCTTTATACTCCATCTGGGAGTTGCTGAATAAAATTACAGATGCAAATTATGCCCACAGTCAGAAAATGTACAAATCCATTCTGGTTTGTCTAACTGCATTGCCTCTCTTTCCTCAAATCACTGCAATATGCCACCTTTTTTGATGACACTGATTCACCTCACTTTATAATGTATAAGTCAGTTGACAGAAACAGATTCACATCAAACATTTATCATCAAAGCAACTGGACAGTGTTGCAGAATTACGTACGGGAGATTTTTCTTTCTCGGCAATTTACAATCTGGTACTTTTCAGTAGTGTTTTATTTCTTCCTGCATTTATAGGACACTGTGCTTAGGTCTGGGTGGATCATGTCATTTATCCCCTTGTCTCCAAAGAGTGGCTTTTGGACAGTTAGGCTTTTATTTTCTCTTGAAAAAGCAAGATATTACACTATCTTAGACCAGAGATTTTCTTTACTTATTCATGTAATGGAAATCTTTGGTGAAAAGTGTGTGTGTGTGTGTGTGTGTGTGTGTGTGTGTGTGTGTGTATTGAGGGGAGGGGAGGATAATACTGATATATAAGCAATTACATACATTCATATATAATTTACCTCTCAGACTGGCAAAAATGTAAAAAGTTTGACGGCATACTCTGTTGGCAAGGCTGTGGGGAATGGGCATATATATTTCTGGTCTGAACATAAATTTTGTATAACCTATATGGAAGGCTTTCAGCAATAACCACAAAAATTATAAATGCATGTACCCTTTCAGTCAGCAGTGCCATTAATGAAAATTTATTCTGCAAGGAAACTTGCAACCTTGCAAAGTTACTCACTGAAGCATTGTTGATAATACAAAAGACAGGAAAAAAAAATGTCCATCAATACTATGCAAGTTGGTTGAAAAAATAAAAAAGAATGAGAGCACAAAAAATAAGGAGAGATTTCTAATATCTGCTATCAGGTGGAAAAGTAGCATGCAAAACAGTAAATAGAATATATTCTTTTTCTAGAAAAGGAAAGAGGATAAGAAATTTGCTACTTTCACATTAAAAACTCTGGAAAATACTAAAGGACCCAACAAAAAGTTTTTACTTGGAATGGCAGAGGCTGGGGGCAGGGTTAANGGAAAAAAAAATGTCCATCAATACTATGCAAGTTGGTTGAAAAAATAAAAAAGAATGAGAGCACACAAAATAAGGAGAGATTTCTAATATCTGCTATCAGGTGGAAAAGTAGCATGCAAAACAGTAAATAGAATATATTCTTTTTCTAGAAAAGGAAAGAGGATAAGAAATTTGCTACTTTCACATTAAAAACTCTGGAAAATACTAAAGGACCCAACAAAAAGTTTTTACTTGGAATGGCAGAGGCTGGGGGCAGGGTTAAGTAGGTGAAGGGCAGGAATGGGAGGAAGAACAATATAACTAGATTAGAAATTTTAATAGTACTATTTATAAAACAAATATTTACCTAGAATCTCTTCTCAAGTAGTATAATATCTTCCCAAAAAGTATCTTCAGCTACTATTCATTTGCAGTACTAGATTATTGTTATGAGTTCAAGGACTCAATGTTTTGCTGGTTTCTTTAGACATTCCTTATTATGTGTCTTCCCTGGTGGCTCAGCAGTAAAGAATCCACCTGCCAATGCAGGAGACGTGAGTTTGATCTCTGGATTGAAAAGGTCCCCTGGAGAAGGAAATGACAACCTATTCCAGTATTCTTACCTGGGAAATCCCATGAACAGAGGAGCCTGGTGGGTTACACATCCATGTCATGAAGAATCGGACATGACTTAGCGACTGAACAACAGCACATTTTGCACTGTGTGTGGTGCATCACATGAACTAGAAAATAATGGATATGCCCTTTTTAGCACCAAAGTACACTTAGATTCTGATGCGAACTTCACTTGGTCCCTGACCTGATCTCACCAGAGGCCTTTCTTGGAGGAGGTCCTATGAGCAGCACGTGTAGACTGCTGGACTCCCTCCTCCTCCTTGACGTCAAAGAGCACCTGGAGAGAAGAGATGTCCACAGAGGGGATTTCTGGATTTGGGAAGAAAACAAAAAGGGACCCTTTCCAAAATTCCTGAGGTAAGACTGCTAAGTGAAGTCTTGGAACACCTTAGAGTCGCTCATAAGACTGCTAAGTGAAGTCTTGGAACACCACAGTCGTCCATCCAATCCTCCGAGAGTAGGAGGGTGAATGGGAGCAAGCGCGGAGGCCATGGCAGCCCCAGCACGCCCATGGGCACCCGGCATGGCAGACATGCAGCCAGGCCCCTAGGGGGCCCTTGTCTGCACAGTGAGCCTGTGATAGTCCTCACTGCTGTGGTTCTTCCATATGAGAGTCCCTTCTCTCTTACTCGTGGGATCATCTCATGGCCTTTGGTCCTAACACTAGCTAAGTGATCCCCACTCCTTCCTTGCCTGGAATCTGCCCCATACAAGGTCATGCTACAGCTCAACTGACACCCTGCCAGTTGGCATCCCATGTCTGCCCAGCTACAGCCCAGCCTCAGTCCTCTTTCTTCCTTACTCATCCTACTTTTCTTCTCCCTTGCTGGTTAAGACCTATGCAGTAGCCTTCCATCCAACACTAAGTGAGGTATGTCTATCACTCCCACTAATATTGAACCTCTTAACCGGTTCTTGTTGCAAAAGAAATAGTTCATGGAGTTTACTCCTTTTTGTCCAAGAGTCTCAGAAATATTTGAGTCCTCCCACTCCCAAGCTTTCTCAGTACTGCTTTACCTTCCAGACATTTTGCCAGTTTCCATCATTCTGGACATTTTACAATAAGTAGGGTTGGTAAGCACCTAGAACAGCACCTTTAAAAGAGGCATGTCTAACATTGGTGGAACCTGGCTCATAGGATGCTAGTATCCTTGGACACAGTGTGCCTAGGGACATCTAAGTCAAAGGCTAGACACATACTCTCAAACCTTCTGAGTTTAAGAAAGAGCCAGAGCAAAAGGGTTTTGTGGAGACTGAGTTGTAACCCAGGAAGCTTCTGTGTGAGGGGCACAGCAAAGATTCTTCCAAGGAAGGACATGTGGAAGGGTCTCAGGCATGGCCTGGAGAAGAGTTTAAAACATCATAAGGGGTTCTAAACTCTACTTAGTGATGGTTCTGGGGCCTCCCCTGAGAAGCAGGCAACTGAGTGGGTGAGCCACTCAAGGAAGGATTCAGGGAATGAATTCTCAAGGGTCAAAGGTACTGAGACCAGAGGCAACTTGGATGCTCCCCAAGAGTCCATGTGGCAAGAGGTTAGGCAGACCCACCTGGGATGGGTCCCCACCTTGCTGCCCACTCTACACTGGCCTCTAGGGATACTTGGCAGGAGCCTCAAGACACCATCTTTGGAAATGCATGTTTCATTGTCAACCAGAAAGTTCTCCCGGAACCACTCGAGGGAAGAAAATTTTGCTCAAAGAAGTGTTTCCATAAAGTTTCAGCACCTCCATTAATTTTTACAAGGGCACATTCTCACATAAGGATAATCTCTGGTTTTTGTAATCTGTGTTTACCTTCTCAGTTACGTTTGTTTCTTTGAACAGAAAAGTGGCATCTTCTGTTGTGTGTTCATTTGGGTTGAGGTTTGCATTATCCCTGGGGCTTGGGTTCTGAGAAGAAAGTGTCGGCTTCAACTTTACTTGAGTGCCTGTTTTGATTTCTAAAGTATGGCCAGGTGTATGGAGGGCAGTTGAGAGGGGTTTTGCATACCCATCACCATCAGGATCTTTTCATTCCTAGCTGTTCACAGGACTTTTGAGAATTTTCATCTAAAAATTCCACTAGCCATGGAAACCTGAGTGCTATTTTCTGTGGCCACAAAAACAGGTTTGGGTTTCTTTAGGAATGCCAAAGTGCACCTAGGGGACTTAGGGCAGCTGTCTCCCACTTTACTAAGCCTCAGACTTTGTTCCTTCCTCTGTTAGAGAGGTTTGGGAGGGAGCTAATCATCACGGAGTTTAGAGGATGTGGCCGTTCTTCAGCCACAGGGTTACAGTGAAAGGATGTGGTTATTTCCCTCTATAGGTCTATTTCTTATCTACCTTGTTTTAGATAATTTACATTTGTCATAGAACAATTTAGCAAGCTATTCANGACTTTGTTCCTTCCTCTGTTAGAGAGGTTTGGGAGGGAGCTAATCATCACGGAGTTTAGAGGATGTGGCCGTTCTTCAGCCACAGGGTTACAGTGAAAGGATGTGGTTATTTCCCTCTATAGGTCGATTTCTTATCTACCTTGTTTTAGATAATTTACATTTGTCATAGAACAATTTAGCAAGCTATTCATTGCTGGCCCGACTCCCAGCATAGGGGACTCCAGGAACGAAGAGCTAAATTTTTCTTTTCAATTTCTAGAAAGTACTGGCCACTGGCCTCTAGGGTTGTTCATGGTTTTAATTTCTTCTAATCCCAAACAAGCTGTTATGCACTGGTTATACATCCCTATCCAGGCTGTCTTGTAGGAGTGGAATTAGGTGGGGGAACCTGAGGAGAAGGCAATGGAATCCGGTGGGGATTGCTGTACTGGAAGACAGGATGATACCTGAAGGTAGCAGGGCCTCCAGAAACTTGAGGAAGGAAGAAAAGGAGTTCCACAGGGGGAAGGGGCCCAAGGAGGCCACACGATTTCTGATAGGGTGAGCAGATGTTTCTGCGGGGTTAAGTAATTGTGGCATTGTTATCACTAAAGGAAATGTTAACCTCCAAAATATACAGCTTATATAGGTCAACAACAAAACAAAAAACAATCCAATTGAAAAAATGTGCAGAAGACCTAAATAGACATTTCTCCAAAGGAGATATATGAATGACCAATAGACACATGAAAATATACTCAACGTCACTAATTATTAGAGAAATCCAAATCAAAACTGCAATGAGATACCACCTCATACTGGTCAGAATGGCCATTATCTAAAAGCCTAAAAATAATAAATGCTAGAGAGGGAGTGGAGAAAAGGGAACCGTCCTACACCATTCATGGGAATGAAAGTGTGTACAGTTCACTATGGAGAACAATATGAAAGATCCTCAGAAAACTAAAAATATCATATGATTCAGCAATTCCACTCCTGGACATATATCTGAACAAAACTTAATTCAAAAAGATATGTGTACCCTTATGTTCAAAACAGCACTTTTCACAATAGCCAAGACTTGGAAGCATCTGACTATCTGTCCATAGTCAGATGAATGGATAAAGGAGATGTGGTGTGTATATACAATGGTATACTACTCAGTTATTAAAAAGAACAAAATAATGACAATGCTGCCCACCATTGGGCAGCAACATGGATGCAACTAGAGATTATCATATTAAGTGAAGTAAGTCAGAGAGAGACAGACAAATATCATATCACTTACATCATACGGAACCCAAAATACAACACAAATCAACCTATCTACAAAACAGAAACAGACTCACAGAAACAGACTCAACCAACTCTGTGGCTGCCAAAGCAGAGGGGAAGGGGGAAAGATGGATTGCGAATTTGGGGGTAGCAGATGCAAACTATTACATATATTAATAGGATTGATAAACAACAAGATTCTAGTGTATAGCGCAAAAACTAAATTCAATATCCTGGGATGAACCATAATGATAAAGAATATGTATGTGTATAACTGAGTCACTTCACTATGCAGCAGAACTTAATGTTGTAAATCTACTATATTTCAATAAAAAATAAAATTTTACAAAGAGTAAGGCTTGAATACAAAAGTGGCAGAAACATAATTATGATTTTTAGCAAATTTCTTAATCATAAATATTCACTTACAGACACAAACACACACATATCATCTTATATCATTTATTCCTACTTACCATGATTCACTCAAAAGTGCCACTTGTGGTTAAGCAATAGAAATAACTGGCTTTCATGGAAACATATGGAGTCTCTTTTCAAGCATAGTTGGAATCAGTTTTTAGTTGAGTAGTTTTTTAAAGTTTTAAATTGAAAATTATAAAAAAAAATACACAAATACTATAGACTTCTTACTTTGAACTTAAAGTATATAAATTTATATTCATTGGCAACCATTTGATATAGGGTCATGGTCTTTCCTTTGAGTATAGAATTTGTGATTGGCATTGCAACTCTTTTTTCTATAAATCATATCCACAAGGCATAGACTACTATTTCCAATCTACTGCTTACTCTCTTTTGTATCAGTTTCTTCAAAGTGATGCAAGATACTTCAGTGAAAATACTTATGGACACAAAATCTGACTGTGTGTCAATTTTGTCACAGTTTGAATTCAGGGTCCTTCTAGTTTTATAATCCCCTCTCCAAACTTTAATAGCTCTTGTCCACACATAATTCATTAGAATATCTTTATTTTGTGAGTGGCCTTTATGGAGTCTCTCCAAAGTATTCAGTTTTGTTTCAAAAGGAATAATAACTTTTCTTTTTTATAACTTATACTTCATTGATTTATTTAATATTTAATTAAAGTCCTAATTATATAAATACAACTGGCATAAATATTTAATTACATTATATCATTTGCTAAGTACAACTGCCATAGGAAGTTTAAGAAGAAAATTAATTGACTTTGAGAAGCATGCAATTTAACTGGTGAGAGCAGAAGTATGCAGGAATGTCCCCAAGAGATTCCATTTCCTTAGTTTCTTTATGCCAAATTCAAGGAAGCTCAAGATGCCCCTTGTTTATTTACTCTCAGACATAATTTTCTCTGTAAGGCTTCCCCCTGTCCCCCAGGAAACAGTCATTCTCTGTGCTTCGTCTCTTATACAGTCTGCTACAGCATTGATCACATTGTATTGAATTATTTCCTTTTCTTTCTTATTCCCTGCTTATGAACTGTTCCAAGTATATCCCAGGACACAACTAGTCTCACAACATGTAACTGTGCTCTGAGATTCTTCTTCTTAGTTATGTAGTCTTACTTTACTGAATAACTTGATTTTATTATCCATCATTCTTTGAATTGAATCTTTAATCTTTCATTAAGTGATATTTTAAAAGTCTGTTAATGTATGTACAGTGCTTAGAGTAGTTCCTGGCACGTGGTAAGTTCATTAAGTGTTTGTTCCATTACCTTTTCACCTATATTAACTTTAATCTTACATGTCTTTCTGGATATGTTTCTACCTCCAGTCAACTTTTCATATTTTTAGGGACTGATCTGTAAGCACAAATTCAATTGTTAACTTGCTGAGTACCCTAAGAACTTAACATTGTAACATTATTATAGTAGCTACCGTAATACTTCTGATTGTAACATCACTTTAATGATCACTTATATTTTGGTGAGAAAAGTAGAAAGGTAGTATTGTCAATTGGATAAACTGGAAAAAAAAAAAAAAAA